>CM023199.3:51779286-51986481 GCA_004115045.4 Sinella curviseta | reverse complement strand
GAAAAATCATGTAATGGTGTCACTGCTTATGTCATGCATTCCATCATACACATTTACTCTAAAATATCTTGACCAATCTTCAAAGAAGACGTCTTCATGCAAGCAAGCAAAGCAGAGCACGAGTTAGTCGCGGATTAGAGCTCTCAGCAGAAACAACACAATAATCAAGAGCTAATAATAAAGTCACACTCTTACAAGTTAACCAATCTCCCCTATTTGTACAGTCGCATGTTATTTCCCTATTACAGCGAGTTGCTCAAACATCTCATATTACCCCATACCATCTGACTACGCAACAATCCCATCATTGGCGGAGTCGCCGTTCTGGCTTTCTTCGGGAAACCTCTCGCATTGACTTTAAAAGTGAAATATAAGAGTGAACAATTCTTTTTTCATTTTCTCTCATTAAAAAATTCCGCATGACTCAACATCAGGTGCTAAACTTTATAGAGAGCAACAGTTCTAGTAAAGAAGTTCTTTTAAAAAACACTAGTGAACATTATTCATGTCTCCTCCACGTCAGTCCAGACGACTAAAGAAAGTAAGTCCACAATACGGACAGTTAGAGACACACAGGAGGGTGCGCGCAGTGAAAAGAAAGAAAGTTACGAACAATAATCATCACGCAGATAGTGACGACGACAGTGCAAATTCCCAGAAAAATTTCACATCAACCCCGGCTCAGCCCATTCCATTGTTAGAAGCTTCCGCAATTCTCCCCAACAAATCAGAGGGTAATTCTGGAAATAAGGTAAGAAATAATATTTTGACATTACCTAGAGACCCGGCAATTAGCTCAAAAATTTTACAAAATAGTTACATTCCATCGTTAGATCCCTCAGGGGAAGGCGAATTAGATCTACTTACTTGGGGTACGCCCAATGAAGTAGCCATTCCCAACACTTCAAAATCGTTGCGCAAAACAGCACATAGTGTAGATAATTACAAGACTCCGGTTAATCAAAGAAGCATAGTGAAAGCCGTGAGAAGAACACATCTAATCTACACGGAAGATAGAGACAAAGAAATTCAGGAAGAGGGGTCACCTGAGACAACCTCACGAAATCCCACTAAAGTTACTGTTACACAAGCTCAAACGAAACCAGCAGTAGATAATTTACAAAAAGAGACAGGTTTAGAAAAAATTCCGCTTTTTGCAATTCATCCACAAATTAGAAAAGACGCTTTCAGGCAAGTGCATAAAATTGTTATGTTGTCCGAGCCAACTGCTCAAGCACAGAAAAGAAGGAAACTAAGAACGGAAGTTTTTGAAATTGCACGAACCAACAACCCTTTAGAAATACCATCAGCAACAGAAACAGAGTCTCAGTCAGAAGAAGAATTTGCAACTCCTTTACGTTCAGAAGGGCTATCTCTAAAAGACCTAAAAATATCAGAGCAACATTTAGAAGATCTTGAGGACACAAGCACAAAAAATTCATCAAACACATCAATTTTCGGTGCAATAAAAAATTTATTTGGCTTTGGTAGCTCAGGCAGTAATAAGCAGAAAAAGAAAGAAAGCACACAAAACATCGGCACGTTTTCTCTGCATAATAATAACTCGGATTCAGTAGGTGAAAGCACTCATTCGCAGCATAATAATACGGGCAATAGTAACGAAACAGAAGCTATCACTAACCCACCGAAAAGGGATCACACTCTACCCATCATCATCCCTGATTTTTCCCAAATACCTACTCCCCAACATACACAGCAGGGACTAGACCTCAACAGCATAAACCTGTCTTCCATCAACTTTACAAAAGACGGAAACCACGACAGCAGCAAAGCCAATCCTACTCAAGAGCTCGCGGAAAATAAAAATCAGGATCCAAAATCCTCACCACCACTAATCACATTCCCCGATACCAAATCATCCAAAAATTCCCCTCCGGACAACGATCACCAGCCATCATCATCTCAGCAAACCACAACAAGTGCACAAAAGGAGCAAATAGAAAAGTTCACCAAATCTTTCCGAGAGAAACAACCATCACTACCTACATCAGAAGAATCAGAAAACACACTTCCAGAGGACAACGAATTCTCCAGATTTACCAGCACAAAAATATCAGACGCTGATAAACCCCTTTTTGATGTGACAGAAGACATTGAAGAACATTTGAAAAGACTTACTCTTTCAGAGACTTACACCGCTCCCCCTCATCCTCAAAATAAATTGCCTTCAAACGTACTGGTGGACATAGAAGAAAAAGAGGAAGCAAATTCAGAATCACGCCCAGACAACCCAGTCCAGCAAAGCAGCGAGGCAGACCCAGCGGTAAGTTCTAGAGAAAAAGCTCCACGACTGGAATTTCATGGTAAAGAGAAAGAGATTTTTGAGAAGACGCAAGCAGCGGCTAAACAGTTTTGGTCAACAACAAAAAAGCGAGTAGTTATCGCAGATAACCCCACTGACTATAAACCATCATTCATCCTGCCAAAAACAACACTCAAGCCCCTATCCTTCCACTCATACACAACCACTGCATCCAAAAAATTAAGTGATATTGACACTCTACATGTCCGAATACAAGACTCTATGGTCATAACTGCTGAAAAAAGAAAGCAGAGCAACCTACCACAATCAAAATCAAATACCACAACAGCAATTCCCCAGGCAACGGGAACACAGCAAAATTCAAGCACAAAGCAAACGGCAATAGTGGCAACAGCAGCAACTCAAGATCCCCACAACTCCACCCATAGCTACGACAGTGAGTCTGAGAAAGAAGACCCTTGCCCCTTAAAAAATCAGCAACCCGTACCACTTAATACAAAAAATCGGCCACCGATTCCATCACGTCAAAATAATCAAGAAGGTCTACCAGAATTTTCTCGCCCCCATTTAATCCCACCACCACCTAGAGCAGTTTCTCCAATCTCATCCCCAAAGGACCACAAAACTTTCACAATTTCAGAATCCGATCACTCATCATCGGAGAGCGTTATCGTCATCCCACATACTTTCCCAAACAAAACAAAACATACCACAAATTCCCAAACATTCTCACGGCCAAATCCAGCAACACCAACAATAAAATACCTGCCAATTTACGAGACTACCGAAATGTCTGACTGTCCTAGATTCGTGCGGAAACTCACAAAACCAGCGGTGAAAAAATTTCTCTCTAATTTCCGGTTATGGGGAGGCAGCAGAAATCTATCTGATCAGCGCCTTAAATTTCAACTCCCATTGGCCATTACGGATGAAAATGCAGCTCGATGGTTCGAAACAAACGAAAAACTTATTCAGGACCCCTACACTACTTTCACCGAACTCTGCGATGTATTCTTGGAGGAAGCTCCCTTCATCTTTGATTCAGATCAGACTATTCAACAAATCATGAACGAAAAACAAGGACCACACGAGTGCACATCGGCTTTTATACTCCGAATAATCCACCTCGCAGGAGAAGAGCTAAATCAAATATCCGAAGAAATCTGGGTCACCACTCTCATGAATAACATGAATCCTCGCGTATCAGACGCCATAGACAACAAAGGCAGACCTCGCCGCATCACAACATTACGTGCAATGGTTAAGGAATATGAGGAACGCAGGGATTCACGCCCCACTCCAACTTCTGATCAAGCCTCCATACCGTCCATGGCTGGCTCCATTCAAGCTGTCCAACCTCAGTGGGCTCAGGATCTTCAGCAGTCATTAGCCACCTTATCACAGCAATTTGCCAACTTGGCTGCTGTCAACAATCAGGCTCCAATCCGCCAAGTTCAAGGTACTTTCCCAAGCCAAAATCTCAACAACAATCCACGTTCGTCGTCATCTCGTTATGCCCCAAATTTCCAACCAAGATCACGCCCGACCTGCTTATATTGCCGCATTGAAGGGCATGTTATATCGGAATGCAGAAGACGCCAAGCTGACTTCCGGCAAGGCAACCAACAAGGACGCAATAATAATTTCCGTCGCAATCCCAACTGGGGAGGTAACCCAGTCATGCAAAATCAAAACCAGAGAGGACGACGCTCCACCTCTCCATTCAACAATGGAAATTCATCCTGGAATAATCAACGACCAGCGCCACAACAACAACGAAACAGATCACCACCACCGAGGCAATGGGATTCCTGGCAAGATACAACATCAAACTCAAGTTCCAGATTTGGGAGTCATCAAAGTCTACCATCACTTTTCGATGAGCCACGTGGGCTCTCCCCTACTAATTCATTCAGTGATGTGGAAAGTCATAGTTCCTTTCCAAAAAACTAGAGCGAGGTGGTTCTCGCAACCACCGGAAACCAACTGGCCCACATCAAACGGACACGACCAACCCACTAAGGAATATGAACCGCAAGATAATCACTACTTCTACATGTTTGCTCTCATCACCCTCTTCTTCCTCTTCATCACCTTCATCTTCACCTCCCTCTTCTTCTACAACTTCATCAGCACCACCGTTTTCTCATGAACAATTACCGCCACGCCCTCGCAAAAATCGGAGCCCGTCGTCTTCCACCCCAAAAAGTTCATCTTCTTTATCCACTATTATCCCAACAATCAACATACCGGATGCTGCAATCTCTCCCATCAAACAGACCACCACCACATGCATTCACACTACTACATCTCCGAACTCCCAACAACATCCCACAATAAATATCCTTTTAGACACCGGCGCAGTAGACGCACTTGTAGACTCAGGAGCATTTGTCTCTTTAATTAATGCTAAATATGCGTCACACCTTCCCAGCACAACCACAGCAGAAATACAACTGAAGTCAGTCACAGACCACCCCATAAAACACCAAGGTCTCGTTTCAGTACCCTTCATGGTTGCGAACTACCAGATTACTTTCCCATTCCTAATTGTGGACATTGTAGAATCAGTCCTCCTCGGATGGGACTTTATTGAACATTTTAATTGCGAACTAACAAGTGAACATCTACAATCTCCATCCTTTGGACAAATTCCACTTCAACCATATCCCCGAAACGCAATTAAAACACGCGGCCTTGAATCAACAACAACATGCATAAAAATCCCGGAAACAGTCTCCCATCGCGAAGTGGAGACCCAACAAAAAATTCCATCTTCCATTTGGCATTTACGAGCAGCGGAAACGATAAGGATTCCACCACGTACAAAACAATTGGTACGCATCTCCACAACAAATCTCACAAACAACCGCATCGCTATGATCACACCAAAAAAGAGTTTTCTTCGCAAGACAGGACTTCTGATACCGAACATGACCATCAACAGCGACACCAAATACATTCCCGTCATAAATCCCAATCTAACACCACGAACACTTTGTGCCACCACCAGAATGGGGCAACTTGAAACTTATGTAGAACCAGAGGATATGCTTCCATGGCACAATTCCAAGCTAAACAAACCAGAAAAATCCTGCATGCCCATTCGCACTGTCTCCATAAAAAATCCGAATGAACAGGAAACTAGGAAAAAGCATAAAACAGCATTTAACATAGGCAATGTCCCAGAAGACATAAAAAACAAACTTTACGATGTCCTTTATCAGTATGATGATATTTTTGCATGGGATAATGATAAGAAAGGAAATGTCACGAAAGTAAAATTTCACATTGAGACAGGCGATTGCATGCCAACTGTCATGAAACCAACTTTCCCAAGAAGCCCGAAAGAATCTGTTATTATTGAAGAAAATGTACAAGATCTATTACGCAGAGGTATCATTTCAAGGTCAGACAGTGCATATTCCACATACCCATTCTTAGTGCGCCAAACAGATCATTTAGGAAATGAAAAATTTAGATTTGTGATCAATTACATAAGTCTCAATGAGACAGTAAAACCGCTAAGCTATCCTTTACCGAGAATAGATAAAATCTTAGAGAACGTCAGAGGCAAAAGATACCTCAGCTCATTAGATTTGAAAAACGCATACCACCTCATTCCTCTCACAGAGGAGTCCAAAGAAAAGACAGCTTTTGCCACTGATTCAGGATTATACGAGTACAATTTCGTACCTTTTGGGATCAAAACAGCACCTGGATTTTTCTCCCAATTAATGCATACAATATTAGGTAGCTTAGAAACTGACGACGATGCCTTCATAAGTGCCTACATTGATGATATAATTATTGCAACAATAGATGACCCTAAATTGCATCTAGAGAAAATTGAAAGCGTTCTTGACAAATTAAAAAAGTGGGGATTAGTAGTTTCACCAGCAAAATGCTCCTTCTTCTTCCACAAACTCATTATATTAGGTCTCACAACTGATAGTTCTGGCATTGCAATTACTGAAAAACAACGTGAAGCAATTAGGCATCTGCCACCACCACGCAGCAAAAAGCAAGTCCAAAAGAGACTTGGCTTTCTCAACTATTTTAGAGCATTTTGCCCCAATTATGCACAAATAAGCAGACCAATTCAAGAACTCCTGAAAAAAGACGGAAAATTCACATGGACAGAAATTCACGAAAGAGCATACGATCTTTTGAAAACGAAACTTACTGAATCTGCAAGACTGAATCATTTCATGCCCGATCATGGAGCAATCATAGAAACTGACGGTTCAAAAATAGGTGTCGGAGCTCTTCTACTCCAAAATCAAGATGGCGATGAAAAGCCAGTTGCTTTCGCATCCAGATCACTAACAAAAAGCGAAAAAAATTATTCTGCCACTGCATTGGAATGCCTAGCCCTTTCACACAGTCTTAAAAAATTTAGGCATATCATTTACATGGAAGAGATTCATATCCGCACAGATCATTTGCCATTAGTACACATCCTACGAAATCGTAGTGGTGATGAACATTTACCCCATAATATGCAGAGAATGTTATTATTCATAAGATCATGGGATATAAAATCCATTTCATACAAAAAAGGTGAAGACTTACTAATTGCTGATACACTCAGTAGGTACCCTGCAGAAGAGCCCACTCAAAGTGATATTGATTTCGACAATAATACGGCATTTGTTGTTAGGCACATCATTGAAACAGAAACTCAAGCTTCTTCACAAAATGCACCACTAGAAAATTCCACCGACAGCATCGAAAATTCACTCATAAAGTCGCATCAGCAAAAAGATGAAGAAACATGTAATATTATTTCCTCACTCAAAGCGGGTGACTCACAGAAAAAACTCAAGCATTTCATCATCATAAACGACATCCTGTTTTACAAACAACCTAACATGCCAGCAGCAGTACCATTCATTCCAAAAACACTCCATCAAAAATCATAAAAGAATGTCATGACAGTTTATATGCCATTCATCCAGGCATAAAAAAGACGATAAGACTTATCACGGCAAGATATTTCTGGCATACAATTAGAAAGGATGTTTATACTTATGTCACATCTTGCGATTTGTGCCAGCGCATAAAAGCACGCAGAACAAAACCACCAGGCTTATATCAATTTAACGAGGTTGAAAACCTCCCATGTCAATCTTGGCAAATAGATTTGCTAGGACCTCTAAATAAGACGACAAAACAAAATCAATACATCGTCACCGCATCCTGTGTTTTTTCAAAATACATTGTTTTAGGTGCCATTAAGAAAGGCACGAGTGAGGAAGTAGCAAAGTTCCTCATGGAAAAAATTGTTCTGGTATTTGGGACACCAAAGTCATTAAAAAGTGATGGTGGTACACATTTTACTGCCACAATAATAAAACATCTCACCAAGCTTTTAGGCATTTCTCATTCAATTGGAATGGCGTATTATTCACAAGGACAAAGTATTACTGAAAGATCGCATGATGTAATCAACACAAAACTTCGTGTTATCATAGCAGAAAACTCAATGAACTGGGATGCATATCTCCCATACATTCAATTTGCTATCAATAGCACGTACTCTGAGTCAACAAACTACTCACCATTTTTTATGTTATATGGCTTCGAGCCACTCATGCCAAGTCAACTTTGCTATGGCTCACTGAAATATGAAGCAGTAAACGACGTTGCAAGTCGATGGAACGCAGCTAGAGAATTAGCACAGCAAGCTCTTTTAGATTCACAAGTGACAAATCAAAAGACGATGAATAAAACAAGAGTAGAACAAGAATTTCATGTAGGCGATAAAGTTCTTATCACTCGCTTTGTCAAAACAAAGCAGCTGCCAGAGAAGCTTAGCCCAGTTTATGAAGGCCCATACATAATATTAAAACGCTGTGATAAAATTCCAGTCAACTACCTAGTAGAGCAAAAACAAGCCAAACGCACAAAACGACTATGGCTTCACGTCAGCAAACTAAAAAGTATACAGCAAGAGAAGATGAAATTTTAGTAGAGCAAAGCGATGATGTCAGCTCAGCGCCAGTCATTAACCAGTCCCATTCCATTACTCAAAATACAACAGCATCTCCACAGAGTACTGCTACAGCATGCATTCAGACAGAAGAAACTGAAATGCCTATCCTCACTCCTCAAGTTAAATTATCACAGGGCATTTCTAAAGAGTAAATCGCACCCATCAGCAAAACGAAAGAAAATACTTCAATTCTCACTTACTAATGACATTAGGGAGTTCATTTCATTTCCTAACGAACGTGCTAACATGTCAAGACGACGGCCAAGACGCCAGTCTCAAGTTTCTCGCAATGCCCCATACATGCCAGAAGCTGAATATTTAGATTCGGAAATCGTACAGCCTACACACAATTACAATCTCAGATACAGACGACGATCATAAAAACATTAAAATTATTTTGTCATTTCATTATGCATTAAAATCGTGTCGTAGTAACTTAGTACTGCTCGTCACAGTATTCCGGAATTACTTAGCGCTAAAAATCAGGCCGTACTATGTTATGCCAGACTTTACGATAGAAAATGCTACATAAAAAGAAAACGAAAAAGACAAAGTACGACAATTCTCAGGAGCACGACAAAAATTATGTATTATTATCGCGTGATGCACAAATTTCTCATCTCACTCACAAGCACTGACCTACCACAATTAAACATTTTAAGCAAAGAATGCATTCCCCAAGCAATTTATACATATTCTCTCATACACGAGACGAAATCTTTTAACGCAACGATTATTCATTTTATCATATACGTTGTATACAATTTCATTTTGTCATATTGCATGATTCATTACTTGCAGCAACCTCCCTCACTCAGCGCATTATACGCATTGCATTCTTATCACAATAAAACTAGGTCACATGTTATGTTTACATATTCAGTCTAAAATTTCTTCCAGAGCACAAAACAATTTTTCGTAATTATTATTAAAATTAATTATTATTGAAATTAATTACATTAATTTCAACCGTGAATATACCAACATATTGCCAAAGCGCGATCATACAACTGAAGGCGAATAGTCAAACAAGGTATGCAAACATTTACAATTTATTTATTGTTTAAGAATTACCGGCGCCACGAATTTTTACATGAAAAGTCACAAAATATGTGGCAAATCCGCACGAATGTTTCAATACGCATGTACATGATAAACATGTTTTTGTTACATGGTCAATTCCAAAGTCGTCATACCACAATTATCTCTGTATTATTTATCACTATGCGACTCAAATGTCAGTCGAATTTCACAGTAAATAACTTAGGCATACACGTTAAATCACACTACACAAGAATCTCGGGGCAACATGCAACAAACCAACAGGATACTTTTTTTTACACAATATCCAACAGCACAAAATATCCAACAGCTCAAAATTTTTAAGGGCACAAAATTTTCAAGAGCACAAAATTTTCATTAAAACAAGCACCAAATTCTCAGGAGACTACAAATCAGCAGATCAGAATAATACAGCTCAAAGCTAAAAATATAAAGTTGAGAGTAAAATGATGAAAAATAAGCTGCTGATAATATTCTGCTGAACATTAAGCTCTCCGTTTACGAGCTATGAATCTTTTTCTCTTCGGATGCTCCTTTTTATAGAAAACACATTAAAGCATTATCTAGAATGAACTGAATAATGACTACTACTGAATTATTTTTCTATAACAAATAGAAAAAGCAATGACAGGCTGTCCAATCTAAGAAAATTAAGCCATGCTGTGATAACCAAACTAATACAAATTTTGTTCTGATAAGTAATAGTAACAAATCTCTCGAAGAACGCCGTACTGGCACCCGTTCAAGGTCATGGAAGTCAACACAACATGTCAAGGGTCATCCCAGCAGTGTGCGAAACTTCAAAAAGGTCAAATATCACCAACCAGAAGCCAAAGGAAATGTACAAAATACGGTAATAGTAAGACGCGGAAAGCTCACTCTTCCATTTTTAGTCACAATATCCGAATCGTATCCCCTCTCACTATTCAAGCGACAAGAGTTTTGCAAAAAAAAGCACGAAAGAAAAAGAAAGAAAAAAGAAAGAAAGAAAAAACAAGCAGAAAAAATCCAGTAATAAGCAACGTCATGTAACAAGTTCCTCTTAAAATTCTCACGATTCCCCAAAGAAGCCTTTCGCAGTCATATCTCGATAATTTCAAGCTAATTTTTCTCGCTACAACCCAATAAGTCTTCCATTTATTTCAAGCAGTCCAGTCATCTCAATAAATTTTCTAATAGCATACCCATGTGTAACAACTTTTATCATTTTCGAGTCGTAGAAAATATTTATAAAACCATGAACTGCACGCGCAAGCACATTCCTGTAAGCAAGCTTGTTAATCAACCAGAAGCTTTACTAATTTTTCTTTACGGCAGCTAACAACCAAAAGATTTTAAGTGAGGAGCACAAAAAATCAGCACGTTGATACATACAAGTCACATGGCTCTGCATACAATAGGGACTAACCAAAAAAATTAGGGTTTGATATATAGCTTGAACTTATCAGTCACATTCTTTCTACCCTCCTTCCAATTATGTTCGATCATATGCGAAGAACTTATGTACAATAATAATATTTATAAAAAAAAGCTCCGTAAACATTTACTACGATGCGTTGATTCATTCAGCATTCAAAATATAAGCGATGAATAATTCCGCCTTTTGTACAAGAGTATTCCATTTTTTTTCCTCGAGCAAGGTTCTAAAAATGCGTTGAGTACACTCCGCACCAATATTCGAACACTGACCAACAGGTCATTCCCCTCACCAGAAATGTGCAAAACAAGAAGCAAGCTTAGAGATTACTAACCACAACATTAATCAGGCAACCAGCATAAAAACTACAGGTGACTACCATGTTCAGCACTGACAAATACGCTCCGCACCAGAAACTTTGCTTTTAAGTACATTTCCTTATCTAAGTTCCGTAACAAGGTATGGTGGAATGCCAGTAATCAGTCTGCAAAGGCAGCCTTGTACGAAACACGCAATGCATGCTTTTTACAACAAATCATCATCCATTAAGAATAAATACATAGATCCACTGCTTACAGATCATTTGATTTTGCGGTGTTTGCTAATACAATGCAAACGTCTGGAAAGAAGCCGTACTATTCAATTGTTCTATTTTTTTTTGTCACGCAACCTCCAGTATTATCCCAAACCATTCACATGTTCACGCATTCAGTTCATTCCTTCATTTTTTTTGTACCTCAATCCATACATGATTACACATCATGCTGATAAAAATTCTTACACTTGGTATTTTCAATTATTCTTTACCATCCGTACTATTATGCCATCGTCATTTCTCAATTAAAAGTTATGAACACTCTCAAGCTACAATCAATTGCGTTAGTAGTCATTCACGAGAATTATATATTTCACATTTTATGGTACAAATAATCAGAGCCATGCCGGCCCATGTAATCAAATTTTTGTTTCTCAAGTCGTACTCCCTGCTGATTCTCCCAAGGTTATGTTCATAATATGTTGCAAGATCTTTTTCAAGTTAATTTCAGAATGAAGACAAGCGCCACACTAGCACAAAGGGGCAACTGGAGACAACGAAGAATCTCACACCGTGACTTCTCATCATCACGACCAACTATCTGCCACAACCACAGCACCACACGAGAAGACCTCTTAATTTTTTTTATCAGAATATCCCATGCAATAATTTTGTGATCATACATAATTCTAATCATTTCTGTTCAATATCATTTAAGCTCTCCCTGACAACTTCCGTCTTCTCCACGAACAGAGCACCAGATACCGGACCACCATACTCCGAGACCAGCTCCTTCAGTGGCCACATTCCATGATGACCGTTGCGCACCTAAGTCGCACGGCGCGCACCTAAGTCGCACCGGACACATCCATCGCACATCATCGCCTCCACGTCTACATCATCGTCTACTCCACTACCCATAACCACTCCAAGGATACCCTCCCCATTCCAATCACCCCACACCAACTTTCATCACGGACTCATCACATCTCAACCCCGTCTCGTCACCATCACCTCATTATCGCCATCTATACCTCATCTCTCTTACGAAGCGGACTCATCACAACTCATCGTTTACATCATTTCATTCATTCAATTTCAACTTTTCTATGCAACAATGCGTTCCACTTTCCAATTTTCATTCATTTCGATGTCATTTCATTTTTTCCATTTCCATTTCCGTTTCCACAACGAATTTTGTATCTACATCTGTAATGTCTTTGTCTTTATCTCAATTTCCGCATTTTCATTTTTCAATGCCGCTGCCGCATTAATTTTGTACATATACACATTTATTTATTCAATTATCATCATCAATTCCATTATTTATTGTATTATTTATATCATTATTATATTCCTTTTTTTTCGTTTTACTGTTCCATTCAACTTTTGAACATTTTATAATTATGTCCATTCACTTTTTTTTTAAACTACCTGCTTGTAACTCGCCAACTCCAACGGGTCTTGTTTAATTCCCGGCGGATGCGGACGGGTCAAGTCCGTGGTTAGCATTAACCATAATTTAACCACGCCCTTAATTTTAAATCAGACTTAATCATTCAATTAACGACTTTTCATGTTTTCCTTTTCAATAGTCTAGTGTTTTACTTAGATTCAAATCACACTTTACTTTAATTGTATACGTCATAGCTTAAGCAATGTACATACCGCTTTACAAACTGAAAAATAACTTGTAAGGGATCACTCGACTCGTTCCCCCTGGGGAAAGGGAGAAGTGATGCCCAGCTAGTTTATCTAGGCATCATGAAAAATCATGTAATGGTGTCACTGCTTATGTCATGCATTCCATCATACACATTTACTCTAAAATATCTTGACCAATCTTCAAAGAAGACGTCTTCATGCAAGCAAGCAAAGCAGAGCACGAGTTAGTCGCGGATCAGAGCTCTCAGCAGAAACAACACAATAATCAAGAGCTAATAATAAAGTCACACTCTTACAAGTTAACCAATCTCCCCTATTTGTACAGTCGCATGTTATTTCCCTATTACAGCGAGTTGCTCAAACATCTCATATTACCCCATACCATCTGACTACGCAACAATCCCATCATTATATATACAACTTGCGATTGTATCTCCTTCCTTTCCCGCTCTTCCGAAACCGACACGAAGCTTCATAAAATGAATTTGCCAATAGTTTACTCGTTAATAACAATATCATTCACATTGTAATAATCATGTGTATCGTCTCATCTACCATTATTATATTATAATAGTGTGGAAAAGTAAAGTACATGGGTATATGTACAACCTATTGTACTCTTTGAGCTAAGGACGACGACAACTAAACCGTCATCTTTGTCGATCCTATTTTGTTTGTTTTCATTAGGTATAAATATTTAAATAAGTATATATATATATATATATATATACAAACATACACATATAATCCCATCCAAAATAGTACAATTCCAGTGGACGATAGGGGGGAATTTTTATATTGCAAAAAAACATGTAAACTAGACTTATTCAGAGAGGGGAACTTATAAACTTATAGAGCTACGTTTCTATATTTGTGTACATTACAATTATTACGAAATGGGATTTAGAAGTTGGAAAAAGATGGCTATTCGACCAATAACATTTGAGCGATGCTTACAATTAGACTTTGGAGGGTTCTAAAACCGAAGATGGGAAAAGCTATTAAAATATTTACGGCTGTCCCTGTCGAAATTATATTGCTCAAGTGGAGACAGCACTTCTGATACACTTTTTTCTCCCTTTTCGTAAAATCTAGACATGGGTCGGATGGGTATACATAATATATACATATACGCACACAATAATGGTACATAATATTAAACAGAACATAATATATAACAGCTTTGCCGAAGAGGTAGGTAGGTATATCCAAGTTTTTGCTTAGCTATTTAATGACTGTTTTGATGCGTTGTAGCTCGTTTTCCTTTTATTAGTGCGATCCCCTTCTTCACTTTTGTTTTTGCAAGTGCGCTTCAGCGAAAAATGAAGGATAAGGACATTCGCATACATCGCCATCGGTCATAACTCAAGAGTAGGTAGTTGTTGTTGTTGCTGCTGCAAATGTAAGTATTTGACGAAAGGGACTGATGTCTGACTGAGACATTCAGAAAACCCATCAGCATCAGGATATAATATGACACGTTTTTGTAGCCAGCAATTATTTACTACCATAGAACGTGGTTGAGTGAGTAAGATGGTATTTACGCACGTAAACAAACATATTTTGTACATTCACCTATATGACATAATGTATGTACGCACATTACCAAGTCGCAAATGGTAAAAAAATATGTTTAGGTGTTTTTGGATAGCTCCATTGAAAAGCGTGCATCCATCCCATGTTTCCTTGTTTTCGACATCTGGATTTCATTGCTTCTCCTTCCTCCCTCTTCGCTCGCTTTTATCAAAACAACAAACTCGTAAAAATCAGAGTGGCTCATAGGAAAAGAGTTAAGAGTTTGCAAAAATCCGCGTATATGCATGTACACAGCAGGAACTACACGTTTTTATATGCTGAACCGTCGCAGGGAAGGGAAAATAAATTTTTGGGGGTAAGAGATGTTATTGTTGTTGTTGTTATTCGCATATAGCTTTATAACTGAAATTGTATGGTGTAGTTAAAGAGGAATTTTAAAAAACAGGGAGATGGAAGGAAGTGGAGATGTAAAATAGTCGGCAAAGCAATTTATTTTTGTTTTCCTAGTACAATTGGGAGTTCATGTAATAACACAACTGTATGTATGTACGTACTTTCCCCACTGTGTATATAAGATTATTTTACAGGGCTAACAGAAAACTTTTTTACGCGTTCAATTTTAAACTATTCTTTAAGCAACAAGCAGAGGGGTAAAAGACATCGCATCGTTTTCAACAAGAATATATATGCCAACATGCATTCACATATATATCGTTCTGTCGTTGTTGTTGTCGTAGTCGGGTGTTTAGTCTGCTAAGGTGCCGTTACCACTTTAATAGGTTTCATGTAATATGGTGTTATAAACATCACTGCCTGACTCATCTCATCTTATACGAGTGTATATATATTTTGTAAATGTGTATGTATGTACATATGAGTGCAGGACAAGAAGCCAGCAAATGTGTCATACACGTAGCAAATTTTATGGCGTGCTTAGAAATGAGATTCCCTTTGTTCAAATGAGTATTTCAGCTACGCCACGCTACTGCGGAGCTAGGTCACATAAAATTTATTCCAGTCAGACTTACGCCCCTAGTATACGTTGTGCATCTTTCCACTAGCCAGCGTGCGTAGACTTTCCCAGTCGTAATTTTGGAAAATGAATGAATCAGTTTATAGTCTTCTTCATGACACGTCGATTGTGTGCATACCCCATGCTCTCCGCGAACTACACGACAACGACAAACCAATTCATTTATGGGGATTTTAACGTCTGGATGTGTAGAAAATAACATCTTGAGAAATGAACAGATAAGCTACACGCGTCATATTATTGTTGCCAGTTTTCTCAAGGGCTTCTTGAAAGAATATGTGACCCAGAGGAATTCATAAATGAAATTGCGTGTTATTTTCTGCGCATTGAAGTACACATTTCAGCTTCAAAATGCTGCTGCTGATCTATAAGCTTCAACCAATGTATCGGTAGGTAGGTGATATCTACCCACATATTTTCGTTTTAACTACCACATAAAAGAAAATGAAAGAACAAGTAAACCAGTGGCCCAACCATGACGCTTTGAAAACTCTTAAAAACTAAGCATAAACTTCGCATTTATTAGATAATCATGAATCATCTTGGGGGACGACATACTAATCAGGGGCTGTTTGGCGCTAGGTAAATCACAGAGATATAGTAGCGGGAGGAAACATTATATACTTTATAGTTTTCATTTTCAGGATATAAATAAAATCATTTGCGATTTAATTCGCCAACACTAATTTCACATTTGTATGAAACACAATATTATATTTAAAAAATGAATTATACGTTTCTTTAAATTTTTCGCTTCTCTATATATTATTTGGTTGTTTTCATTATAACCCAAACTGTTTTATTACCCTCATTCATCATCAAAAGTCCATGAAGCCAAAATCTGTGAAAGTTTGACCAAAGTTGTACAATATAAAATACTCCAGTTTTGGCAGGCTTATAATATGTACTTCCACCAGCACATACTTTTTCAAGTTTAGAAAAGTGGATAATTTGGGTCATGACATTATAATAAGTACTTATACTGGCTGTTCAAATGGAACTGAAATGTATAGTTCATGCTCTCACAGCACTAAAGAAAAACAAGACAAAAGTACCCTTAAGCTTTAAAATATACTTCAACTCCTCCCTTTTCTCATCAAAGGTTTGATGACGATGATCATTGCCAGCTTACTCATTATCTAAAAGCGGCAAGACAGAAACTAGTGATTTACATGTACTCATTCGCTCAGAAAATCAACAAAACAGAGTTTTTAATAAAGGCAGTGATATACAGTAATTAAAACGCTAGTAATGAAATGTTTTAGAAAAGTATGCGGTACTATATACCAACTTATTCCAAAGGGCAAATCAAACTCATAAAGCAAGTAGGTATCCATTCAAGCCTTTTTTCATTCGCAGTAACATTTGCCAAGACTTTGGTAGGTGGAAATAAAATTCTTGATCCAAAATATCATCGGGCAACTCAAAGGGGCCACTAGTCGCTATTATTTTGCTGTGACACTACTTACTCTAGTAGGTATGCAATTATCCAAAGTGCGTAAGCATGGCGTGCTTACTTTAGCTCATTTCATGATAAAAAGTTTAGTTTTCATTTTGCTGTTGAGCTAAAACCAGACGACGAGATGATGGTGTACTCTATAAAACTTAAACCGTTGAGAATGCAAAAATGGCACATTCAACTCGAATAGATGAAAGTTTATCACGTTAAAGTCATCAACGATTTCCATTTAGTGTAGCATGCAAACACAGGAGACCATACTTTTTACAAGCAGCGTTACTGGAACATTGAATTAAAAATACATGCTTAAATTTTATGACACAACAAGTGTGTCAGTATATGCATACATATATTGGTATGTATGATTATAATATGCAACTTCTAGAAAAGGACAACCAGTGTCGACAACCCGAATCAGTTAGTTACAAATGCTTACTGCCAATGGTCTTGAGTACATAGTTAAAGTTCTTTGTCGAAACTTCTGTGAGCTCGTGTTAAAAATCAACGGACGAGAAGCAACATCATTCTTGATAGCAAACTACAAACTCATTCATGAAGCTTTAACAATGTAATGCAGCAAACGAAAATGTTTATGTGTAAGAATCGGTTCAATATATTATTCTTTAATCATTAATGAACAACTTATATCAGACAGTAAATATACGAAATGCATAAGAGAAAAACTACTTTTACAAAATATTACAGCTCATGTACATTGTGTTCTGCACTTTAACATCATATTGCAGAGCAGTATTACAAAAACCGGAATTCCGCGTTAGGTTAAGTTTTTCCAAGACTATCATGTGAGGAAAAAAGCTCAACAAGTTTATTCTTTGCAACATAAACAGTTGCAAAGCAGAAAGCGATGAAAGTTCAATAAAGTACTTTCTCGCTGATCCTTGCTTGTTGGTTGCTTGCTACACTACACTGTACTCTATGAACTGAGTTACTACAATCTGTCCTCGTTCAATTGAAAACTACGCAAGCAAAATACAGTGAAAATATAAGTTGGGCAAAGTTTCTACCATTCGTTCCTTTTAAAAAAAGAAGCGAAATCCAATCTTTATCTCGTCATAAAAAACTATATACTGTTGTTGCAAAACTTTCTTCGCCTTTTGTTCGTCTGTGTTCTGTAAAATTGGTAAAATCGAGAATGTTCTTGGATCTCATATGCATCCTCTCTTTGTACCTTGGCAAAGTCTCTACTTTTTGTCTTTTTAACCTTAACGTTGCCTCGAAATGAACGGATTTTCTTCGTTAGTCCACAGTGATGCGTATAAAGACATCCTCAATGACAAACGTGGATTCATCAGGCATCTTTATTCATGAAAGTAATCATTTTCATGAATCAACAATCAAGGAAAATTTATACGAGAAAGACTAATGGAAAGTTTCAATTGAATGTGGGTTTCTAAAAGTTTTTTATGCTTTTCAATCAGGCAGTCGGTATACAATTTTAGTAAGTTTGAAATGGATGTGCAACATCATAAATATTTTTCCTTATGCTGTAATTTACAATCAATTCAAATTTTTGCATTGTATATTATGCAGTTCTACTAAATCCAGTGTACTATATCGAAAAGTCAACGAAACAAATAGAGATTACGATGAAAGGATGAAGGGAAGGAAAAAGTTGCAAATAAATTGTATATCATAGATGGAAAAAGACGTTGGCCATTTCCAAGTTCCTCGTTGAACACTTCCTCTTGTACTGTAGCACATTTCTTTGAAATGTAAATTTGCAATTTTCTTAACCTACATTGACAATTTTCAGCATTTAAATATATAAATATATTATACTTATCCTTTACAACATTACACAGTTGTTGCGTCATGTACGGTAAAATTTGATGACCTTTCCTATGATGAGAGATTGAGATTATGCAAATGCGATACGAACGAGCCGAAATCATAAAAGATTTTTTGTAATAAATGTTTTCATATTTTTTGGAAGTATTTGAAAACAACAGTTATTTTATTCACATGAATGCAAACGAATTGCATCACTCATAAAAACCCATTTCCCGTCCGTCTCTTTTCATTCGCTTCTATATTTGCATTTAAATGATTAAAAATAACATTTTCGCTTCCATTCAGACGATCAACGACTCTTTTATTGCTTTTGTGCTGATAAGTATGGCACTTTTACTCTTAAACAAACAAGGAGTAATGGTCGTAGGATTAACAAACATGGAGGAAAACTGGATGCAATCATGATATATAATGTATTTCACAATATGTGCGATGATTCGCGTATTGTACCAAGAATTCACAAGAAAGGCAAAGGTTGATATCTCTCCCAGTGCTATTCTGGCTCACAAGTATGCAAGTACGAGTTGTACTAGTAAGATGTGATATTCTTAATAAATGAAACATGATTCCCGCTGACGTGAAAATGTATTTGCAAAATTACTGCTATTGAGTGAGTAGAGAGTTTGCAAAATGGCTGAGTACGCAACTTGTATGAAGAGGAAAAATGGAAGGAGCGGAAATAGCATTTATGAAAAGAAAAAATAAATATACCAGTGAATTGAGTATAATATTTGAGGAGGCGAGACCTATGGAGTCTTAGAAGTAAGTATTTATACAATAGTTGCCGTTCTGTCGACATATTGTTAATTGTCATGCATTTTCAAAGAAACACGACGGAGCTCCCTTCTCCCATTCAACTCTTCTTTTTGTAATTCCTTGAAAGAGCTAGCATAAAATTCGCCGTGTTGCATTACATATACCTATCATATGCCATATATATACGCATTAAGTTGTGAATAAACAGGTAAAGAATATTATATCCATATTATGTGAATGATGAATCTATTTCTCCGACATCGTCCTTAGAATTCTCTGATGTATCGAAAACAAAAGTAATACTCACTCACACAGTCAACCAAGCCCTTTCCTTCTTTTCCGACGACCATGTTCCGCAGTGTGACAATATTTTGCTTCTGCTGTTTTTCACGTAGTTTTGCCGAAACTTTGCTTCATGCCAAATGCTCTCTGATACGCGAAATGCCATTCTATTCAACGTGCAAGGCTTTCTGTTCCTCTTCCTTCGACTAAGTTAGTTACTCGTGCGACTTAAAATGTGCTTGTGCTCAATGCTCAGTCACTGATTATGTCCCTAAAGAACTTTTTATTCATTCCAGCAGATGCCTATTTTATGAATGTGTTTTGCTGTCTGATCAAGATAATTCTTTGCGCTAGGCATGCAGCACACGTGGTGTTACACTACATTATTTGTCGTAATAATCAAATCAAATTCGTGCATGGAAGAATGGAGCAGGACAATACTAAGTAGACACGAAGATGAAAAAACGTCCCATGGCAGGGCGAATTGGAAAGTAAAGGGGAAAGCAAGTCATGCTAATATAAAGGAGCAAGCAACTTGGAAACAAGTTCCATGCGAGAGGACGTCATCTCTTCATATTCCGCAGAACAACAACAATCTAATCTCTTCTCTCTCGTACCATGACTCTTTATTTTGAGTTTCACAGGCTCATTATTATTCCGCAGAGCAAATTCCATATTTACTCTTTCTTATAATAAACAACACATTATTATGGGTATATGTGTAGTTATGTATACACACAACACGCATTCGATTCATTTGATATGACTTTTAGACGTGTGTTCTATGTACTCTATAGCGTGGAGAAAATCAACAGTTCCGAGGAACAACAACGGCAAAATAGTAATGGTATTTTCTTCCTAGTTGCCTTTTCCCTGCTTCCCTGTCATATTTCATAAATAGACGAAGGGTACTATCTTTTTACTTTGCTTTTGAACTTCTTGAACCCTCTCGGTTTACTTAGTTTTCCAAAGTATACATTTATGTACGTACATTCGACTAAGCACAAAGAGAGAAGACTAGCATGGCTTTAGGCTGTTCTTTGAGCCCCGTGTATCACAATTTCCCAAGTATATGTTCCGTGTAGTATTACCATCTCTTACTCAATTCAAAAAGAGTTGCTTTAGTACGAACCCACATTTTTTACTAATGTTACTCCAACTCTCCCCTTTATTCTTGCATTTTATGATGTACTGTTTCTTAAATTGTCTTGCACATACAAGAAATTACATTCAGCTAGAGTTCATTTTATGTACACTTTCTGGGTGTACATACGCATGCTACGTAGGTATACATATTTGTGCAGTTGATGTTAGGTTAGAGATGGGCAATCAGAATTCAGTCTTGCTGCAAGAAAGTGGGAATGGCATGGATATGTATGCAAAAATGCGAAAAGGAGTTTAAGCTGGCTTTGTTTAGCCCATCGCCGGTTGTCATTGTGCGTTTCTGAAGAATGTGTTTGTCGAGTAAAGGAAGCGAGTGCTTATTCTGCCCACCACTCACCACCATCAATACTAAACTTCACTTCCCGTCTACTTATGTCGTCCGGTTCTACTATTTTATACTGCGGCCATTCTGTGGCCTAGTATCATTGTCATCATGATTGCCTGTAAAAGTTCATAGATTTACTAGTATAATATGACGGCATGTTATATATGTTTACCATACAGAAATTCAGTATGTTCTTTTTGTTATCATATGATGCTACGGGGAAAGGGACTACAATATAAACTTTAGAATGCGTACTCTTTTGTTTTTGACTTTGTGTTCTGCTGGAGTTGCTGAATATACATACTACCAACACCGTTGTGTATTGTGATGCTAGAGCGATACACTTTGTTGACTTCTTTAGCAACTAAACTTTAAACGGCTCAACTACTACGTATGTGCAATGTGCAAACATATCGCTTCTCATGCATACACTACTACATCTTTAGAACGAAGATGACTTCAAACAATGACTGTCGTGTTTGAAAATACAGACTTTCGCTATGCCTTTGTTTCATTTCACTTTGGCCGTGTCGCATTGTCGCTTACTATAAACTTGCTGTCTCTCTTTAAGGATTTTGGTTTTGTTTTTTCTTCTAATAATGTGTGCCCAATTCTAACGTGGGAGGGAAAGAGAGAAAGCCAAATGTAGGCAAGTGACTCAGAAAAAAATATGCAGAGAAGGGAAGATACGAATTTTTCAAGCGGAATACTTCACTTGCTTACACACAGAGTGATGATGACTGCTTAGTTTTAGTTGGTTCTACGTTTGAATCGTTTTCTCCTTTCACCATTTGTCCCATTCATTGCTCTCCCTCTGACTGTAAGTGCGACTCGGTATTTATATAGAATTGTGTATACACATATTATGAAGTTGATGATAGGAATCGTACAGCGTGCTATATTCGTTCCCTTTCCATGGAAGGACTGAATACGACAATTGAAATAGAAGTAACGCTTACACGCAGTTACACACGCTTGCTTATAGTCAGACGTAAAGTTCCTTACTTTCCTCTTTCATTCAGATTGAGCGAGCAAAACTTATGTGGACTCCTCTTGGCAAGCGTACCTAAAAAACTAGATGCATCTGCATACGTATATCTACTTACCCTCGTCACTCTGATTTGAAGCTTGATTATAACTTTTACTCTCTCATGCGAATGAAAACAAGAAAAATCGTAGAACGACTTAATATTTAATAGTAAAATGTACTTAGCCTGTAGTATTTTATGGCCATGTATGATAGACATGTACCATATAAAACCGTATATATAGCATAGAGCTAATACTGAAAGTTTAAATCGCGACAGAATATAGTTTTGGGAGGAAATAAGTTTTAGTGGTTCGTTGATGATACATACCTTCTCATTCTCCTGTTATAACTCCATTAATATGAATACATTCATACTCAGATAAACATTGTAATAGACTCATTTACATATATCATAAGTTCATGGTACATATGCGTTCACATATTGCACAAGGCAATGATACTGCATTTATACACTGAAGCTATGCGTCGTCCTCATAAAATTATCGAAGCTAAACGAAGAGAATAGTGTTTGAAGTGAGTGAAAGGGTAGCAAAAAAGAATAAAGAAAATAAAATGAGAGAAATGCATAGAGGGAAAATCGGAAGTAGTGCAAGAGTCGAAGAAAACTAAAGTAGTTACATGTCCTAAAAACTCAAAGAATTTGATAGTTTTTTTTACCATTTTTGCACATAAAAAATTCCATTCCAACACGCGAACAGTTCCACCATGGAATCCTATTTTCATATGTCGATCTTCTCCGCAGTTGAAGACGTCGATTGCCGGTATTAGTGAAAAGAGGAAAGGCTACCGTTAAATATGTCCACAGTTTAAACGTAAACTTGGTTTAAGGCCAATCCTGTTTGACAACACGACGGTTTAGGGGAGAACTCAGGGAAGCATTAATCGTTCGTGTCGTCACTGTTGATTTAGGTTTGTCCATTTACCACGGTCTATATTTATGTGAAAGGATAAATTCTTTTGGCAGCGATTTTACGTTGAAATTTGAGGGCGGCCGTATGTGCAGGTCGGGTCTAAATGGTCCATGTAATTTGCTTAAAAATCACTCATTTCATAAAACATTTTCATCGTCGATGATCGAAACAATTTTATTGTAGCGTCTTTCAATGTACTGAGTGAGAGACAATTGAAAGATTTTTCGATAGATTAAATAAAGAGACAGCAGAAATGAGAATAATAATATACATTCATAACTGCAGCAGTCAACGTAACCTGTGTTGTGTTCAATGTCTTTTTACTCTTCCCTTCCTATACAGCATCAACTTATGTATCAAGTATCAGACTTATGTGTAAAATTCCAGAAATAGGAAAGGTATATTATATGTGTACTACCAATTCATTCACCAATAACTAATAACAAAGGTGTACAGAAGGAGGAAACGTCACTTTCATCTGCTTCAAAAGGTGTCCAGGCATACATTTTATGTATAATACCAAGAGTCGAAATACCTTAACATCAAACGAGACATTTACATAACGTAGTTCCCTTTTACAATTGTTTCGTGGACGAGGATACGCCAAGCCTATGCCACTATGACACACACTGAAATGCAAAAAAGCGGTTCTATCAAAGGGAATGTCAGCCATTTTTCCGCGAAATTCCTTGTTTCTTTTTGTGAAAGGGTATTACTGACGACGCGGCTTCAAATTATATACGTGGTATTTCCCCAAACAGCTGCCACCATTGCTTATATCTTGCGTCAAAATTATAAAGGTCCATACCAGCATCTTGAAGACCTTTGTTTCCAGCCCTCCCTTCTATTTTCAACTATTTCTGTTTCCCCTTGCTCTCGTCAACATCAGGAAGGTCCCACTCCTCCAATGCACTTACTAGTGTGACTTCGAGGAGTTGACTAGATATTTATCTGGTAATATTTCCCACTGCTACCAATGTCTCGGTGAGACAGGATTTTTATAGCTGTATAATGTCTCCATAATGTGCTTTTCTTTCAGTAGCCATTTTATGAGTTGTGAGTTTGTACGGCATGCTCGCATGTATCAGTTGTGCTGGTACAGCAATATAATGTGTATTTTTTACTCTGTACCATGTTCATACTTTTTATCGCAGAAATTTTGGTTTTCAGCTCCCTATTTGCGCCTACAATGCCACCAAAGTTTTTTTCTTCCTTCAGAACAACTTTTTATTAAAGGGATGATTCTGCTGAGCTCCTTGCTTCTAACAGCCAGCAGTCACCCATGCAACTCTTCTCTTTGAATTGGAACTTCTCGAGGTTGAACTGAGCTAGAGGAGCCGTAATGCTCTCCGTGTATTCTCTTGTAGAATGCAATACTGGTAAATCGTATGGCAGCGTCCTTTTTCCTTTTGATTCGCACATACCCTTCATAAAGATCTGTAAAGGATTTTTCCCCGCCTCTATTATTATTGTCCTATTTGATTCAAAGTCATGTAATACGCAATAATTCGCACTCTCTCTCACAGGCACACAAATTACGCCAACTACTACGTAGTCTGCGAAGCTTTCTTTTCATTATTGCTACCTTTGCTATTACTTTCAGTCTTGTATCTACAATCTACATTTAGGCGGATGTGTGTTGTGTGTACTGTATTGAAGATTTGAGTATGACTGGTAGATAATGGGACAGTGGCATGAGGGAGGAACGGTTTTGCAGATAGCTGGAAACATTTTGCGGAATATTCAGCTTGCCATCATCATTTCCACACTTTACGTTTCAAGTGTACAGATCAGAAAAGGGAAGAGAAAATGCTGCTACAGGGAAACGTGAAACGAGAGAAAAGGGAAATAAAAGCGTTTGCAAAAAGCCTGCCCAAGAAAAACTAACTAGACCACTCTGGTCTTCAGTTGAAAACAGTAGTAAGTGGCAAGACTGGCATATTATGTATAGACAGTCGCTGTTGTATGCAAGCAACTACTACTCTGCAATAGAATAGTGAGTAAAACGGAGAAAGAAGCAAAGCAGCATGAAGAAGAAACAAGTATATCCTAACTAAGCAAAAGCAAGTTGTGTCATCTCTTCAACATACTTAGGTACACGAACGGAACGAGCTAGTGACGGACGAGATGCTTTTTCCTAAGTGTTGTGTGTAAACTAGTAAATGGAGAATCAGCAAAGGATTTCGCTTCAAATAACACAACTTCAGTAGTAGTAGCTGATGTAGGAAGGAACAAACCGAGCTAGCAAACTGTTTAGCTCAGAGAAGCATTTTTACTACCGCTAGTAAAAGACGGCTTCGTTGTCTCATTCTCATCCTCAGTGTATTTTTGGTAGTAGTAAGTTGCGTTTTACACACAGACTTAAGCTGATGCTCTCACTCGAACGAGCAATAAATTCCTGATGTAGTGGCTGGAACGTAGTCAGTCACAAACGTCGGCTTCATTCATCGTCATCCTCTCTCACACACACACATTCTCTCTCCTTGCAAGACTCAGCAGCTATCCTATAACTTGACTTTTTCAGCCTGTCTGCATTTACATTTATGTACAAACAAAATTCGCTCAGTCGCCACAACAGAAGAAAGGCCAGTCTCTGAGTGAGAGCGGTCCTTTCACAACAGAAATAACACCATCATCGTGAAGGTGCACAAACAGGCAGAGTCAAAATAACAACAGTAGAATACAGAGCGCTGACAGCACAACAAAACCTGATAGGTCGAAAAGACCGGCTAGCATACAGTTTTGGTATGCGAAACCGCAGAAGCTAGAGTAAAGCCTATTATTACAGTAGCAGGAAAAAGTTAAGCTAGAGGTAACAACAACAAAAGGGCAAAAGGAAAAAAGGGAAAGTTTGACTTGATAGGCTCTAAACTGATATTATATAAGCAGTATAAATTACAGAGTCATCATCCACCCGCTAAGTTGCAACTTATTGCAATCTGACAACTTTTACTTTCACTTTTGCAACAAATATACAATCAACAACGACTTCTGTTGCTGTGTGCATGCACGTCTGCGTTTATGCATACCTATACAGTGTACATTTTTAACAAAGTTGTCAGGAAGAAGCGGAACAAACTCACAAGCACAATTCGAAGAACGATTTTCTAGAGAAAAAAGCTGTACTATTACATGTATGTACCTAGCAATCTCCGGAATATTCATCACTTCACACCAAAAAATACCACATTTTCTAAGGTAAACAAACACGCAGAGAGAAAGGTGAAAACTGGAGGGTAAACACCATCAACCTTAGTCCCTTTGTAAGGAGAAAGCAAGCAGGAAGAAAGGCAAAAAACTGATTTTTAAAGAATTGGTAGGAGGGAAAAACGGAAGAAAGTCTTGTACACTTTCCCATCTTCCTTCCTTTTCATCATCCTGTCCCAACCTGATTTTACACATAGAAGCTTCTGCACTTGTCATCTCTTTTCCAGTCGATCTTTACATCTCGAGAGGCAACCCAGTTTTGCTAGAATACTAAAATTCGTTGAGAAAAAGGAAAGTTTAAAAAATATAGTACTTGTAGGGGGAGTGCAAAAAGTATTCATTGAACGAGGAAACCTCTCTGACCGAAAACTTGTTTGACAAATCTTATTAGGTTTAAGACGTCAGAGACAGCCCACACTCCCTACCTAAATATACTAGTGTTAGCTGCGACAGTATCTTCCTTTGTACTTCAAAAAGTCGACGTAACTTTTCCACATTCCATGCTGAAATGATGACAGGGGAAACGAATAAAGATGAACAAGAAAGCATTTGCCATTACCACAGTTGCTCCCATTAGCACCATTACAGTTTGCGATATAACAGCCACGACTTTCACCATTATCTAGCCACATCATTTACCCTACCACAGTCAATGTATTGCTGAACAACTTAGGATCAAAATTCATTCCGCTCAAGTCTGCGGTTTTGTACTCTTTTAATGCTTGTGCGTGTGTCGACGAGTACACAGTGAATTTTCTTCAAATGCGATTCTTCTGGTTCAAATTATAGTGTTCAACTGTGTTTTTTGAGACTAAAAGACTGTGACAAAAAAAACTGCAGAGCTGTCAAACGAAACTCTGAATTGGGGAACACACTGTGATCCCTCTCGGAGACAAAGGCAAACAATTACCAAAAGATCACCTGAAACAACAAGGTGAAGGTCGACCGTTCTTTCGAGTTGCTTGAGACCGCATTCAGTAAAGAAGAACTTTCTATCTATTCTGTGCATACATACCTGAGTGAAAGATTGTACCACGACCAAAGCAGCCCAGTGTAAGCAAATAAATCATTCCATTCATCTTTCTGGAGCGGAGGCACAGGTATTAAAGTACAAAATTACTTTGTTATCTAGTTATATGACGCTTACACGGTGCGTGTCATTGGGTAGTTCAAGAACTCGCTTTGTCATAATCATAATTGCTGCTTAATCTCAGGCATCTGCATTACTGCTCATCGTCAGTTTGCTGTCACAAGCATATAATAACATAATAATTATTATTTTCACTGGCTAAGTCACATCTCATAAATGTAATGTGAACGTATTTTAATTAAGTGCCCCATCGTGAGATAAAATCGTAATGATACTTTACACGGTGGCTGAACAATTCACAACCTTACACACAGAAGCGTGCATGTGCTTACAGAATAAATAATTTGTGCATTTCTCAGCAAGCAAGCTCCCGAAAGAGAGACGCGAAGTGTCACGAAATGCTCTTCCTTGTGTCTATTTGCTATTACAATGCTTTGTGTGGTGGACCTGCTGCTTCTAGGATATAACCAGGTTTTATTCTCTTTGTCACGCAATATTATACACAATTTGAAGTTTATGCTCCGGTACTTTTGCTTGTGGTAGGGCTGCATGCTGTGTTCTCGTTAAACAATAGCCAACATCTCGTGATAATTTTTTTAGCAAAATCCAACATGATCATAACGATAAAGACGAATAAACAGGAAAATCGTTTTTTTCTTGTCAGGCTTTTATAACAAAGGCTCATGTGAAATTAAAAATGAAATTAGTTTAAAATTGCCCATCAACTAGGTATGTTTATACACTGTACAGTACTCTATATTTCTTAAATAATAGGCATTTACATTATTATCGCATGATTATTACTGCAGATTCAATTGCTCATATTATGTCAAATGTTTATGGTTTCACGTTTGCAATCGTAAAACTATCTATTACATGTCTACCCTTACCATATATAGGTATTATTTTCGATATTCCAATAAACAGACAGTAACATTTTTGTCTTCTGTTTTGTATTTACTTTACCTAACAGAGCACCAAATGCAGTTCACAATGTGCATAAAATGTATGCTCACTGCAAGCTTTACACACAAAAAAGTATAAAACTTTGAATCCCGATTGTCGCTAATAATCCAAAATTTATAAAATGTTCGGTTTATAATCAAAAAGTAAACTACAGATTTCAATGTAAAAGCCTACCTGTAATTTGCATACTCATGCGATATTAATGTATGAAGTTTTCAGAACTCCAGCGTGCAATTCAGAATACAAGGCTGTGTGATACTGATAGGTACACAGAAATGCTTCTAGCATTAGCTACGTGTACCGTGAATAACCTTAAAAACCATTTAGGTGTAATTTAGACAAAGACTAAAAGCAAAACTGAACCAGTAACTCGTCAAAATCCAGTAGGATTTGCGTCATTTAATATTCAGGTGCACGTATACTAACTGTTTGTTATTAAAAGAATATTCATATATTATGGATCTATATTTCAGATAACTATAATTTATGTTATTGTACATCTATAAAAAAAATTATGGGTGTATATTTGTATACATATAGCAAGAGTTCTAGAAGTATAAGATCTGAGGATAAGAATCGGTTTATGTAGAAAAGCTGCCTTTTATCCGCGAAAATTTGCAATATGACTGCTTCAAATAGATAGTCTAAGATTTCTGGACTTTAATTTTCTCCAATTGTGGTTAGATCACCTCTTAAGTCTATATATCCTACATTTTATGTTAAACGAATGAAGCGTTTTTCTAGGTCTATAATTTTGGCTTTTATGCACTTTACTTGTGCGTCCTTCATTCCATATATACCGACATGCGATTATTGTGCGTGCGGTAGCATTTTCCTTTTTCGAAATTGGTCGTATCGCTTGTTGTCTGTCTGTCTCAAGTATATGCGAAACAAATTGATCGATTTTTCCATTGCATATGCATGTACGTTTAATTCATTTTACATTTTTTAACAGGTTCTTTGTTTGTAGAGGTGAGATCATTTTTGAACCGTAACCGTAACTGTTTCAAATTCATAGACGGAGTCCACAATTCATGTCTGATCCGTTTATCATGGTTCCTTGGACAGTGACATATGGGGATGGGATCCATTTACCTGGTTGTTTTTCCAGTTATGATTTATGGACATATTTCTTATGTGGCTCGATGGTGCTTTATGTGCCTATCAGAGTTAACAGAGATTTCAAATCTTTCCAGTACGATTGCGTTGCGTTATACGCCCATTGGTTTACACAATCATAATGTACACCAGGGGGCGTTTCGAACAAATACTCAACAATGCCAATTAAATGGGTTGGTGAGTGAAGACGGTACAGAAGTACCTTAAATCCTAAAAAAATATTCATCACATGAAAAGTTTATAAAATAAAATATTAATCATCTCCCACTTTGCAAAAATTAGAACTGATATCAAAATCGATTATGAAAAATGCAATAATGAAGCTTCCATTAGTCGTTATTCTTGTCTTCATGGACCGTAAAATGCTTTTATCAGCACACCGCATCTCACACATACCGCCGGGTAAATTGCGAGTCCAAACCTACTACTGTGAATGTAATTCTAGAATACTGGAGAAATTATGAGCATAACAAGTTTTCACACGTAGTACAAGGAGAGCTAATCTTTCTTGCTCGGGTTTTATGAGCGGTTTTGTATATGCTGACTTAACGTTATATTAATAATACATAATATCTTTGAATGCTTAAATCTACAGGCACTTGTGCTGTGAATGAGCTGCTGTGTTGTTTTTTATTGTTGTCTGCTTCCTCCGAAACTCTGATATATGGTTTATTCCGGTTGAAAATATTCAATGACTTTTGTGGCGACTAGAAAAGTGAGAATAAGTGCGCAATAAACAGGCTTGTATATTTCGTAATAAATTTTGAGTAACACAAGTCTGCCGTCTGCAGATTCGCTCATATTCATATTGAATTAACTTGAATTGTTTTGTATTTACATGAACTATGAAAAACGCTTACTGTAATAAAATAAAAGAGAATGGAAGGATGAAGGAATTGCAATGTCCTCAACCTCGCTAAACATGTATTATTGTGTGAAGCTCAGGTATAAAAACTGTACTTTAAAAACTCAACCGCAGTTCTGCTCTGCTCCCCTCGTCATCATGAGACGATTGAACCTGGTTGTTTTGTTTGTATGTGGGAAGATTATTGAAATGGCAAAATAACATATAGACAACTTACCAGACAATGCACTTTGGCGACTTTACAGGGCGTCAGTCTGTACGTAGTACGCATACCTACATATATCAGTGAGTAAGTTTTTGAACACAATTTCTCATTTACACAGCACTTGCAGATATTCTTCTGTCTCATTATTATTTCTGAACTGCGGTGCTCTCGTGTTCAGTTCAAAAGCATCAAACACATGTAAATGTGAAGATGTTATCATTTTGCTACCATCCTCTTTGTCAAACACCTTATTAGACAACAATAACATTCGCATCTTCACATTTCAGTCTGCGTTGATCTGATTGACAAAAGGCGGGCAGATCAGTAACAATTAAGAAATTAAAATGATTACATTCCTTTCTTTCCTGTGACGTGACTTTGCTGCTTATGAAATATTATATTGTCAAGTTTCTAACTGACCATCTCAAGCAAAGCAAAGGTATAGCGAAATCAGCGAACAAACAAGCGCAGCATAAATTTTTTTTGTAAAAGGGCATTTTTTGTGCAGTATCATTTTTACTAGTTTGTGCATTGTTATAGGTGATCACCACACGGCTGGATTCAAGTTCCATGGTGTGTAACAAGATAGTACATAATCTTCTCCATTGTAGATTAATAAAGTGATATGCTTGAAGAGCTGGCTGTTGAATTTGAATGCACGTAGTATCGTTACATGTTATATATGACGTAAAGTGTTCCTCTTTTATTTACTCGGTCTTCTCCTGCCTCACTCTCACGCTATCGCCAACCTAGCAGCATAGCATCGCATGCGATTGTGGGGGCATTTTCACAAGAGCGTATTTTTTTACGCTCATGAGCCGTCATTCATCATTATCGTTATTATTGTATATATATAAAAGTTGTTATTTTTCTCCACACTCGGTCGTTTAATTTTGGGTTTTTTAATTTAAAAAATCATGGTCCATACTATAATCCAAAGTTGAAAAAAATGTTAGGCCAACGAACAGGTTTTTGCACTTTTTCAGTCAAGACAGACGGGAACACATGAATTCATTAGGAGAGAGGAGAAGGTCTATGAATTCCATCCGTATCCGTTTGTTGCAATAATAGCTGCATTGAAACAAAACAACGAAAAAGCATTCGAATTTGCTGTACAGCCTCACTCAAATGACGAAATTACATGTATGCACATATCTGCGAATGTAACAACGTGAAAACTTATCTTGTTAGCCGCAGTCACAAAAGGTGCTCTCAAAGTTACGCGTAAGACATTTCGCCGGTCATAAGCAGTCTTCTTGGAGATATGCTTGTCTGCATGAATAAAAACAAGCAAAAGCTGTACTTACTTTGTTGTAACGTGGCTCGCGAGTATAAAGCCCCTGTGTGTTCTTGCCATAATTTTCATTTTTATTATTGCAATTGCAATGGCAGTGTGTAGCCAAAACAATAATCTTCAAAACTCCAGGCATTATACAGGATGTATTATGTATGGGGTACATCCAGTGAATAAAAATTTAATGGAATCTGATTTTTTTCCTTGAGAAGGAAATTAGAAACGTTGCACGGCCGTGCACGGTATTGCAACGTGAAGCCAAAAAAACTGTGCATTGGTATGCACTAGTAGAAAATATAAAAGATGCAGGCATCAGGCATCCATGATATGACCAGGGTATCATACTTTACGCTTTTGTGAATTTCGGTGAATTCTGATTTATTCATGATAGAGAGTCTTGTGGGTACTGCAGACGTTACGAATGCAACTAGTTCAAGTAAACTGCTATCAGGAGGTAGGAGCTGAGTTTGAGTTCAGTGAAAGTGCTATACAAATTGATAAATTGTTGATATGGCGTATGAAAATTTAACCTTAACTTATTTAACTTTTTTGCATAGATTGACGTATAATTGTGTCGTTGTGTCCAATTTCGCAAGTGAAACCAGTTGGTAAATATTTTAGACGAGAGTTTTTCGTTAATAAATAAAATGGGAGAAAAAAGTGAATCCTGTCACCGCACACGGCGGAAAAAATAATTTACGCTTTATTTTTGTCTGTATGTCAACTGTATGTTGTCAAACAAAGGTACTTGCATTTGGCCAAAACACGCCCTTTTGTTGTAACGCAAGTGGAATGGAATAATTATCATAAAAATTGTATTTTGGTAGATGATGCAGGTGGCCATGATTTGTTTTGGGATAGATTAAATTAAAAGTAAAGTATTATTTTTGGCACGTTATTGTGAAACTAACTAACGACTAGTACATTCATTGTCAGTGTATCTTGTGTGAAACAGTCACAACAGCGGAAATTCATCTCTATTTCTAGTCATTTTGGTGATATGTGACACGATACATGAACATCATACGAATTACAATTCTTGTCAAACGTTTGACAGTTTTGACAGTTTCGTATATATTTATTTGACATCACTCGGAGAATGCTGTGTGATAACTCGGTAAGTACTACTTTTGCGCGGAAAACCGCACACTATTTTACCAACCAAACCGTAAAACAACAACCAGGTGCATTCGTGTGTGTATGGAATAATGAACTGCCGTCTCTCAGCACGGGGTACTTCCGTAGTTTTTTTTTGGAGAAAGTATTATTTGTATTCCCCGTTGGAGAGAGTGGATATTGATTGTTGGCATACATACTTGAGCTTGGCTCGTTTTTCACGGACCTTTCTTTTGAAAATTAGATGAGACAGGAAATGATTGGAGAATGACGAATGTATTACGGGCGCACCATACATTATCATTAATTGTACAAAGTATCTACAGGTTTAGTTGAAGCTGAAAACAATAATAGCATTTACCACGTAAAACATGATGAAGTAAGTAGGTTTAACGTTAAGGTGATCAAGTGATCATTATTATTGTCTCCAAAATATTACGCGGATGGGTATTCTCGTAAAGAAACCATCCAATTAATTGCGTCGTATTGAATTCAAAACAACTTGGCAAAACAAAAGCAGGATTTGCTGATTGTACACTATTCACTTACAGTTCTTATATAATCGTAATTCGTATAGGAAAATAGACGAGACGTAGACATTTTAATTACCCTTCCTTCTCAGGATTGGTATTGCAAAATAGTATTAAGCAAAAATATTTGTCAACGCACAAACACATAACTGTATTTATGCCTTATATACATAATAATATATGAAGTTAATGGGTTTAACGCAAGCATTAAAGTGCAAAAGTTATTTACTCCATTTATCTATCATAAGCAAAATATAATCAGTCATAAACATATCGTATATCATTGTCTTTTGGCTCTGCAAAAATAGATGTTATGAGAGTGGCAAAGTATGTGTACCTATTATGATATTTTAGGTATTATGTACTAGGTATTCGTAAATCTGAAATAATCACCACATTGAAACTTCTACTAGATGCGGAAAATAAGAAAATAATTAGACAAAGAAATATCATAAAAAAGTGCTATGCTGTTATATAAAGAGAAGATAAGAAAAATAGCAATGACTCATTGATAACGAGAAATTTAGTAATGATAAATGAAGGAGCAAGCCATTTCTGGACTAGGCATTTCATTACATGCATGATATGAGATAGTTATATATTTGAGTGTAACAGCGAGAATATTAGTTTAATCATTAGCATTTTTGTATTACGAGATCCTGAAAACTATCATTATTATTATGACGAGTCATGGCAGATATAATGCAAACTCGCATTTTGAAGTGATCATTACTTGTTTAAAAGACGTTCGTGAGAAAATTCATTTTACACGCTGGCGTGATACTGTGTGAGTGAGAATCGCATATTTGGAGAAAGCATAATACAGTGATAAAGAACATGCTGAATTGCGAAAACTTACATGGGTTTGAAAGCGGAAAGAACTGTGGATAAATCTTAAATTCTAACAGTTGTGATCCACATACGATTACACATTATTGCGGTGTATTTATATTGTCCAGTTATGTGTGGGTTTTGAGTGATAGATGGTTACAAAGTATCACGCAGCCGAGATTCCACAAAAGCGTTGAGAAGATCTATGATGAAGTTATTATGCTGGGTAAGCAAACTCTCATGTCTTCATTTTTCTTCTTACTTTTCATTTCATGCAAAATTCCAAAGCACGTTCATTCACTGTGCTATTCCATTCATGTTTCTATGTACAAGCGCAAAACGACACTGCCTATTTCCAACACACAAGCACGAGTAACAGGAGCAAGAAAGTCTTACTTAATTTGAATAGGTACTTACGAATCTGTAGAATAATACACCGAAATATTACTTTGTGGAATAATGTTTCACTTACTCTACTGCTCTTACATAGTTTGCACATTCTCTCGGATGTCTTGATTCCAGAAGACTTTGATAAACGTCACTTAATTCCGCTTCTCGAATTTACAACATGTGAAATATATGTTTCATATGATTCACAATACCTTGAAACAACACGGATATATTACATTTTGTCTCATTATTTTTGCAGATACATACATAATTAATTTCACTTGAAGTAGTGATTATATTAACTACCATTCACGTTCCATTCAAACCAGGAAACTTTAAAACTAAAAGACAAGTATTATTTCGTAGTGTATCTTTAGTTAAACGATTACAATTTGTCATATTGCTCTCCTGCGTTTTGGTGCAATGTAGTGTGAATGACTCTTGCTTCGCCGTATATGCCCTTTGTGGATATATTTTATAAAGCTCTATGCTCATGTACAATGTATGCTATGTTATTTCCAATTACTGTCCTATAAAAATTCCACTGTTGATATATATACATTTATGCAAGATTCATGTTAGCAAAATAGTTCTCACGCTGAATATGCTCCCATGCCAGGCAGACGAAGTCTATTAAACACAATATTATTCCATAACAAGCCCCATGTCCACTAAAAACTTGTCATTGTCATCAAATTTCTAAACATTTTCTTGACCTCTCGAATTCCGATAAAAACTGAATAATTAAATAAATACAACTTAGGTTAAAACATGAATGACACAAAGTAAATATTTTTACTATTCGATCAGCCAAATTAAATTTGATTCTGTCGAGTTGTATGTTCTTATCTAAGTGTATATTATCAACCCGAACAGAGAAAGAAAGAAATACCTAACTTGGTATATGAACTTTTAATGTATTTTTAAAAGGCTTACGTTCAACCATAACAAGTGCATTCCGACCCCAAGTATACCCCTTGCAAGTATGCAGCATTACGTATCAATAAAATTGTCAACATTGTTAGTTTCCCGTTTCTAAAGCAAGCGGGTTGGATATTATAATAGTGAAATGTTGTGAAAATGAGAACAAAAGTATTGCGCAACATAACAGGAGGCTAAATGGTGAATCTTTCCTGCCACAATGAGGCCAAGCAAAAAAGCATTGCGATAATTTAAAGGTTTAACGTGGTATATGAACCATGACTAATTGTTAGTAATATACCGACAAGCGCTGACCTTTTATATGCACCCGATGCTTTGTATGACAGCATTATAGCTCCCACATTATTCGGTATTTTGTGTGGCCCATTTGCTTCATTAAATACTTAAAAGCAGCCGTCTGTGAATATGTAGGTAAATATTTCACATTGCATCTCTATCTAGATCTGCAATTATTGTCTACTTGAAATTGAAATAAATATCCGTAGAGGCTTAAGACTATCAGGAATTCTTCCTAATTGCTACAATCAACGATTCATTCAAGATGGCATACTAAAATGCACATAATATATGTCGGTACTCTATTTTCTCCAAGTATCCACTTTATGTGGTTTATAAAGCAAATTGTCATTTTCCCTTCTTTTAGCAAGAACAAACAATTACCCCATCCATCTTGGAACTCAATCGAACTAAATAGAAGTCGATTATGTGCTATAAACCAGAAGGCTGTTGCGGAAAAAAACCTACTTTACTGGAAGAAGGGAGTTTACCAGATACTAAATGTAGCTTCCCTCGATAAGAGGAATGATTTGTATACGAACGCAAAGGACTTTTTGTGGTACACAATTGACTAATACATCAGGTCTTATTATTCTTCGTATGTTAATATGTATTAATGCTCTCTGTAGGGTATAGAACAATGCACCGAAAACAAATCCTCCTTTCAATACCAAGTTAAGTATGTATGTATATATATCCTCCAAATTGGTGAAACAGTAGATATGCTTTTTTATTATTCACATCCACTCTACAACAATAAAAAATCTACAAAAAAGAAAGGAAATAGGGAAAAGCAATGTGAGAAAGCGCGTCCTCCTAAGGGATGGATGGGTTGCGATTTCGAGCAGTAAATCGAAAGAAGCTTTAAAACGAGTGCAGCTGTTGTACACAATAAATCTTCAATATGTTTTGTGGTTGGCCATCCGATCAGGCGCTGCTCTAAAAAAGGGAGAAAAAACTTTTGAATGGAGCAGCAATGGCCTAACAACGTATTTATTGCTTCATTTGCCACCGCACATGCAAGTAAAAACTCGTTCAAAACCAGGTACAAATCTAAAAACATAAAATGCTTCATTGCTTACCATCCATTCATGTGGCATTAACTAGTGTTTTATCCTTCCTTCCTAAATAAGTCCGGAAATCCTATAAAAGTACAAAGATGTTATAAAGAGTATATTCAGTTGTAGTTAACGCCTTACTGTGGATAGTGGGTGGTAAATATGACAAAAGCGGTGCAAAACACTTTGGGTCATCAAGAATTCTTGGAAGGCATCAGAACAGGATTGCGTATTTTTTCTATCCTAGTCGGGTTGTACGTACACTGCACACACACAATGCGTTCATTGTCTGTGAGTGTATGTGCTATAATATAATATTGTGGATTTCCACACAGATTTTTTTCTATATTATAGTATATTTCTAAAATACTTTTACAAGATTGTTTACTTTTATATAAGATTTGTAACCAGACATAATATTTCGGAGATGGTTTTTATGTTTTGCTTGCCGCAGGATGGCAAACTTAACTGAACTTTCTTTCCATGTGCTTTATTGTACATAAGACCTGTATTGAGTTTATATATAATACCATATTAACGATGCCACACAACAAAGACTTATGTTTCGCTGTTTCTAAGCTGCTCTTCAGCCCGCTTTTTTCCTTTTCATGTCATGTATATAAAGTTTTCATCAGCGTTTATCAGCTCAAGCAGTGAGTAACTTTCTAAAGCTCGGTTAAGTGAAAGGGACGTTTGAAGTTGCGAAATTACAATAAACCTTTTTCGTGGAATGACAGTAACAAAGCGATCTTTTATTAGTTGCTGAGTGTGTATAGGTTGTAGGTGTGTTTAACTCGTACAATGTCATACGCGGAGTATATAGAAGTAATAGCACGTCGTTTTATGTATGTTAATACTTTTTATGTATGTTCATTGCATCATGCTTAAATAAATAGGTACCCATGGCCCATGATCTTTTGTCATCTTCGCTCAGATATTCACTCACCGTACTGTAGAGACAAAAAGCGCACTGCATACATTTTGATGTAGTTTCGTATATCATCATAAACGACATATACATGGAAAAAAGACATGACATAAATTGACAAAGTTTTCGGAATATTTACAATGATGTTTGCATATGATACGGAAGGAAGTATAAACGTACCCTTCGCATGTACAAAGACAAAGCATATAGACATAATATATTCGAGTGTTTCGGTTATTAAGAGAAAAACTAAAAGTACCTACACAAAATATTGACATGCGTGTAAAAAGTATTTTCGGGAGACGACAATACAAAATATCAATATTTTAAATAAATTTACGATTGTAGTAGGTGAATGGTACGAAAACGAAATATTATCTTACCTACTCGTCATGATTCTGCTGTAGTATATTCAAACAGTTCTATGAAAATCTCTGTATGCTCAGCTGCATGGAAAGAATGCATTGAGCTGAAACGATTGTTTAGCATGGTAGCTCCTAACTTTACAACAGCTCCGCTTCATCTGTCCCAAACTCTTCCTCTCGATTTGAGAATATCGCTGCTCCGGATATTTTCATTTTTGGATTCAGTCGATTTTCTGGCATAAAAACGAAAAAGGATTGAAAATAGACTGAGACAAGGAAGACAATAAATTCAATGTATGTATGTAGGTATATACATAAATATTTAACGAAAAGATGGAACTAGAGAATCATATAATATCATTGAAACAGAAGTGGTGTCGTAGTGCGCCAGTGATGATGAAAAGTTGTAACTGGGTGTCCAATAGTATTAGCTTTTACTTGATACATACATGAACATCGTGCCATTCTACCTCAACGACTTTTGTTCTTGATCACACCATCACAATAAATAATATTTTAGCAGTTGTTTTTGTCTCGACTGAAGAGCATTTATGCTACAAGTTACAACAACAAAATGGTCATTTAACACCTAATGGCTATCCACACTTGATTAGTCCAACAAAAGTTGCTGAACGACGCGTTTTATTTTATATTTTTGGATCCACAAAAAATTGGACGCTTTTTCTTGTCGCTGATAACAAGTTTATAGCCAATTTTACGTATTATGACTGCGTATGTATTTTATTATTATTGCAGCCAAAGTATTTAACAACTGTTACAACAACATGATTGTAGCAGGAGACACATTGTTATGTGTATTTTTTATTTCACATTTTTCTACACCCTGTTGACAATAATATTTTCAGCAGATCCAGTCATCACGTACCATAAAGTTGATTGTGAAAGGAGAGGAGACATTGACTGTTCGATAAAGAAAAAGAAAAAAACGACGAGCCATAAAATAAACACACAATGTATTTTATTCTACTGTAATGCCTTTGTATTTACGACTACGACTTACCTTTTTCATTCATCTATGCTTCGTGTATGTGTTAGTGTTAAGAATTTCCGCAACACTGCCAAAAATATGAAGTACGGAACAAATTTGACAATATTTCAGTACTGAAACCTGGCAGGATAAATTCTTTGCGGAATGTGTAGATAAAATAATTGAATTTCAAACTTCCTTTTAACCTTTGCTCTAATGGTTGACGCCTTGACGGTATAGCTCAACATTGCTCATATGGAATATTTGCTGAAATAAAATATAAAATAATAGAAGACTTCGGCTCTGATGGAATTATGCATCATTGTACCTTTTCAAATTTTATTTTACGGAAAGGACATAAAATTGAAGAAAAACCCACATAAAACTTTTTTCGCGACATTGTCTGCATTTTCTGTATGGAGGAGACTGTTCAATAATATGCAGGAGAAAATGATGATCATCTATCTGCTATACTACAGTTTCAGTTCTTCCATTTGGAGATGGGGATTTTATATTTACACTTTGAATAGGACGTCTATGAGCTTTAAGTTGTTTGGTTCAAAAATAGTATGATGCTACCTACAAATTTTAACTTCTACGTCTACGTCTTGGTTTAATATCCGCTTTCCTAAGATGATTTTATTGAGTACGACTTACCAAATACCTGAGTGAGTATTACTCTTCTGGTGACCTAAGCACCCTTGGACGTAATGTATTATAAATTCGGTAGGGGACATCGACAGTGCATTCTGGTACAAGCAGAAACAGTATAATTTGTAATTTAAATGGTAATAAATATGAGTTTTGCGGAAAATGCTTCAAGTTTTATTCTCATGAACTTGTTGGTAAAACTTCGATTTAATGACAACCGTATAGGTAATTAGATCTTTTAAGGTGCTTTTAATACCAACATTTAGTATAGTTTGAAATGATATAATGGCTTAGGCATACATGTATTAAATTATAATGAATATGGGTAGTCGAAAATGGGAACATAGAAAATTTCTGTTAGATATGTATATGGAACAATGCTTCGGGTTATATAGAATGTGTAATTTTTAAACAAGTGGCATGCTTCCTTTCATAAATTCAAATTAACGCTGCTATTTGCTTTCCAGTGTCCTCCAATACACTTGTTTGCGAAGTAGTTACATCGAGAAATCATCGAAACTGGACGTTATAAAAAACCATAAAAGCCTCTCAATGTCAATATGGAACAAATCAATGTAGTCTATTAAGGATTGTGTTCATTTTAACTTTCATTTCATTGGACTTCATTCGGATTACATTTTTATGCATTGTATTAGGGTTTCCTTTTAACCAAAATTTCAGAAACGTTGTCAAACAACATTACCTATGTCCATTTTGTAGCCACTTTTGCTATACCATTCAAGTGGTCTTATTTTATGACTTGGATATTTCAATACTACGCATGTAGCTTTTAAGGAAATGAATGTGGTTGCTGGTTCCTTGTACTTTTACTTTCCATCGTCACCAGCCATAAGTTAGCCAGTTGTTTTTATTAATCGCTCAATCGTTTAGGTAGAACAAGTGAAATCACAAGCTATATAAAGGTGCTTAAACATTACCTAATAGGTAATTTTTTAAATTTTGATTTTATAAATGTTGTTACTCATTTCTTGTTTCTGTGTTTGAATATGCATATTACGCCGATTAATTGGCAAAAGCAGGGACAAAGCTCATGTGTCCAATTCCTAAGCTCGTGGACTCATTGAGCACATTTCATGCACATTTACCTTGAATCATGCAAAGAATATTTGTATTGTGTCAGATGGGTATTCTGTGGGCTTGACTCCTCATCTAGCTTTCTTACTTGCTAAAATGTTACATTTTCTTTAGATTAACGGCACGACTTTTATACCCTGTACTTGCAGTTTATTTGTACACGTCTATTTAGATTCCTTCCGGAACTAAACTTTTTGATGTCTGAAGTCCAACCGACTTTTGACGTACCGTATAATGTGCGTTATGCGTTGCGTATGCTCCTTTAATATTGTTATTTGTTGTTGGTACGTTTGATAGCCATTGGCATTGGTCATTGACTTGTGAAACAACCGCTTGGCATTTCATGTGGAAACTGCGTACGGAAATATGAGCAATAATAAGTACTACTTTCTTTACCGTTCATTACTTTCCGTTCAGTTGTGATTTGTGAAATGAAGACGCATTACATACAATACAACCAGTACAAGGAACATTACCGGTATTTGAATAATTGAAATTCAAAAAATTAATGAGAAGGAAAATATAGGCGGTTTTATTGTAGCGTGTACCGGAGGCAGAATAGACAGTAAAACATGGTTTCTGTGCGCCAAATTGAGTTGACATATGTATTGTGCTATATGTTAATCATTGATGCAATTTATTGTCCTTACTTCGTACTGTACTTACTTCCAAAGTATGACGACTCATAAAATTGTACAGTTGTTATTTATGAATTTTTTATGTGCATAAACCATGATTTTATAAAAAGTTCAGGAAGACAAATTCGAATTGCAATGAATACACTACATTTTGGTTCCAGCCCAGACAACTGCATAATATCTAATTACTTGGGTTGGGACAATGTATTGATACCGACATATTTAACAACAGGTAACTTTATTGCATTCATAGTTTTTGATAACAGCACAGTAAGGTAAATGTAGCCATGTTGAAATAAACCTCGTGCGTTCACCAAATAATACATCTTTACAGCAAATTACAGAGTAATTTGACAGTATTCTTTGTACATGGAAAAGTCTTACAGTGCAAGTCATAAATGTTCACAAAGTGAGCATGCTTAAGCATTTTGAATTGTCTTTGAGGCTGGGTTTTTATTATATGTAAATACCTATCAGTATTACTGTATCACATTACCCCAATTGAAACAATTTACTTCAAACTGAAAAAAATACCTCTTCATTAGCTTCGAATTCACTTGACAAGTTTGAAACTGATGACATTGCCTTCCTAAATCTCGAGATGAGATTATCATGATCACGATCTTTAAGACGAGCCAAGTTTGACGTTATGAACTAATACATAATCTCGAATTGGTTGTAGAATCCGCTCACTTGTTGTCACCTCATTTCAAATATTTGTTTTCTATCTTCATCCGTAGAATAAAAATTGCTAATTTAATCTACATTTACACTGTCACTCCTGGCATCGGTGGCATAAAACATCGTGCGTATAGGTAGAATACACTGTATAGCATGTGGCTTGCATTCTAAATATAGGACTTCGTATCCTTAATACAATTTAACCAAACATGCAAACTTTAAAGTAGCTGAATTTTTTATGAGGCTACGGATTCGAAAAATCCAATTACACACGTGATACATAGTTGTGGCACAGTTCAAAATAACACCAACACCGCCGACTAAAAAAATACTGCTTAACTGTCATCGCTGTCGGTATAAATACTTATCTGGTACTCGTTATCAGTGATCTGTACGAAATGCATGATGCACCTCAATGCATTCTATCGTGTCTTGGCTTGGTTTGGCACAATCTCTGCATCTTCTTCGCCAACCTTTAAACAAGGTTGAAGCTCGTAAAATGATTATCATCCAACACAAAAATAAATTAAGAAAAAATTGTGCACAACTTTATTGAAAGCATACACATTTGAGCAGTGAAAATCCAACAGGAGATTCTGTATTGCTGTACCAAGTGTTGGAATCAAATGAAAAACCATCGAGGAGAATGGGATTCACTTTTTATCATTAGGCATAAGTATCTAGTTTACTTTTTTTGCTTAAGTAGGAATTTGACGCAAAAAGAGAAAAAAACTTCTGTAAGTAGCCTCAAAGAAAGCTTCGTGTACAAGTCAAGGTAAGATGTAGTACAGGAGGTAATCTTGTGGCATATTATTATAGGAATTGGCGTAATCCATTCAAAGAGAAGAAAATTGTTATCATCCTCTCATATTAGATCGCATACGTGAATACGTAGGTACGCACAACCGTAGCTGACTATCATATTTAAAATACGAAACCAAATCTACTTGGTTTTGGTAAGACGAGAACATTATTATCACAGTCTAAATTACATTACGTCACAAATGGACGGACTTAACTGTTGTGTACTGAACTATGTACTGAGTACTGAACTGTGTGCTGATTAAGTACAGTGGTTTTAATATTACCTCACACCAGGAGAGCAGAGTGGACGTGGTTTTCAGCAGGATAAAGTATTTTTTGCATTCATCAAGTCTTTACTCAACCGCCGTTTGGACTCTGTGCATTATGTGTGTTAACGTCAATTATCATCACTTCTTGTTAGTGGCAAATGGGGACAGTGATGCGTAATAACCCATTATGGAGTTACTAGAAACCGTCGCGCTGGCCATTTATTCAATTTCTGGCAGCAGTACCAGTGGAGTATTGCAATGTGAAAAAAGAGAAAATGTACTTGGGTAAAGTACGATGAGAAGAGAAAACAGGGAAGTTATTACTTTTACTTAGCTTACTGAATGATATCCATGATAGAATGTAAATGCGAAAGGGTAGGGAGGCGCACACTAACAGAATCAAAAGTAGCAAAAGATATCAACCTTATAATTAACCAGTCTTCATGATCTGATGTGAATAAGGTCACCAGTTGTCCAAAGAAGATATAAGAGTTAACAATACGAAAAGTTATAGTATTTTAAGAATTAGCAGTTAACAAGTAACACTGTCAACTTTACATGTGAAACAAATCTTTATTCTAAACGATTTATCAGCTAAGCAGTCTAAAATGAAAGTAAAGCCAGTTCTCATCGCATTTAAATCCCGAAATCCGCATAACTTTATCTAGCCCGTCAACATTCACATAGCCACAATCTAATATTACTTTGTAGAAAGGGAATTTAAGGAAGGGTAATTGTCGTAAAACGACTTTTACTTGTAGGAAAAAGCCAAGTCACCATTCTTTCACTAACAATCTTGGAAAATTACTCACTAGGATGAAGAGACTCAGAGAAAAAGACCACAAACCTGGCCATGTTTCCTTTCTTCATGCACCATACATTTATTTAACGCGGGCGCAAAATACCCTTCCACTTCGTCCGCGGATGATAGTTGTTGGATGTGAGCTATGATAATTAAGATGAAGTAGGTGCGAACATTTCTTGAAAGTGGCGAATGCGTTGCCTTGGTACATTCCTAATCTTTTGATACATTCCAGATTGTAGTTTCACCTAAATTGAATCACATTACTAAATTCGTTTACGAATTTTGGCTTTCCTCTGTCAAGATTTTACCAGACTAGTATTCTTAGAATATGTACTAAACCCAACTTCGCCAACAGACATCAGTCATACTTATGAATTCAGCAAGGTCTGACTTCATTGGTTCCGGAATTCCATTGTTTTGAATGCAAATATAATATGCTTACACTCACTCACAATTGGCGATGTCAGTTGCTGGTAGACCGTACAGTGTTCTCTTATTTTGACCACTAGCATAATATATTAGTTGAATTACTTGACATCACCTGAGCCATGTTGTCGTCGGATTCATCATTCGGTCAATCAAAATCCCGCAATGCTTTCTTTAAAGTAAATTAAAAGTGTGTAGACAAGTACTTACGTACATAATACCCTGTGTGTGTTCTTCGTTAGTAAAGTGACAAATTGTTAAGATTCCACACACTTTCATCCTGTCTATTTTTGTCCATTTCGTTGGCATATTCGAGATGACAGTCACAATTTGATTAAAGTATATACATACAGCAGTCGTGCTAGTGCTAGAACAGGACTATTGCAAGACAGATACAGCGTAATTAACTTACCTGTGGGGAAATCTTTCAAAGTGATTTATTTTTTATCGTGTCCCATTACATATACCTCCTCCACTTATATTGCATAGTGTGTAAAAAGTTTGACAAAACGGACGCGGAACTGTTATGTGTTCTGTACTAAAAGTTCTTTCATCATTCGTTTCTCTTGCACAGTTGCTCAAGGGAATTTTGACACATTGACATCGCTGGTGCCCAATTGGGCTATTCTCTTTGCTGTAAATTTGCAACAGCTGCGTGTCTCGTATTATTTGATGGTTAAGGATGGCTGTGAAAAGAATATTATAACATTTTATTATATTTAGGCACTAAAAGCTTCTTTCTAGGTGTTAGTCATTTTTTTCTTTGCATGGGGTAACTTGAGAAAGTTTGAAATGGTCACAGAAGAATGCTGAATGCTGTGTGTAGGTAGTCACGCTGCACTATGTGGTTCAGAAAGTTTAAGAATACTGTAGGATTTGACTTGGCATAAGAACTTACAAAAACTTTACATCAGAGAACATGGTCGTAAGACAGACTGTTGTTAAATAATTTTCGCTAGCTCACTGCATGAGATTCGCAGGTGTTGTATTTGAACTAGCAGAGTAAAAGCATACATCACATCCCACTTTTAAATTAAATTCATTTTATTTTTGCAGCCATGCTGTGGTAGGTCGCCTCAGATTAAAGGAGCTTCTCTCTCTTAAATAATAAAAGTCCGTCCCGCGATACGTTGTGGTTGTACAATGCCTGGTGTAAGACAGCGATAGTTATGCGGTATAAATGTCGGGGATGTTAATATTGTAGATTGGGCCTAATAAAATGCAAGCCACCCAGATAGATTAAAATTGCATATCGAAAGCATTTCCTAGTTGTAGCAAGTCTACCACGAGGTCAAACATTTGTGCTGTAGGTATATGCTTTCCTTGCTGCATACCATTTTATCCAAAGAGTATATATCTATGCTTTCTCTCGTGAACATTTCTTTGCTTTATTACGTAATTGTTTCATTTATTAATTATCTCAAAAAATTACTTTCATGTTTTCGTCTCACATTTCCCCGAAATACGACTTGTCTACAATTTGGACAGTTTTCCATGTCATGTACGGCAGAATAGTTGCACTTGAGATATATATGACATGAAAGTTTAAATATTATGATTTACGTAAAATTGTAATTTTCCACGAAAATGGTAGCAATTTAATACTTACATATGTGCTTATGTCATCTCTACCCTCGTAAGAATTACGCTGTTTGGGGTACATTTCCAATTCGTATATGAGAAATAATCTTGCACAGTGCGCCTTACACACAAACAACTCTACTTCCTTATTAGTGTAAAAGACGTATGTAATACGTCACACATAACACACACATTACATACAAAAGTATGTAATAAAGTATAAAATTTGTAATAAAACAAAGTCAATGTACGTGAAACACTCATCAAAAAGAGCTGATTTATCTGTTAACGTACCGTCTAGTTTAATGTAACTTAAAGGTAGCATTTTCCAATGCCGAACTGAAATAGTTACTTTATGGTTTCTAACATCTAAACCAGATCGAGCAAATCAGAAATTGTAGATAGTGGCCGCGGGTCTCGTTTAGTAGATTGGTTTTAATAACAAAAAGTAATGTTTCCTGCCAGACTGCTTGTTCATCAAAAAGACAAGCTTTCATTTTATCAGTCGATCAACTTTCTCTTTTAAACATAAAATCTGGATAACTGAACTAAACCGATTATGAAATGGTCGGGCGGCGGCAACTTGTGCATAGGGACTTGGTGCCCTGTACAAGATAAATATTAAAGCAACTATTTCCAATACTTAACAAGCAACGTATTTCCTGGTTCTGATGAAGCATTTAACTCTCTAATCTTTAAGTAATATGGACGGTAGTATCAATTAAAATCCACAAGAAATTATCAGGATAAAGCTTGAACATTTAGTGAATTAATTTTGTATTGGTAGCCGTGAAATATAAATAATTAGACAGATTTAATTATATACCTTTAGTACTATGTATAAAGTTGTTATATTTCGTTTCAAGCATCCGGAAACCAAGCAAAATACTGACAAGGGTTTTTATTAACTCTGCCTGTCTACGAAATACAAAACGATGGCGTGGGCAGATAAAATGATATGAACGCGTTCAACGAAGAAAAAGGTTTCCTTTAGAAAAGGCTATTGTAGTGGATAGTGGTCTCATCTTTCCCCACATTCAAAGCTAGGCAGGCAGCAGTAGCTTTTTGTGGTATGGCGATGGTGGTAGGGAGATAGGATAAAAGAAAGACTTGGGCTGTAGATATTACATTACACGCATCGCACTTTCTCAGTTTAGCTTTTTATCGCTTTATTCCTTCGTGATAATAGCATGATGGGTAGGAAAGCCAAAGGAAAATGACGAAATATATTAGATTATTGTGACTTATAGCTGTATAATATGCAAGTGTCTAATGCGTTCTCATTATTTCTCTTTTACAGGATTATGGATTTTCATAAAAGGAGAAAGAAGAAGAATGACTTGAATTAAAAAGGCGAGAGAGGACGAAAGGGAAAGCAATCATCTCGTATCTTCGTTTACAGCTACCAAAACACTCCAACATAAAAGATACGTAGGGACTGTCATCCTGCGTCTATTAAAAAGACTTTCAGTGACTGCGTAAAGCACACTACACACACTACTCAAGCGACAAACTACTTCTACCACTGCTTTCACTGCTGCTGTTGCCAAAACGGCTAAAAAGACTATCTTTTTTACTTTAGTCACTACTGCTGCCAGCTTCATCGCCACTTATTCTACTTGTTAAATTGTTAGAGGTACATTAGTAGCCAGGAGCGTCCTGTCGCTGCTTTTGCACCGAAGGATACGGTTGCGTATTTGTGATGATTTATTTCCTTTCAGTACTCCAGTTACTTTTCCTCCTTATAACAGTCTCCTCAAAACAATGTCACGAAAGAAAAGTAATTCAAGTGACCGGTGGGATCAAGGAGTCTAGTCAGAATGGATACTACTACGGCGTCATACAAACTCCGAACTTCCCTCATCAGTTTAAAACGCCGTTTAACCTTAGTTTTGTTATTGACGCATCTTACCAGAGTGATGATAGCCAAATTAACGTTTATCTTACGCAAATGTACCTCAGCCGAGGGGTCCGATTTTTTCAGCGACCAAGCTACAAGTTTTGCGACCAGGACCACATCATTACAAAGAAACAGGGACCTCGCAACGAGTGCCGGAACGCAGATGAACTGCAAGAGGAGATGTTTGTAGACAAGCTACACGATGCTCTAAGCGTGTCGACCACTTGCCCCTATTTGGAAATTGAAGTTACCGTTCCAGAACTATATGGATATCATTATAGAACCAGAGATCCCTTTCTATTTGACATGTATGGCTTTAATATCACTTTCGAGATTGTGCCAGAAAAACTGCCCCGCAGAAATGATTCCTGTAATCCAAGAAATTGCACCAATTTGGGACACTGCTATCTCGCAGAAAATTGGAGGTAAGTGTGTCTTAAAGTGAAAATGAGACTACTGAATTGGCTGCAATTCCATAATTTTATTTTTGCATCAGTATATTCCAGTATATATAGTGCATGCATATAATGTCGACACACGTGCTAAAGAAATGAGTCGGGTTAGTCGGGTAGTCCAATATTGGTCAGTTGGTAGTGCGTACGTACCTGAGCTTCTCAAGCTTGGAGCTACTACAATTGACAACGAAGCAGAAGAAATAGAAGAATGCAGCTCATGTTGAACTAGAGAATGGCTGATTAGGTGATTATTAATCAACCTTTACTGTTATGTATTGCAGAGACTTTTTCTGCGATTGTGCGAAAAACCATCCTGGACGATACTGTGAATTTAGTCCACACTGTGACCCAGAGAACAACATTACGTTTTGCTACAACGGTGGAAAATGCAGGTAAGCTAGCTTCGATAATGTAATTTCTTGTAAAGAATCTTGTAAAGAACGGCGATTTTGGAATAGCATAGTTCTTATTGTCTAAGCAGATCCTACTAAAGCCTTCCCGTTAGTACGCTCTGGTCTAAGATTAAATCTAAGTAATGTTCATTTGTCATGTTGTAATCTTTTACGCATATACCATTATACAACAATATATTTCCTGTGGTTCATAAAATAATAATAATTACATATTTTTCCTTCTTGGGCCAAAATGTTGATAATAGTACAAAAATTGTACTACAAATAAATATATCCTTTCTTCACTGAGCATACAAAACGAACTATACGAACTTCGTATTACGAAGGGCACACTGGTTGCAGTTGGTTGAAAGAATTTGTAAAGTATTTTTTCTAACATGCGTCTTAAAAGTTTTTGGCATCATTGCAAGAAAAAAGAGCAAGTGAAAACAGCTTTTCCCTGGAAAGGGTTTTCCACTACAGCAGAATACAACTATATCTTCCATACGCATACGAATGATATGAACTATATTGCAAATGCATGCATTCGTTGTGTTGCGTCTTGCATGCACCGCATAGCATGAAAAAATTGTTTTCTTGTTTGGGTTTTGTTATTTCCATTTTATTATTTCTCCCAAAAATTACATCTCAATTATAGTGCTTATGTATTATGCCTCCTGTATCCTTTGGGCACTGAGCACAAGTTGCGGGTCTGTCCGTCTTATTGTTACACATATAAACTCCAAACATCGTGGTTGTCAGTTAGACGGTGCAGAAAATCCCAGCAAAAGTAAAACCATTTGTATTGGACTTGTTCTAGGTACATTGCACATTAATCAGGATCGGCTATGCTGCCAGACTTTCTCATCTTCTCCAAACTAAAAACGTCTGCCTGCTAAGGAATTGAATGAATGTTTGCATCCAGCATGAAAACAACCGTCATAAAAATGGAATAAGTAAAAAACGTACAAAACACAAAAGTTTATTTTTGTTTACCCGAAAATCTTTTCAACAATAGCATTTATCTAAAATATAGTATGCATGAATGGGAGAATTACTGCATCCATAATTTTTTCTCTACTCATCGGTGGCACTTTAATAAATTCCCAGAAGCAAATCCTTTAATACGCCGCTTTGTGCCCAATTCTGTAAATCATTGATTGCTATATACTTATATGTATATAACGGTCTCGCATAAAAATCCAAGAATGAATATATAAAAATTTTTAAGCACAAAAAACACGGTTCAAAGTTTTTGGAAGGAATGTGTACAGGCGGTGTTCGGTACGTCACAACTATCTAAAATAAGTACTTATTGCTGACAAAATATCGGGATCAGAAGGAATAGCTTCCAGATATATTATGCTTTCGTTAGACAAGTATAATTTCAAACCATGTCCTGCGAACCAAAATTCATCATCAAATATTCACTGATAATGTTGGTTTGCTTATAATACATCTCATGAGATTGTACGGATCGGATATCTTTTTTACGGATCAAAGATACAAGTCATTAAAATAATTCGTACAAATATTTTTCGCTATTCCCCAGATGAGTCCCAAAATATCATTCAAACCCTTATAAAACGAAGAATCGATATGGATGACACAATGAAAAATACAGTGTACCGAGGAATAAGTGTTCAGAGAAACTTTTGCCAGCAGTGTCAAACAGTATCCAAAAGAAGAAATACTATCTGCCTTGTACCTTTCAAGGTGTAGCCAAATAATGGGAGAATGAGGAGGCGAGAGAAAGCATAAAGTGGTACTTTTCACATATTTAGCCAGTATGTTATATGTAGATATACACAAGTACTTCAGTACGTAAAGGGAAAAGTATATTTTACAAAGGCATATTAACAAAAAGGAAAGTAATAAGTATCCGAAATGACGAGTGATTCGAGTTACGCGTAAATTAAAAAGAATGTTTAATATACGCTCTTCTCATTGACATCGCGAAAACACTTAAAATCATTCATTATCCCATGTTCGCATTTGTCCTTTGTATGTTATTACGTACCTATATGTTTACAACTCACAACAATGCAGTGCTGGTAAACACTTCATCAGTTCAGTAGATACGTACAATGTACATGAAAATTAGACAAAGCATCAGCGCATCGACATGGCTTTGAGAATGGGGAACACATCAGATAAGCAAAACTCGGAAGTGTAAAAAGAGAAAAAATAGGACCGAAAAGGAGAAAGTGGGAATCAGTAGAAAACTAAGTAAGACGTCACGAAAATCTGAAGAAAAAGTATTGTAGAAACGAAATACAATGACTTCTAGGATGATATATTATAAAATGTCTATAATTTATATGTACAATATATCTTTTACAGTATTACTAATGCCAGCCAGTGCAATAAGACGTATAGTCTCATCAACAACTTGTTCATGTCAGACGATGCGGTAGTGTCAGTGTTTCTAGCGTAGTAAATTTATATTAGAAGAAATGTTCCACCAGATATATAGTTGGCACGTACAATACAACAGCAGCAGCAAAAATGTTTATTGAACTTGCCCTCATCTCGTGTGCATGTATGTCCATGCTAACTGACTAACTGACTACAATACATCTTTCTGGAAATATCTTCTTTTTCTTCATCTGATACTTTCTCGCGTGTTTGAACAATTTATTATTTGACATATTTTAACTGTGACAGACTGAAAAGATTCCAAAAGTAAACATATCAATCATCTCGTGTTGGTTGAGAAGCAGGGGTGTGTGCCAACACAAACTGTTAGTTAAAAGATTGCGCTCACGTGTACAAATAAATGTACAGCGTTACTTGATAATTCTTCTTTGTAAAAACATGCCAGGACTCCTCTTAAAAACATATAAAGCTATTGTTGTTACTGTATGATTGATTACACTCACCGCAAGTTATTTTTTGTCTGTAGCGAGAAGTGTGTTTGATGAGATGAGACGAGACAGGGGAAAGTGAAAGTGGCTATGAGCGGGCACATGATTCTAAAAAGGAGAAAAGTAAGTGATGCTTCTTCCTACTTTCCGTTGGCTGCTACAAATATATGATGTGGAGGAGGTTTGACTTCGTAGCCTTTTGATGCGAGGCATTATTATTTGTGTAAAACATGCTCTTGCTCAGCCAGTCTTCTTTACGTGCTGTAATGACGTACTTTCAAGTTTTTGGGGGACGTTCAGTCTCTTTGAAGCCTACAAAAGACAGGCATACGCATTTCATTTTCTAAACAAAGGGTGTTTTGATGTTTTCGTGGCAAAATGCTTACAGCATCATTACTTATTTATTATCTCTCTCGTTTCTCTATTTTGGACACTGATTTCTATTTGCGGATAATAACACCAATAATGGAAAGAAGCCTACCACGGCATTCCACAAGAACTGAGTGAATGTTTTGAAGCTTAATAAATAAATTTTGGATGACAATGTGAAGGTATAAATAAGAACAACGAATGCATAATATGGGAAATCATAAAACCGGTTTACTCCCTTTATAGAATAATGGTATCACTATGCTTTATGTAACCCGTGATTCAAAGAGTAATTTGTCATCTTAGATAATACAATCATTGTAAAATATTTGAACAAAATAGGAAGTAAGCATTGTATGTTTCCTTCCTGTTCCAGAATACTTGGATCCGGGGATGGTTACTGCGATTGTTCGGGTACAGGATACACCGGGGCAAGGTGCGAAAAGAGAAATGAACAACCGAAAGTTTCCGCTCGAACAGGTACCGTCATCTTGATAATTTTGTTAGATTTTTTCTGTAATATCTTGTACAAACTATTATTTTAATATCAATTAAATGTACGTAATGAGGCTGATTGAATTAGTCAACAAATGGACCCCAATCGGATACTAACAATAAGCGTAAATGGGTTAAGTTAATGAATTTTTTGTTACACAGGTTGTTCCAATCCAAATGACTGTCCACTTGTAGAAAGTAAGACGCAGTGTTCACCTGAAACTTCCAAAGGACCGTGCTCATGTCGCCCCACTCCGAGGAGTAAAAAAGTGATCCCAAAAGGTAAGGACACTTGGACATTTTAATGAGTTTTTGTGTAAAATCAGTTGAAGTAGAATATGCCAAATTGGAATTTTCTAGTTTTTAACGTTGTTTGCGCACACTGATCATGAACATTATAGCTTGACTTTGTGATCAAAGTAACGTCGAAGTTGAAATGAAACGAGTCATAATACAATACAGGCTACGCAACAAAGTAAACGTCAACAACTCTCACCCAAATAAACAAAGCGAAAGCGTCATATCAGCTACATCATGCATCATTTAATGTCATGTCCGTGATCTCGTCAAAACGCAATAAGTATTTATGTATAATACACTTTGTCAGACAAACAGCTTTAAGGGTCAAATTACAAGTGAGCGAATGAGTAAATTATAATCCCAAAATGTACAAGTGCCGTTTCCAATTTTATTACTCACAATTGTCAGTTCTAATGTTCAAATTTCAAACATGGCGTGCATCATTTGAACGGAACAAGAGCTTACTTTCTGCTTTGTCGCCTTTACAAGCTAGGGTAGTTACCACTCACCACATGATGATATATTGAGCTTTATTCCGTGTATGGAGCTATACATTAAACAAATAATATAAATAAACGCAGTAGTCTCTTTATATCACAGCTTAACATAGATGATGGCATGAAACTAATCGTACGGTATTGTCCTTTTTATGACAGACTGGGTGAAGTACGAGACCATCGTATCAATTCATCAAAATCACACAATGCTCCCAAACCAAATTGACGTTGGCTATGAATTGCAAAAGAATCTTAGTAGTTGGTTTAAATTAAACAACTTTTCTGACCTGCACAATGTTCTGGTGAGTTTCTACCCCCCACCTCTTGGGGAATCTCATCCTCGCCCTCGGACGCTCCAAATTCATTTTCATGGACCATCCGGTTTAGATGAAAAATTGGGTCCACACTTGAGTTACTACTTATTCAACGATAGTAGCACTAATTTTCTCCGTAATGCGATCCCTCTTACGATAAACAGTTTGGAACTGAATGCCATGCCGCGAGTGGAGTACAAGGTAAATTGCACCTTTTCACTACGATGATGAAATGATTATATTAAAACAAAAGTAAATACTAGTAGCAGTATACGTAAGACAACTTTAGGTACATTGTGTACTCAGAAGGATTTGATTTTGGCCAATGTCCCTGGGGTAATCAACGGTTTGAATTCAAACTTAATCAAATTGATTGCATTTTCTAGAGCATCGAGGTCAGCAAACAACCACGACTGAGAATAGGGAAATCGGTGAGCTTTACATGTACAGCTGTCACAGGCCCATCAAATTACTTCTCAACAAGGGACATTCATTTCCGTTGGTTTAAGGATGGATTACCCGTTAACACATCTATCGCAACAAGGTAATGATAATGACTTTATCCCTTCATACAACAATGAATGGCAAGCAAATGGAAAATGTTGGGAGATAAGAAAGCATGTTTAATGGAAAAGGACCAATGAGTGAGTACACTTATCGAATTCTCTTACTCACTCCTTTCTTTCACTTCCACAGACATATGGTCATCTTCCAAACACCCAGTGTCGACAATATAACAATGTCTGTGTTATTGATTGACGATGTGAGCGCCTACGATGGTGGGCTTTACACTTGCGAGGTAACTTAGATATCATAATAATATGCAAATATCATTTCTTTATAAATGAAGGAGTAACAAGTTTCATTTCGTCTATCATAGCGTACCAAATTTTTTAGAGTGCCAGTAATAAATAAATTTGTTATAAATTTTTTAAAAAAATATGTCATATATTTACATCTACATTGTTCGCAATTCGCATACTACAGACAGTGTGTGCGCATTATGTATATTTCCCCAGCCAGTTATCTTGACGCACCTCTAGCATTCTCTTATTTGCATATAAATTGCTAAAATAATCATATATATCACTTCTTCGCTGGTACAATGTCTCATCACGTTTTATTTTTGTTTTGACGGTAAAAAAGATCACAGACCTGGAATTTGGCGACCAGAAATGCGGGGACAAAGAAGTGGAAGTGGTTCTACCCCCGCAGATTGAAATAGAACCAATGAGTTTAACGCTGGAAAAGGTAAGCAAGAATGTTAATGAAGAAGCACATTAGATATGCCACTGCGGGATTAACTAGATTTACATAGATATCTGGACAGCAACTCATTAATATAATTCAAAAGTTATTTTTCTCGTACTGTGGTTAGTTCAAATGAGTGTGTTTCCAATTCCAATGAATAATGTAATTGGCAAAAAAGGAAAAATTTCCCGAGGCTTTCTTTTTGAATAGTATATATATACGCGATATGCCAAGTGCTAAAGTTGACTATTCTGCTGTCTATAACACATGCGATGACGATCAGACAATATTTTTGCAATACAGACAACGAAACACGATTAGCATTTTTGCAGTTGGCACCATCTCCACTTGTGCATTCTTCTTCACTTGAAAAAAACATGGGAACAATGCATGTAATTATGATACAGGAGCATGAAACTGATGAAGGCCACGTAACCCATTTCCTGTTTAATTTATTATTCCAGCGCACGCTTGATCGGGGAGTAGTGATAACTTGTACGGATGGAAGCTACTCTTCGTACAATCCTCACAACAAATCGACAGAATTCGTGTGGTCCAGAAGCGCTAGTAGTGGAAGCTCCAAGGAGGTAGTAAAGAATGATGAGGTTGTGCTTGAAGATATAACTCCACAGGGAAAGTTGCTCAGAATTTTAAAAGCGGAACACTCAGAGTCATTTACTTGTAGCGGCTTCAACAAAGATGGTGAGTCATACAAGTGTATTGCTGAAATACATAAAACATAATAATGGCAAGGAGAAGATTCCATTAATATCGTACACTTGAGTAAAATAGACGATGACTATGTATAAGCCTTATATGTACCTCTACCATACATTCTATAGATAGCACATCGAAAGTGTGAATTAACACATTTTAGTTAGCAGTCACGTACGAAATGTAGAACAGCGTCCCTGATACCGAATCCTGATGATGGAACTAATAATGACTCGTGTTCTTTATGATTAGATGTTAGAAAGGTGGCATATTTATCTTTCAAATATTATTTTATTGTGTATGCATCCGTAGACTTCACTTCATTAGATACCAGCCAACCAACACTCGCACTCTTTTATAGGCACTTTTGTAATGCTGTATTTCTGATAGAGGATCTAAATTTCACTCTTGATTTTGGAATAGTGCATAACCTAAATAACATGCAAACTTGAAGCTCACGTATACGCGAGACAACAGTGATTCTCAAGTCTTAAGCACTTTCCATTAATGTGTCGTCTCCCAAACTAAAATCTAGGTGAAGAGAAATCAAAAATCGTCGAAGTGAAAGTACTCGACTCGAGAAACTCGCCCTCGTGCAAGCAGCATTGGGAGCCTTTACTGAAGCAGACAGAAAAGGAGAATAAGCTGTGGTGGGAATGGACTGCACCGAATTCGAAAGCAATGAAACCGTGTCCGAAAGGATTCACTGGCTACGTCCAACGGCCATGCATTTTAAACAGTAGCACCGGCAGAGTTCAATGGGGCCGGAGTGACTTTTCTCGATGCATATCTGAGCGGTTGAAAAGGGTGAACTTGACTGTAAGTGGTTTGAACAGCCGTTTTATTTTTGAATTCTTGATGCTCTCGTAACAGTCGCAACACTTTTATAATAACCTCTTTTTCAACTTTTTATAATGTTAAAGGGAAAAAATTCAATCTATCTTTCTGTCATTATGGATTACTGCATAAATATTGTAGAAATGTTGCGAATTTTTCTCTCATATTATATCATCATGCATGATAAGGTAGCTTTATCTGACAAGGTAAATGTTGTGTGACTTTTAAGCTTCAAAACGCCAAGAGAGGATTTGGAGACTGGCAGGCTTCTAATGGGATCAGGTTGATGAGCCAGTTGGAAAAATATGTGACGGTGAATCAAATATTGTATCCCGGAGAGGGGGAGAAAATTATCGCTATCATGGAAGACATTGTAAAGTACGCTTTTGATAAAGGACGGGTATGTAAAACTAGCATTGATGCTTTTACATAATACTTCTAGAGATATCAAATTTTCAATAACAAAAGCTGTGCAATCTATACATTTCCCTTGATTTTGTATACTTTGTGCTACATTTTTGACAACACTTTTTATTGATATTATTTTATAACTTGACATGAAACAGGTCAGTGACTCGTTGTTTCAAGTGTTTTTCGGAACCGTTGTTAAACTTTTGAAGATTCCAAACCCTTGCGTACAAGAGAAAAGCGTGCTAACGCTGTGCCAGAACATTGAGAACATGGCCGTTCGTGGGGCGATGTAAGACCTTTACTTTCTCTCACACTCGGTTCTCATATTATACATTCTTTTATTATCACGTTTTCTCTGACTCTGAGTAACTCATAAAATATGTAAACAAAATTGATACTTTCACTTTCATTTTAAGCGATATGAGAATTATAAAAAAAGCTCAATATTAAATATTTCAACTGCAGCATTATTGTAATATTTTTCATTTTCCCTGCAGGCATACCAACTCTGCTAACGACAATGACAGGTTATTGAAACCACATATTGTTATATCGGAGGTTTTGATGCTTCAGACATTGCCAATTAATGCGAGTGCCGAAGCAAAGTATCGAGAACATTCCTACTTATTTCCACAGAAAGATGCAATGACGTGAGTAAAAGCATGCACTATTTTTATCATATTGTAGTTTACGCCTTTCAAAAACTGCATAATTTATGGTGCATCCGACACATCCAATTTTTTTCTTTCCTGCTCTTGTCCGTTTCAATTAATGTGCAAAACATGTTCCAATTTATTGTGGATTTAGAAACTCTAGCTTATCGTGGCTTAAGGATAAACTTCGTGTGAACTTTCCTTTGGATTCTGAGGGCTTACGAAGCTATGCAAACAGTCCAATGATGCATTATCTGATTATGGCTGCATACAAAAACTTGTCCTCGCTCCTCGTCCCAAACGAGACTCCTTTGAAACGAGTGGCTGGTCCCGGCAAGAGGAGCTTCCGTACTTCCATTGAACTTATCTCCCCCGTCATTCAGATATCAATTCCTGACGGTTATTATTTGTCAGCCGACTCGCATATCAAGATCCATTTTAACTTGTCCAAAGAGCATAGGTCGCTTGTCAGTCGCTCACCAATGCCTTTAGCGGGAAGAAGTCTCCCAGCAATGAAGGGAACGTACTACAGCTGCGGAGCTCTGGACAACTCCAGCCTCTCCACGAAAACTGACTATGGGAGATTACGATGGATCATGAATGCTTGTACGATGGCTGTCCAGCACAACAGTTATGTGGAATGCCAGTGTGAAATGCTTGGAATATTTGGACTACTGAAAGTTAGCAATCTTGAAGATGTGAGTATGCATGCATAAAATGACTGTCTGTCATGCTCCACCAGATAGCTAGAACAAGAAACAGATTAAAAAATATGTAGCGAGAAATAATAGAATGTAATGTGTTATGCTCTCATGATTTTTGTTTGTACAGGAAATCCCCGAAGTAAATAACGACGTTCCAAGGATCATAATCGCTGGTTTCTCATTTTGCATTTTAAGTTGCGTCTTGTCAGCAGCAGTGCTGTGTGTCTATCTGAAATGTCGGATCTCTTTAAACTCGTTATATGCACTCAAGCTCTTTGACTGTTTGTTCATCTTCTCTGCTGTGTTCATTGTTTTACTTGGGGTTTGTGCAAAACTTTCCTATGCATCACTAAATAAAATTACATAAATCTATGCATTACTCATGCAATCTCTGTAACCGTCAAAACATGGTAATACTACATAATTGAAAATGATTTCATTCTTGTGTTAAATACAGAGAACGGAAATGCCTTCCGCCTCCTGGCTGGTCTGGTCAGCCTCTGCCTGCTCATTCCTCATCTCGTCCCTAAGTGTCCAAGTGACAAAAGCCCTTCGGGTTTTACTGATGGAAGCCACGCCTAACTTGCCTGCGTTTATTTTCCCTTGGCTCAGAAATGTTTCCCAAATAACCTTACTCTCAGGCATCATTTTTAGTACCGTGTTGCCGGTGTGGACTGCAACCGTAGCAAAAATCGTTGTAGAGAATGGCTCGAACGAGTCTGCCTTCAAAGAGTCATCCCATGTCGTGTTTGTCATTTTTGGGGGGACTGTGGTGATAGTTGTGCTCGTATTTTTTGCCATTTACTACAAAGCAGTTGTGAAAACTAAAGGGGAACTCGACGGATGTCGACAGCAAAATGCTTGCTCACCAAATAACGCATTCCTGTCAGAAATGATTTGGGTGCTTACTTACAGGTAGGAAATGGAACTTTGAGCTATGCGAGCCATGCTAAATATAATGGTAACTTTACGAGATTCTAATTCAATGATTTTTGTCTGCCTTTGGTATAGAATGCAGACCTTAAACAGAAGCCTTTGTCTTACTTTATTTCTACTAGTCATGACTCTCGGCATTGTTTTATATGAAAATCTTCGTCAAAGCCTTTACATTCAGTACTTTTTGGGGTTCTCTGCCACAGCAATGGTAATATATCACGAGAAATACTCGCGCTCTCATTTATAACATGAAACTATCAAGTGGATCTAGATTCTACAGAATACTATTTTTCCTTGCAATTTCAGGGCACCGTCGTGTTCTTGTCTTATGTCTCTCATAGTGAGTATCCTATTTATCTCAGTATGTGTAAACCAGAAAAGCCTATAAGAAGGGACCCTGAAAAGGATTCTTTTTCAGAGGCGAAGGGAAGTCAGCGTAAACTATATGCGATTTCTTCTGAAGTCACTGGGAATGGCTCAATAGTGGGGACCACAGGGCTTTTACCTCCACCACCTCCTTCCATACTACGAAATTCCAGTAGGCAGCTGGGAGACGAGTCTGAAACACAAAGTGTTAGCACTGTAGAGGAACAAAGTATGGACACATTTAGTACAGAAATGTCTTTCCGCGCACCCCCTCCGCCCTTGGGTCAAAAAGTCCCCCTGTCCAACAGGAGGAGTAATCGTTCAGTGAAGTCTACAGGGAGCAACAACACACGGTCGTCGAACGGCAGCTCTTGTCGCGACTCTCGTAGAAATTCAGATAATCAGCGCGTACTCCAACCTATTCGAGGTCAATGCTATATTAGTGCAGGTGATTACATTTTACCGAGCATCCGTAACACCACCCTAACTGAAAGGCCCTCAGTACAAACAGACTCATCGGCTACAACCAGTAGCAGCTACAACAATTATTTACCAATTCGCGATCAGAACGATATACTAGAAAAGAAAATATCACAAGATTTAAGTTTTCTTCTGCCTCTGCATGATAAGTAAATATTAAGGGAATAGGCTACATTACTCTACTATTGTACAAATTTCAGATTCATATGGGTTGAGTAAACCATTGAGAAGAAAAGAGTGCCTTACTTACCATACAGCGTAATATTTTTACAACTTGATGTCATCTTTTCTAGTATTAATTAAAGTGTACCAACAACGTTTGTCTAGCGGTTTAGATAATGTACAATGTGAAAGCATGAAACGCTTACAAGCTTCGATTCTGATTCTCAAAACGACGACTGAGAAATAATTCAATTAGTAATGTAGTAAGTTTATATACGGTACGCTTTTTTAACAAATTTATTTGAACTTGTATATGATAATCAACCTAGTAATTTTTGTACAACAATAAAATATATATATCTATCTATGCATATATAAATCACTCAAGTTAAACTAAGTCATCAAATAAATGATAGTACATTTAGGAAAATTGTAATCTAGCACTAGCTGATACAAGTCATTCTGAAACTACATACATACTCTATTATTTTATTTAAAAAAAGTAAGTGTTTAGAAAATCACACGCATAACATCTACATTAACATTACACTCTTATCATTTGTAAATCATAAGAATCATGAATCTGGAACTCTAACTGAATATCTGAAATAATGAGGATGTCCTCTTACAGTGCCAATTACAAGTACCTTAGAAGAATTATTATTATTTTAACAGCACGTACATCGGTACATCACATTTAACATTCGCCTCATCATTATCATTACAATATGAAACTTTCATAAAATAAAAAGAAGCATAAAATGCACATTATTTACGCATGTACACACAGAGACAGATTGATTAATAAAAATACACACATATGACCATAAATACAGTACATAATTTGCATACATCATACACGCTTAATTACTACAGAATACAATCAAATAGAGCACAAAATTAGTTTTCACTTTCAGTAAATATCAGGAAGTGCTCCATCGCCTATATGAGTTTCATGAATATGCGCTTTAATACGCTCAAATGCATTGTATCCGGCCCCGTCAACGCAGTAGTGACATCCATGGTGCTTGCAAGTAATGCTCTTGTCAGTCCTTGTGATCTCCACGCCCTCAAAGTAAGTTTTACCACTCGCGTCTTTGACGATTGGAATAGCTGATAGTGTAACTTCTTTTCGTGGCGTCGCCGTCGCCGGCTTTCTATTTTTTGATCTTTGCGAAAAATGTACATACAATCATGGCTTAAAGCAAATCTTTATACAAATCTAATAACAAATACGTTTAAAAATGTAAAATAACTATAATAATAAAAAATAAATCATGCTTACAAATCAGATCCTGAACTGGAGCCAACGCTCTGGCGTTTATAACTAGACGTGTAATCATCATCATCGTCGCCTGCTAGTAGCTGGTAATTAGGACGCTTGGCAGCAGCACTTCGTTTCGGCCGACCTGTCTCTCCACTATACTCAACTTTAACTAATTCTCTAGCATCCAGCTTTGACGATTTCGCAGGTGGCGCACGTGCCTTTGGTTTATTTGATTTCTTTTCTTCCAATATCTCAATTTCGTCGTCACTTTCATCAAACTTTGCTGATCGTTTGGTAGCAGTAGTAGGTGGTCTGCCCCGCTTACTATTAGACTGTCTGGAATTTGCAGTAGAACTGGAGGTAGGAGTAGGTTTCTTCGCGGTCGAAGACCTTTTCGGAGGATCAATTTTAGGAGTGCTGTAGCTTGTGTCATCATTGCCGTATGTAGAGTTGAAATTGAAGTCATCATTGTCGTGATCAGAATAGGTATCCATGTTGTTGGAGGTATCAAACGAATAGGATGGCAAATCACTGTAAAATTTTCGCCCAGCCTTTGTTGGCAAGTCCGCTACTCCAGAGTCCCCAGAAATATCGGTTTGAACACCTTTATTTACCAGCTCCTCTTCTTCGTCATCAGAGTCTCCACACAATCCATTTTTAGCTCCTGCGTTCTTCCTACGTTTGCATACTAAAAGCAACAAAATGAATGGTTAAGTTTCGCAACAATATTTACCATTAATTACCACAACTGTGGAAATTAAGTGGATAGTAAGTGAAAATACCTTCTAAAACTTCATTACGGAATACGTCACTCCTTGCAGCAAAGAAAACCTTTTCGATTTCATCTGACTCTTCAGCTGCGCTTTCAGAAACAGTCTTTAGAATCCAGTCCAACTTTTTATTGATCGCCAACTTTGTCCTGTCAATAATTGACTGTAGAGATCCCAGATTGAAAATAACTTCACAGCATTCGTCGCAACACAGCTTCTTGGGTTCATCAGAGTGTCGGAATTGCCATCGTTTTAACATAGGATGAGTATCCACGCATAATAATTTGCACGCAACCCTCATCATGCGTTCATATTCGCCACTAGGGTTCGAACTACCCATTTGAGTGTTATCACTGGTCACTGCCTTTGTGCAAATTAGGCAAGACAACACTTTTGTTTTTGGTTTCGGTGGCTCGACAACTTCTGGAGGCTCCTCTTGTTTTGTAACACCTTCTCCCGTTTCCCCCTCGGGTGGAGCCGCTGAATCAGTTGCTGTATTTCCATCTACGGCTTGGGTCATTTCCTCGTCTTCATCTTCTCGTAATGCAGCAATCGCTGCAGCAACAGCCATCGCCGTTTCGGAATCTGACATGTTGAATCCTTGACTTCAATTGGTAAGGTACGCAAAAATCACAATGATGTGGTGTCATCCACTATGAATCAAAAAATACAAAGCCACATTAAATATCATCATTATTAAATTATCATAATTCACAATGATAAGAATTCACAATAAAGAAACCATTTAACTCCTGTACTTGTATTCTCTTCTATTCTTTAAACAATTTGAGCCCGTTTACTAATGGTAGTAGAGTTGATAAAATTAAAGTAATTTCTATGCTAATTCTGTGTTTTTTGCAACAAATTATCTAATCTCAATAGTTTGAAAACTATATCAATTCCCAGAAATTCAACACCAATGAAATTTAATAGAGTACTCAATTTAGGGGAAATAAACAGCAATGACGCTGCCAACTGCCAACATTCAGTGATTTCAATCTCAACAATTAAAGTAAAGCGTCTTGAATGGTAAATACGCTAACGAAATAAATAATGCCAGTAAATTGTAAAATAAAACCAGAACAAAATTACACTAATACTGACACAAGTACTACTGCTCCAAATATCAACAGCTCACCGGTACATCATTTTTAATACTGGTTATTTTAAATGGTACCTGCTAATGGAAGTGATGTCGGCCAAAGTTTGGAGCACCACTGCAAAATAACACCTCGTGTGAGTGAGTCCTCTTCTTGGATTGTGGAAACCGGTATTGCTTTCCTCGGCAATCACCTCTCTCGCTGAATCTTTCACAACTTCAACATTCAACTCCAATTTTATTTTTTTCTTCTACTCTACAATGCAGCATTCACCAGCGATGCAGGTGTCAACTGCTTAATTTTAAACATAAATTTGTTAACTAATCGCCTGTTTTGGACAACAACAATTCATCCACTCCAATAATACAACAACAACGAAACAAGCAAGCAAAAAAGCTCTTTTCTCTCGCTTTCTATCTTTTGCTGGGAAGTTTGTGTTTGTTGGATTGCATTGGATGATCATTTCTTTGCCCAGTGCTGCTGGCTGGCTAGCTTGTTTTGCATTGATACCACCACCCCACAACTCTGAAATCTTCCACCGCGGATAAGTTGTGCTCCTAGAGAATCATAGCATGGGTTTCAAAATACCAATTCCGGGGCACATAGAAGCTTTAGCAGCCTTGCATCAGTTCTGTAAGCTTTATAGCTAGCAAACCAGCCAATACTACAAGACTCCCGTCTCCTTCATTCATCACATCTCTTCTCTGGACTGCCATGCATTGTTATGCATTTTTTTCGCTTGCCACTTTCTGGCTTCATCATGACACCTTTACCATTTGCGATTGCATTGAACAGAGCAGAAATATGAAAAAGGGTTAAAAGAAGCTTCTCTGCTCCTGTCCTGCACAACTTGACTACTGCCGCGTATGCTAATCTGAGACTGGATAACGCTATTCTCACTCACGCTATTCTACTGCACTGATTATGTTGGAGTTGGAGTAGTGCTGCGATAGTGTATTCTTGTCCGTGGAGCACTAACAAATAAAAATAAGAAGTTCTACCACGTCGTTCAAATTATTACTTCTTTTCCCTCAACACCGTTTGCGTGGCTTAATTTACCCCACCGCTTCTCTTTGTAAAATTATGTGGCTATATATAGGCAATATTGGTATTTGGCCAAAAGCGTCACGCAGCAGCGCAGCTTCTCATTCTTGTTGTATGATCTGGATGAACATTTACATGATGCATTTTACGTGGCCGGAAATGTTATTCCAACTTCTAACTGTATTATTTCCGCTTTATTATATCCATTCTTTAAAAAAAATATGACTATGAACACAAAAACCTATGTACAAATCATTTTTTACAACAGTTATATGAATACAACTTATAAATGTAGATTATGTAGGTGGTAATTGTTCCAAAGCTTGTTCCAGTGTAACAGGATCAACCGCTCCGAGTTTAAGGAGGGTTATGTAAACAATATACACTGCAATTTTTGCAGCCGGGACGCACAAACTTTGAAATAGAACAAAAAAGCCAAGGCCGTACATGATACCGAGAAATGTGAATGAAATCATGTACTCTATTCTGAGAAAAGGGGCTGGGACTTTCACATCTGCGAGTGTGAATGGAGCTAGTGTCGTTGTTTCCTCAGGGGTGGGCTCCTCCGTTTCCTCTTCCTCGGCGTAACTGGCTTCAGTGGTTGCTTCTTCTGGTTCATCCGGAGGATATTCATAAGGTCCGTAATTTTCTTCGCCATCTTCATATCCTTGTCGTCGTGTGTACAGAAGCGGGGATTCCAACGTACCACTGAAGTCTCCAACACCACCATTTGAGGATGATGATGATGGGTTGTTGTACAATCCACCGGCGTAGTGGAAATCTGTTGATTGTTTGTTTCCTAACAGGCTTGGAGAGGGGTAGGTCATTTTGGCATTTCTACTTTGCCGACGTTGTGGTGTTGTAGTTATATTTGAAGCCATGATTCTAAACATGGGCAGTTGTAGGACATTGCCCTTCTGTTTTATACTATTTTCAAGTGTTGTCACTTTATCTGCATTTGTATACTAAAAAGTAAAGGTTAACAAAATACGATAATATAGCACCATTAAATTGATGAAGTATGCTTAAAATGCTTTCTATTCAATCCAGAAGGTATGGAAGAAGAAATGTAGACATTCGTACCTTTTCTATCAGAGATGACTTATTATGATAGGGAACATAACTATTCAAGGTATCATAACCGTCATTATTCTGTGATGACGTATTGTGAGCATTCACTTTGTTAAAGGGAAAGCTTAATAGAACAAAAACACCGAAAAAATTCATTGTTACAAATTTAAGTGTAGTGAAACAGAGAACCACTATCAAAATTATCCGTCGGTTTCTGAAGATAATAGTATTGACTTATTCAACATTGAATGCACTGTTCAATGAACTCATATTTTCCTAAAACAGTAATAAAATGACAGTTTTGGAATGACCCTTTGAGCTATATGTATGCAATAGTTTTGAAAAAGCTTTCGTGTGAAAACTCTCAACTTTTTAACTTTTTCATGCACTTCACGAACATGCAACTCAATCCAGTGTCACCTTACTACTATCAGGCCCAGAAGGACTGGTGTGCAGGTATCCAGAGAGAACCACCTAAGCAGATCTTTTGATTGCACGAATGGTGTCATCCACTTCCTTTCCACCCAATTATGTATGTCTAGACTCTAGAGTCTAGGTATGTAGTGATACTAGGAGTAGCTTATATAATCTTTCAAATGTGATCATGTTATGTTGATCATGTATTCAGAATTCATCATCATAATTCTGAATTCTCAAGACGAATATACGCATACGCAATACAGAAATAGAGTGAAACACTGCTCTCTATTTTAGGAACAAAACCAGTTCAGATAATCAGGGCAAAAGGACAATTTCTCATAAAATCATGGTCCCTATTATAAACTTACTGACAATGACAATGGACTTGGTGTTGGTAGTTCAAGTATGTTTTAATATTACCTATTAATATTACAGGGAGCATATTGACTTGTATCTCATTTGAACCCTTCAGTTAAACTTAAACTGAGAACTGACGGCACCAAAATGTGCAAATTGCTGCAATTTCCCACAACACTGAAATAAATTCTCATAAATGGCATCAAATTTCAAAACATTCATCAACTAATGATAATCTTAAAGAAATAACACAATTACCCAATCAAATGAAGCAAAGAAAGACCTTCCGCGTCATCAACTGACTGAAACCCACCACCCAATTGGGGTAACATGATAATCCTAAAATTTCGAATTGAACCCAAGCCCAAAAATAAGCATAACCCTGCGTTGCACTTAAGTGTATCATCCAACTAATAAAACTAATGGTATAAAAATAATTTTGACAGCAACTTACACAATTTTAAAGTAATCTATAAACAACTCGTACCCCATCCCAAGGAGCCTAAACTCAATATAGGGAAACTGTCAAGTGGCGAAGGTTCGCGTGGCTATTTTTATTGAATTTATTTCAACACTATTCTGGCATTTTTATTCGATTTATTTAATGTCATGTATAAATTAATTTAATAAAGTAACAAAGTGTATCTTAATATTTTTTTGAAAGAACGATCATTCAGTTGCAATCTTACGCTATTGTTTGGCATAATGGTTGCACACCAGAGTTTGTGCAATATTGGTCGTACCAAGTTCCATCTCCACCGTAAATGGTTGCACAATTTTCTTCCCTCCCTCCATTCGGATAACCCACGTACCAGCTTGTATAGTTAAATTCAGAAAGAGACGCAATCCAATAGTATCGACCTTCACGTCCAATATCCGATCCACCAAGCCAGAAATATTTTGGGTCAGCTTTATTTAAAGAGAAAGTGAAAGACATTGATAGGTTTAGTCGCAAAATTACCTTGTTAGCTAAACTTAATGGATATAGAAGAAAACGAGAAAACTAACCAAAGTTGCCGTCTAAATAAGCAGTTAGCACAGAATTTTCTTCCTGTGTCAGAACTTCGGCCGGCTGTAAATTGTTCTTGTGACAGTGTTCAATGAAATCCAAAAAGTTCATCTGTACTTATTAGCAAATAAAATAATTATAGGACAATGCTTGCATAGTTTTGCTTTTTTATTACAAATTATTTTGGCCTTGACACTCTATCATACGTACGTAGAGGTTAAATCCAACAAATTGCTTTCCGGATTGTGTGCGATTGGAGTAAGAAACTGGTGTTTCATGATCCTCTTTTCCCTCTATTAAGAAGAAAAATTAAGTATTAATAGTTAAATTTTACAGTACTAAAGACAATTGTATAAAACTATGAGCTTAGCAAATATTTATAAAACAATACAATAGTAAAATTTTGTAATGAAATACGGACTTTAGAGCCAGATTTCTCCTTTTAATATAATTCATAGAAAGAGAATTTAAGATGATGTTTCTCTTGTTTCTTGAAACTTCTTTATTGTTATTACCTGTATAAGGAGAGAACGATATAATTGCACAAATACACGCAATTATAGTCCAATTAGCATGTAAGTTTCTCATCTTAAAGGAATAAGTAGTTTAAAATAATATAATATAATGAGTTTCAGTGGGTAATATTAATTTAATTTGATAGGACAACTTCGATCCTGGTAAAAAGAAAAAGCAGAGGCTTAACGATTATTTCATGAGCTAGTAAAATATTGCCCCTGAATCAAAAATGACATGAGTAATTTTATAATGACTCTAGCTTCCCAGGAGAATAGTTCTAATTCGTTATTTGTTATTAGCATATATAAATAAATGGTAACAAAGTTATATGCTTCGAGCATTCCGCAAATTTGTCATTTTTCATTATCAATCATGGTTATTGTCTTATAGATATTTATAATACCAAGGGTGGAAAATATATGACCTATACATGAGTTTCATATCAACTGCTAATCTTACGTGACAGATATAACTTACGCTGTTTCAATCACTCATGCACTCTTGTTATGCCAAGTCAAGTGTCGATTAAAAATTCGAGTGATAATCTGATAATCAATTCAAATGTATTTCAATTACATTGACCAAGAGCCAATAAATGTACATTTCGTTGGGGATTGGAATACATTATATTTATCATATTGCGATGAACTGGACATCGTAATTATTGTAAATGTAAAATGATGCGATGATAAGTGTTACACATTATATTAATGCAAAATATTAACGTAATTTTTTAACTGTCACACACAATAACTTTATTTACCCAGTCTTTATGTTTCATTAATAGATGATGCAGATAAACCAGTAAGTGGAAATAACAATATGATAAAATGGTATGTTATCATTAAATCCTAAACAACTGGATGCTAATTGAAACCCGAGTCCATGAATGGACCAAATTTTATTCTGGAATAGAAAAATTCAACCGTACGGAGGCATAGACATCTGAGCCCTCGTAAGAATGGTCGATCAGCCCATGCCCAATTCATAAACAACAGAGAACGCCCATTCCAGTCCCTCCATCGGCACCATCAGTTAAATTTGTAAACGTTGTTGTTACCATTCCAGGTTAGCACGTTGCATAAAATAGAAGAATAGAAGAAGAATAGTCTACCTTTGATAAATTGTCATGAATATTGTATTTTGTTTGTTGGTCCGAATCATGGGTGTGATGAGACGAAACTTTTATATGATTCCTGTACTTATGTAGAGTTTTAAACTCCTGTACGACTCCATCATCACCATTTTTAAGCTATCCTGGCTACTATTATTATTTGCCAGTTACATAAATATGGTAATTCGCCATCCACGTTCTCATTCTCATGTTTTATTGTTTAAATTCATTTTATCACATTGTTGTTCCACTTTTTCGGCGACGAAATATAAATCAAAACAATGACAAGGATTCGGCGTTTGATTTATGCCAATTTGATAAATTGCGGTTTGGTCATATTATGTGCAATACTGATGAACATCAGTGAAACAAGCTTATCAATGAAACGTTGTTTTTAATATAATTATTACTGCATTTCACATTACTTTGAAAATGTATAAATTGATTTTTTAAACTTTTACAAAGGACATGCCCTTCATTAAAAATTAAACTGCCATACAATGCAACTCAACTTACAACTACTAAACATCTTGCAAGGATTACTTATGTTGAAGTAACATTACAGGTACAAACTTACAAAGTCACACAAGGGCATACTTAAATAGTTATATTAATGGCTTGATTTGAAAGGAAGCCTCACGTAAAGTGCGAAATCCAATTACGATTTATACAAAAGTGCATAACTTACATGCAAGCCTAAACTTAACAACTTATCGTAAACAGAGCTGAGACAATTCTTGCTTCCGTTGTGAAAAAATCCAGTGACTTGGGGCAATGCAATACAACATTGTCCAAAGTTTTAGAGATTGCTTAAAAATTAAATCCTTTTAATTGTGTCCGTGCGGACAATTGGAACAGTGACTTCTGATATGTTAATTCTGTGCTGCTGTTTCGGAGCTGAAATTAGGAGATGTCCATCGGAGCTGAGTTCACATTTAATGTCACCTGCCTTAACGTCACTGGGCAAGGAATACCGACGTATGAACTCCTGCCTGCTGAAGTTATACTTGTCCGCCTTTTCCTCGTGCTGTCCAAGAATGTTGATCATAGCATTGCTGATATTAACTGACAATTCCTCCGGTTTGAACTTTTGGACATCCAGCTGAATCTGCAACATACCACCATTGGATATTTAACTTACAAAATCTTGTTGGCTTTTGTGCAGTTATTGCATTGATTTTTACAATGGTTGTTGGACCTTTGAGTTACTTCCATTATAAACATCAAAATGAAATGAATTTAATAAGCTTTAAAAATACTTATAACCGTACCTCATATTTGTCCTCCTCTTTTTTAAAGCTCTTTATCTCCAGCGGATGCTCCTTGGCCAGCAGACTCCTTAAATCTCTTCTTTTCGAGTCTCGAAGACGGAAGTACTTGGACAATGCTGGAATCAAAATGTCTCCAAATGCAGCTTCTCGTGTGCTTGTTTTTTCTTCTGAGGATTCGGGTGGAAAAGTGATGATTGGGGCTACTTGAGAAGAGTCTTGGTCCGTCTCCTCTGTTTCTAATTTGATTGGAATAATCATTGTGAAGCTGTGTGTTGAAGTATTTGATAAAAACAAATGAAGTAGTTAGTCGAAAGTGGCAAATTATTTCAGGCCACAGATTTAAGTCAGAGTAGCAGAATCGGAAGATGAAACGACACCACAGAAGTGCTTGAGATAACTGAGTGCCAAAATTCACGCCTATTGCCAATTTATACACTAAAGTAGCATACACAAAGGCTCGGTCTGTCGCGCTCTGGGTGACTGGGTAAGTTCTGAAGTTCTAAACATTTAGAAGAAAACAAACCCACACGTTCTAGTGCAAAGTATCATGTTTATCTTACGCAAGCAGTTCTAACGTTACACATTATACACTCGTACATAATATTTTCATGTCTATAATGTTCTTTTTTAAAGTTTTGTAGTTGTACATTTGAATTCGAATGGGCTAAATTTCCTAGCTTAGTATCGCATCCTGAACATGAAAGTATAAGTAAGATTATCTATTTATCTTTAAGTACGATATAAAATGTATGTATATTTTATCTACAATCTTCAAGCACTTTAAAGTGTCCAGGAAAAAACCCTTTCCCTATTTCTGTATAGGTATACTATTTTGCAGTATAGTCCACAGTACTGTTCACCTAGATTGAAGTGGTTGATGCCGCCACACCACTTTGCTATTTTTAGAAAATCGCCCACTTCAACAACTGTCTTCAATTCAGTTTATTATTATACTTTTCGTCATGTTCGTGTTACAGTTTCAAGTTCCAAACGTACAAAAAATACTATAAGTGTTGAATGGAGTGGGTTGGGCTGCGGAGGAAACATACAACAGCATCCGGTTGATAGTTGAGCAAATTATATTATGTAGGTAAGTTCCACATAAATTTGTGCTTGACTTGACAAACATGAGACCAAAAATCAGCAGTTGATTTTTAAACCATAAAATCAACTGCATAAGTTTTTTAAACGCATTAAATTATGATGTAGCTAAGTGCAATGAAATATTGTTTCGTATCCTATGAATGTTTTATAATAAATCATGTCCAAAATTCAGGTTTGCCACTTTGACAGTGGTCACGCAATGAAATATCATGGTCATGTAAACTCTTGATGAGACTGACAGACAATGAGGAAAATTGCTGAAGCAAATGAAAGTATGGAAATGCAATTTCCACATTTGAAATAGTATAAAAATGTTTTTCTAGCTCTGATGTCTCCGAACTCTTGAGTCATCAGAAGTACGCAAAGTAAAAAGTTATGACATCCTTTCGCGGGGGTTTCCACTCGTATATTTTAGTGTACCAAAACTTTCCACTTTCCACCCACAACAAACTAGTTTTGCATTTATTGATGAAAGCAGTGCAAGTAAAGTGCAGTCAATAGATAGGTTGCATAAGATAGATGCTAAAAGTCATCCACGATTTCTCTAAATTGTAAATCGTAAAATTCGTTCGATTCATTGGAAATGAACTTCAATGAGGTAGCCATGAATTGGATTTGACGTCACCACTACCACCACTACATTTCGGTCGGGCATAAAAAGTTTATATGGGGTTCTTAGGTTCTTTACATTTTTATGTACTTTTATCAGTTGCCAGAAATCTCGGGCCTTGCTATACGTTGGATCCAAAGATCAAGATCAAGTTAAAACTCTGATTTTCAATTCAATCCTCAATTGCTTGTGTTACGTTGATTTCAATATAACTTATGCCATAATTATGCATGACAATTAAAGAGCCTATTCCTACATGTGGAATATAAATATAAATTCCTACTTGTGGAAAGTCACGTCACTATAATATTATTTTGCCTTTCTCCGTGTGAAAATTTATTTTTCATAAAAACGACTGTATTTTGACGAAACTACCGTGCGAAAATTGTACTTCAATCCTGAATGAATTTAGGGTTTTTTATTATCCTGTTTATTATCGCGGAAGTAAAAAACATTAAAAGTTGTAAATCTCATTAGTAAAAGCATATTATTTAATTTAGGATACCTATGCAAAAAGAAATGTGCATTTAAATGTAGAAATATCAACTTGACATTTTTAGCGAAAGTATATCAACTCGACTTCAACATCAACCGGCAACGACATCCAAAGAATTCAGCCTTCGTTTTACTAATTAGCTCAACACAATTTACATGTAAGTAGGTATGGCAGTTAGTTGATTGGATGATGAAGAATGATTGGCTCGAGCCGTAAGAAAACTCGAAGAGTAGAGCTGTATTATACAGCCTGTATACGATACAGGTGTGCTTTGCTCTCCTCAACTAATAAATGACTCATATTATTATCAAGTGTCATGTACAATTATGAACTTTTATCCCAGTCCACGCTCATTGCTGAACTCATTATGCATATAGTAGTCATTTTTATTGTAAATACGCACGCACACCAGCAAACAAAATTATCGGTAACAGCAAACGAAGCTGTGGAGAAGCAACGCGACGCGACAGAACGGGAAAGATAGTAGCAGAAAAGGCAAAAAAAAACCAAAGCTACTCGAAGAGAAATGCAAACAAGATAAGGCGACTACGCAAATAAAAGTGATATCGCGATTTTATTAAATAAAGTACGTACAAACTTGTAATATACAAAGTTTCAAACGCTAATAAATTACAAACATCTTGGCAAACTTGGAGTCCTTTGTGAAGCAAAACTAGACCGTGCTCGAAAACAGTTTGAACTCATATTGACCCACCGCATCCATTCGGTAAGTGCTACCTCAGGTTACAGGATGATTTCCGAATTTGCTGAAACTTTTATGTAATAGCAATAGATATTCCTAACTTAGCGTCGTCCACCACATTACACATTACGTCATCCCGTTGTTTTAGCCATAGCATTATGTGTTGCTTGAATACAGCAAGAATAGATTTCGACGGGTGTTCAACTACGTAAGTAGTGTGTACGAATTTACGTTCGCGTTCTTGACTAAAGTCTCGTTGTTCTTTCATTTGGCTTGTTGCTGTTGTGTGGGTCCGTTTTTTATATTAGCTGCTGTAACAGTATTGCTGTTTGTATTGTTTTTATATTTATGTATCGTCGCGTGAAGTCGTCTTGTACAGCCTTCTGAAATAAGTGTGCTTGATAAACGTGTGTGCATTCCATATTATGCGTGCATATATGCATGTATTTAGGTATGCGTTTTTAAAAACTCTCGTCCTCTCTGTGTTAGTGAACCCTATTACTTCTCGAGTTCTTTTTGGATTAGCAGTTGTTCAGATGTCTCGCTCTGTGCTTTTTTGTTGTTAGTAGGATTCATTTTTGGCGATCTGAGGCTCGAGCTGACCTAACGGAAATTGGCACGTTTCTTGCATGCAATAATTGACATACTGACGACACATCTGTGTGTCTAAAACGAAGTGCATAAGAAATTCATTCCAATGGGAACCTTGCAAGATTGAATGCAAAATTGGGATTAACTGACAGAGATATACCTAGGAATAATTACAAGTGTCGTAAATCAATTGGGGTTTTGAAATGTTTTTAGTTTATTTTCCTATTCCCCGTATAGTTGATAGTCTTAAATCTTTTTTGTGTAGTTAATTTAAATTATAAAACCAATTACATACATCATCGACATCGAGCAGGCCTAACTAGGTAAGTAATATACATACAACATAATATTGTATATTGTGAAATATGAGTCTCAAGCCTTGACTCAGACTGTCAAGGCAAGGCCAATATTGACAAGCTTTGTAAATTTGTAATCAGACAATTCCAAGAAAACCTTCTCGCGGTAGTCAAGAAAAAATCACTGAAAGAAAAGAACAACAATAGAACAATGCCTGATATCAAATATGACGGTTAAATCCGTCTCAATTTAAAAGCCACTGCGACAGGTGGTTTGATTATTTGCAGTGTGTAGACTGGGATTAATGCCAAAAAGCCAGTAAAGAAGAAATCACTTTATTTTATTTTATGCGGTTAAAAATTTGTTAAGTGTATGGCATGCACGTATCATCACTTCATACCTTGTGTTACTGTTGAAATAATGTAATAACATGTACTGAAAGTAGTAGTATTTTTTTGCTATATTTTTGCAGATAAATGCGTTACAATGGATAAGATAACAGAAGTGATTGACCTGACCAGTGATGACGAAACGACGGAGAAAGGACCAAAAAGGCCAAGGGTCGAAATTCCTCAAACCTCGCCAACATTATCGGATCGGGCCCCGAAACTAGAACTGGCTGTACCACCACCGAATTCTGAAGTATCGGACGTGGCGTCCACAAAGTCGTATTCTTATGGACCGCCGATTCTGCAACCAGAAGTCGAAGTTCCGATAATCATCAAAAATGTTCGAGGTGGTTCCCCTTCGCCTTGTTTACCAAAGCAGACGATTACAGTTTCTTGTTCACGAACCGTTGGATTAGTCCAGAATCGCGTCACCGAGACTATGTCTCAGCCAAGATCAAATAATGATCCCTCTCTCCCACGAAATCAAACAATTCGGATTGCAAAGGTAAAATCTAATAAATACTGTGTGCTGTGGCTGTATTTTCATGTTCCCCAAAGCAAAGTTCATATAAATGTGGTTCTATTATCGACAGGAAAATGCTTCTTTATCAAATGTGAACAGTTTGACAGCGAATGTTCTGAATAGAACGATTTCAGCTTTCAAAAAGATTGAGACTCAGAATCCTAATAAAGTGAAGGGGGCAGGTTCACTCTCCATTCCAAAAGGGGTCAAAGATGTTGCTCAAAGCCCTCGAAATCGGTCGGCACGAAGAAAAGTAGTACAGCATACACCAGATCAAATTGCTAAGCTAGAAATGCGTTTTGATTCGAACCCAAGCCCGAAAGGGTCAGACATTTACCAGATTGCGTGGGAGACAGACTTATCAACTGCGAATGTCAAGGTATGTATATAGGGCATGTTTATTGGCGAAGTTTTACTTGACTAATATAGTTTCTCAGACAAAGTTGATGCCAAATTTGCCTAACCTATTTTAGAGATGGTTTGCTGTACGGAGACGGAAGACGGGTGTTAATGTGAATTCTTCAGGATCCGGTTTTCCAGGTAAATATGCAAGCTTAGTAGTTCACTCTACTGTTATAAATAAACATAAACAAGTCTATTACCACAGAAAATTATTCTGATGTTATATGTCTATTCTTACTTCTTTTTTACAGATGCGGTGGCTGGAAATGCGCACGCTGGTCCGACAGGTATGGGTATTTAAAGTGGCTCAATTCAGTTTTAGTATAACTTTCTCTTTTTAATTCCACTGTAACCGTTTGGCTTTTTTTTTAAATAGGAGCACAAAACAGTTCAAGGACTTCAACTGACATTCCCATCAATCGTGAAACAAAAGCAAAATGTATGGGGTAGTATAATATATAGTTGATATATGTGGTGATGTATATTTGTATGCCACCTTTTTTGTGGTAAGCTAATATTTAAACTAAGCGCAAAATGTTATTAATAATTGTTGCAGATATCCGTACCCCAGAAATGAGGAGCCAGGACATCGAAACAATCAAAAATGATATTGATAATGTCAAAAAGTGTAGTTTGGACACTTTTAAACATACTTTGGATCATTTGTGGGAGATAAAAGCTGATCGTATTCTGAAATTGATGATCAATAAGAAATATGGATTGAAGGAGACAATTTACAAGGAGGCAAGGCGAATTAAGGAATTAGCTTCCGATATTTGTCTATTCTCAGACGAGCAGGAATCCGTGATTTCTCAGTGGAAGGAAAGATTTATAAGTAAAGCAATTGAAGGAGGGTTGGGTTCAACTGACGCTAAACATAACGTTAATGAAATCATTACGCCTTTTATTGCACCATTTGTTTACTCAAAGACAACCGTTCAAGATGAGCGATTTCTTACCCTTGAAGTTGCACTACATGACTTTTGCAAAATAACAAATACAAATGTAAGAATTTAAATTTTAAACCTTTTGATCGTTTGGTTAGTAGAATTATCAAGGTTTAATTATTGGTTAATCTAAGGGTTGACTGGTTTGGTGACTAGATATAATTGGTCATTGGCTTACAACATTATTCTGTAGTTTAAAATATTTCTGTGTTTTCAATTGCAGTGCAACTCTTCCTGGGAGTGGAAAACCCCATCGTACCTACAGAGCAATATTGACGACTAGAATGATGGAAGCGTAATACCTCAATTACTTGTCTACTTCATAAATGAATGCAGGAGTTATATGATTCTTCCAAGTTGTTACATTTTTTAATGAATGTGTTATTAGGCAGATATGAGTTTATGCCATCTGTTATAGCTTCTTTGAAACTAAACGTGATGTAATCTTCTTTAGGTACATACCTATTTATTTAATGAAGTGATCAATCTGATTGACTGTAATTTATGTATTTTACAGTAGTCAATATTATTAGCTGTGAGTTATGTTTGTTCCAAGAATATTTGTACAGATAGTCTGTAATGTTATTATTATATCGTTAAATATTTTTTATCTACGCAGTCATTAGGTAACGATTTATTATATATTTTTACGAATCTTCGAATCCAATAAACCAGTAAACCGACAAATTACAAAAAAATGTATTTTAATTGTGGCAGAGCATTGTATATTATGCATATTGTATCTCAATCGATGCAAGTTTGTGGCTAGTACAAATTGCTTTTCATCCGAGGAGAGCATCTCGTTCAACGTCTTTTCTATTTGTGAGAACCACAGCTCCAATTACTCCGCATATGAGAGAAGAGACCAGCGACATGCCCTAAACAAATAATCATGGATATGATTTTTTACGAAGACAAGGAAGGAAGTTAGTAATAGTAATATTTTATGTAGTGGTAGACCAGCATTTACCCCTGCAGCAAATTTGAGCTCAAAATTTTGGCATTCATTATCAGTGGTGCAGTTGATTCCAAAAATTCGTACGGCAGATATTATGTAAAGTACTCCTGAAGTGCTCAGCAATAAAAAGGCACATGAGTGGTATATAAAGTCCTGTCATAAAAATCAAGTACCCATAATATACATAGATTGAGTGAACATAGTTTTCGGCCTCATACTATATATGATTTTTTAACTTAATCATTCTAGACTGATAATAATTCTACTTACGTATATTGCAGTCCTCCGATCCCAGTAGACATCCCTACTAGCCACGTGCGCGATTAAGTCAAGTACAGACACGATCAAGCAAATTCCAGCAGAGCCTACGAGATAAATTTCTCTCCAGAGGTTCACCTCGTCTCCATCAAACTCATCCCTAAACTTTCCTCTATTTTTTACATATCCTGAGTCAAGGGTGCCCAGCGATGCTAATATTAAGGTGACTGCGATTAAACCCTATAAAAAATAAGGGACGAAAGTGGTTATAAAATGACAATGAATTTTTTTTAAAGTATATGAACTATGCACATTTGTATGGAACATTTTAAAATTAAATGCATTAATTATATTAGTCAATTAAACTTACAATTGAGACACATTTGATTATCCCTGAAGGCCTTTTGAGGTACCCGAAGTTAACTACCATTTTTTCTAGTTAATCAATAATAAAAAGAAATTATTTTCAGAAGGCAGCAGCTTTATGCGACAACAATATTTCGCTCAATGAGCTTTTTACACAATTCTTAGCTTATGGATAATTCATCTCATTCTACAACGACATGCAAAAATCTAAAATCGATTAAAACAAATGATTTTGGCAAGTGAGTGATTAAGAGGTGAATTATCAGTTTCGCTGATATGATTCCGTGCGGTTGAATCCAGTACGTTGCTCGTGAGAATTGCGTTTCTCACATTCCAATTCCAATAGCTTTGAATTTTATCTCATAATTGATTGGATTTGTATTTGTGCATTTAATCAATTAATAAACACATGCTCGTACAATAATCAATAATCATATCCGTGATTATCACGAATTAGAGGACGTTGTCAGTTGTCAATAAATAAGTAATTAAGTCTCAATTATGGCTTTCTAACGAGCTTTAATATGCAATCACAAATTACTACAACTGGACATTAACACAGTAAAGGATATCATGCTGCTTATGTAGAATACCTATTCATTTGATTATCTTCACAGTTCTTTGCTCCATCAATTGTATGTAACATGAAGTACATGTCATTTGTACTAACGATTGCACCTCATGTATATTATGTAGCACATTTACAATTTTAACAGGTATGTTTGTCTATAGTATAGACTCTATAAGCTAACGAGTAACGACGTTGGTGATGTCAATGTCAATATTGGTTCTTTAAAATTTCGTATTGATTCCAGTCTCGTCTTTAACTTTTAGAACTGAGGTCCAAACAGTGAGATCCACACTCTTTTGTTTGTTTCTATTGAAAATAGCAATGAATAGGTTTTAAATACGGTATTTTTAAATACCTATCTGGAGGCAAGTGCAAAAACTTTGGGTTTGGTATTGTTAAATTGAGTTGTTATAATAGTAATAATTTATTGTTTCATACATGCAAACATAATCCAACCATTAATTCCAGTAAAGAAAGTTTATTTCATTCTTTTTGATTATTATTTAATATATAATAAATACTATAATAAACATTTTGTAGGTATGTCGTAATTTGTTTTATTAAAGCACATACTGGCCATTTGCACTTGTAAAATGTTTTGTAGTAGAGGAAAATAATACCTAACGTATTTATAAACTATGTACATTGTTTAACTTAGCCTTAAAGTATTCAATATAAAAGCATTTAGACAACCTAGTTCGTAATTTACGAATCATAAGTTGCTTTTAAGTACAAAATGTCACATATCATTCTTTGTGTAGTAAGAATTTGCTTGTCTTCCACTATAATATTCATAGCAAACGTTTTGTCAGTTAGTGAGAACGGAAATGTTATTTCTTGAAAAACTGATAAACTTCATCAATTGGCTTTGTTGAGTCAAATGCAGTTCTTCGTTTGCCGTATCTTCAATCATGTATTCAATTGTAGAAGGCAAATCCTTCAGTCGGACAACTTGGTTTTTTACTTCAAAGTGACCTGCGGGTTAAGAAGAAACAAAATGTTACAAATGTTTTAAGATCCATGTATAGCGGGCTGGGGAAGGTGGAATTAAATGCATTACAATCCCAAAGTATGTACATTAGTATACACGTCAAGTTTAAATAGCTATGTCAGCTTATCAGAGTGATTGCATGAAAAGAAATGGGCCTGTTTGTGGTCCCATAACACTGGCGGAAATATTATGTACGTTAAATTCTTAGACGTAAAATATTGACGATTTGTTAACAATGGTACATAAGAATGTATTTTGTAAATATATACCTACATATGAAGCATAGTACTATAAGATCATAAGATTGACGGATTGCAATAGCTAAGTTAACAACGTACGTAATGTATAAGCATAGTACCCTTACTTTACTATGATTTGTAGAGAAAAACAAAACGTACCCGGATTTAAGGTGAACTTGACGATTTTTCCATAGTAGTTTCTCCAGTACCTCTGGAGCTTCTCATTAATTTTATTGTCTCGCCGAAGAAAACGGCAGTTGATGAAACTACAGTAACAGAAAAGTTTCAAAAGATTACAGTATTTACAGTACCCAGCCGGCACCTAAGTAAATCATGTCAGCTCCAAGAATGGGGCACCATGAGACATAGTGAAAGTAAGAAAGAAGCTATAGGAGTATATATAAGTCGGACAATAGGCTGAATTGTGCTTTATTTGTAACAATGTATTGTACTTGTAGCTACTTTACACCAACTCCTTATCTTAATGATAAATTCAATAACTTACCGAATTTTCACAGTCTCCAAGTTCAGTATGTGATCTTTAACAATGGTGCGGTCGGAGGGATTGAAAACACACTTGTCAAATCTAAAAATGAAATTTTCACATTTCTTATCAAATCGACGATATCAACTCTGCTCTGCCTATTCACGTAAACAAGTTTACCGAAATGCATGCATATACCCTGCTGTTTACATGAGTTGGAAATGCGTTGAGCTGAATAAATGCAATTACAAATATGCATCAATAAATCAATATATACATACATCAATAGGCCTAAGAGCTTGAAATATAATAAAATGAAGTGGCACAATAAAATTTATATAAATCACAGCATCAATCAGAAAAGAAATACTTACATTGTTTCGCTGTCATCTTCATAAGTGTTGCGCAAAGGCCGGAAGGAATATCCGAGATATTTGGCAACTTTTCTGCGTTTGTACTTACATGCCTGCGTCTCTATGTGTTTCAACTTGTATACAATAATACAGTTACAAAACCTGAAAAAAATTGTTCACAGGTTTGATTATCGTTACGTTTTTATTTTTATTTTTCATCAATGCTTATATTAATCAAGAACTTTCGGCGAGTGAAACTGTGAAAGTCGCAACTCAACTTTCCTTCAAATGTAATTTGAAGAAAATATTTCAGATTTTACATGGTATATATTGGTTTCGTGATAATGTACAAATAACCACTGATTATTGATTTAAGACAAATCGAGTCTTGTTTATTGCGCCACAATAATGATAACGTCAAGTTCTTACCACAACATGGCGTACCATAAACTTTAACACATGAAAAATTGCTTTCACGCTATTTGGTGATACTTAGGTATTCAGAACCATATCGGGTGCTCCATGCCTAATGCACCCCAAATGGGATTATCCCCAATGGACTACGATGGTTAATTTGCACAGTTCGCTTAGCAGTTCATACCAACTACTAGATCCACCGTTTAGTACAGCTATTGCTGTTTAATATTATTAGGCACATATTTTACTTATATTTTATGTATTTATTTGCATTCTTGGCACTACACTACCGGTTGTATTTATGTACTGTGTACAAAGATAAAAGTAAAAGTGTTTGACTGATAGAAGACGCAATGATAAAAAATGATAAGTGGCTTAATGCTCGAAAGTGTCATACCGAATTTCCATGCCTGAAAGTTGATCCTGAGTCGCTAAACGCTTGATAGGAGGCTTTGAGGATGTCCATTCCAGTATCTTTTTGTAAGCGTCTTGAAATGACAACTTTACTTCAGCAGCATTCGCCATTCCGGTCAAATGTTCAGTTTCCTATTTTCAAGCTTTCTATTTTGATGTTATCTCAACAATAATAGATGGCACCGCCACTAGCAGCAAAACTATGATTGTTAGGTTTGGTTCGGTTATCCAAGCGTTCGTATTTCTTTCTATGTATCTCCGACACAAGATCAGTATTCAAGCATGTTGTTGTCAGGTGTAAATGTGACGATAAGCTGACAACGTTTAACTTTCAGTCCAGGGTGATGTGTGGCGGCGATTTGTTTGCATGTGTGTTTCACTGATAAAATTGAACAGTTTGTTAAACGATATCGCAAAGTTCGTGAGCATAAAATAAAGTTGTACTTTACAATAATACAGCCACAAGAATATTATCTGCGACTTGCCGGTCACAATACTATTGCATTGAATGTGGAAATTTTTTAAAAATGTAACGCAATAAGACAAACAATTTAAATAAGAACTGAGTCTTAATTTCAAGTTGGGGATAGTTCAAACATTTACTGGTATTGCGTACAATCACTAATCATGAAACAGAATAGCACACTCTCCACGTCTTTGCTGTTCCAGTATTTAACAACCAACACTGTTATTATGTGTTATGGCCACTTTGACTTATCTACAGTAGGAAACAATACAAATAAGGTGTAAGTAGGTATGCATTTTTTCCCGTATTTAAGGTTTCTTTCCACAGAATGCAAAATAATGACATCTGCACATTCATGGACGAGAATAAATTACAATTTGAGACGTAACTCTAAACTTCATTTTAAGATGCCAAATACATTATTGCCGAAATCACCAGATGAAAATTTTAGACCAAGGTAAACAATTGACACAAGTTACTTTATCGTAATGTACCATCCTAAATTAATAACGCAGCATAACCGCTGTAATTAGTAAATTATGACCTTTATTGGTTGCCAGAAAGTTTTTGCATGCAAACACGAAACGAATAGATTTGGAATTCAGTGGTGTAGTGTGTAATTTTGCATCTGAAAATATGAGCCTGTCAAGCTATGATCTGTAATACCCTTGTGGATAAACCGGTCTAATGAATTTTCTATGTAAAAATATCTAAGGTAAACGATATAAAAAACCGAACTGACAATGAGTTGAGAAGTATCCCAGTGGATTGATGGCGTTTACAAAAGTTTGCCATTCCACGTTTTTCAACTTTGTATATAGTAGCAAATGAATAGCTAGATATATTAGTAATTCGACGCGATATGAGGCTCGCAAAGAAAGACGCTAATTAATTTTCCAGTATGACTTCATATGCGTTGCGCTTACAACTAACTGAATGATCACCGTTAAATTTCTGTCGTAGTCAATTTTCGTGATGACTGAAGAGGTGAAAGCAATGATATTCAGGCTTCCATATTTTCTCTGAAAATGTTTCACAAAATATTTCCATGCTGCTTTGGTATCCCAGTTTCAGTTATACATTTTTGTTTGTTCTGTATGATGCAATTTTTATACGATGCACTTACTCCAAAGCACAGCACTATCCCCGTGACTTAACCTAATTTAGGTCCGTCAAAGTATAATAGACGCTTTATTTAATTAGTGTGCGTTATATAAGGATGCTAATTGTAAATACAACTAATACAATACAATGCAGTGATATACTATGTTCTATCTCTGTCATTCAATGGATGTCTTTTTAGAATTGGACTTACACATTAGACAACTATTATGATTACCTACTTGATTGCCGCTAATATTCCATAAGATCTGTATTATAAACTCGCTAAAACTTTTCCTGTAACGTATTTCGACTGCGCTGCAACTTTACGAAAATGATGTCTTATGTGTTTAATACGCAATGACTTTGTTTTACATCATTAATGCTTGCACGAATAATACAAGGTGGTTCTATATATAATATATTTGATATTCAAGTTTCAACCCTCATGGACACTCCACACATACTCAGTCCAAACAATCTACTGGCAATTTACTGCGATTAATCCATTGATAAGAAATATCCCTTCTGCTTACATGTTACATATGCATATATACCTATATATAGTATTTTTTGCATAGCAGCCGCGTGAATTTTTTAAGTATAAAGTATTTAGCTTTACAGAAGAAGCACGGTATTCACATCTTTCAGATGAACTTGGGACTCGGAGTTTATAAAGTCTATTTGCCTACCTGTTGACTGGAATCCAGTATAGCTCAGCAGGATAAAAGAATAAACAAACCAAAGAGGACAAACTGACAATAAAGTTACGAGTTGGGCCGAGATAATGATATTATGTAAATATCGATACGCAATAGCACTCCACACTCCACACAGCAACCTAACCAGACACAACCAGAGAGGACAAACAAAGTGTATAAAAAATTAAATTTGAGCAGGGTAAGATTAAGGTTGGCAATTTATGTGGTTGCTGTTGTACCAAGCTCGGACTGATTCGTATCGTGTTTGCATGTGATCATGTGAACACAGAAACAGACCATTTGGTACTGTGGAAGCTTATTTAATGTAACTTCAAAACTAAAATCTGAAATAAAGCCTGCTGGAATGTTCCCTGTTTTTACATGCGATTTCTAACCACTTGTTTGACAGTACCGCTAAGGGGATAGTTGTGTACATAAGAATGAAAAGCAAATGACAGGATTTGGCGTGATTCATTTTAATTTAATGGTTTAAGTTTAAACATCTTGCTGGTTGCAGTTGTGTTATACTTATTTTCCTAGAATTATGTCCTTGTTGTAGATGCACACGATTTTTGCCTGTATAAGGAATGGAATATTATTGAATAACACGTTGAAGTAAAGTTTGTACTTTTTCTTAGCTGTATATTGTCCAAGTACTGAAACTGTAACGCTGTTTGCAAATGTATACTTGCCTGTTCTAGCTGACTAAAAGGGCAGAACTTGTTTTATTTTGTTTCAAAGACATTTCAACAAACGACTTAAGCTTAACAATTACGTCATTCCATCGACATCTTGAAAATTTAATGAGTATAAGATAAACATGATCAAGGCTCACAGAACGGATAAGCACAAATGACATTACTGAACTGAACACTTACACATAGATTTCGAGTTTTTATATAACAAGGTTTATTACGGGATCAGTTGTACTACTACATACGTATCAAATTCTGCAACGTTTTAATTCTTGAACCAAGGAGTCAGAGTAGTTTCACACGTTTCATTCTTTTAGAGTAGGTATTGCACGGGCAAATGAAATATGTTCAGTTATGGTTTTGGTTTCCTGGAAAAACAAGCATGGAACTGCTATTTAATGAGAAATTAAATGTACCTCTTCCAACAACACAACACCATTAAAATGACCTAATGGAGTATGAAAGCTATATGACACATTTAGCATTACAGTCAGTTGCCTACGTATTTCGCATAAAGCTTCGGCTTCAAGAGTCGGACGATGTTTCGCGAACAACTTTAAGACAAGATTGGTCCGTTTTCTGGAGGCTGGTTACAGTGAGAGAGTATTTCGAAAGTATGTGTGGTTGAAAATATTTTGATTCAAGGTTCAAACAAGAATAACAGTTTCTGCATAACAAATGGCAGTAATTGTCTGGGATAGCCAAAGTATAATTTATAATGTGTCAAATGTGCGTGGAAATTATCTATGTAGGTAGTAGGTATGCATGTATTTAGAAAGTGAAAACTTCAGAATATATAGACTCGTAAACAAACAAACTTATCTGAACAATTTTTATGCTTAAATTACACTCCTCATCTAATTACAATTTTATTGGTCATAATAATAAGCTGGTTGAGTAACATCCAGGCATCGGGTAATTGAATATATTAATATATGCAACAATAACATTGACGTAAATTACATGAATTAACATTCGAAAAATGTTGGAAGAAATTCATTTTAGCAGCAGTAGAGTTGACATATGTGTCTGCGCGACAGTCCGCACATAATCTGAGCATCCAGATGATTTTAGGGACGCCGGGACTTTATCTGAAAAATGTAGAAATATGCTGTTTATTGATCGTACACTTTCCAACAGTAAAAAATGAAATAAATGACAGCATCATGACTTCAAGGATATAATATAAAAGAATATATAGCTCAGCAAATGATTGAGTAATGATTTATTTATAGGCACACGATAGGTACAAGTAATTTGAGAATAAGCGTTAGATTATCTAATAATCTCAATTGTAACCAATCTCACTTAAGGAGTTTATGCATCAGAAAGAAACTGGAAGCGTACAAAAAGTTTGAATGCATAGTTGTATATTGTATAGTAGATTATGCGTCATATGTATGAAAACATTTATTTCTTGCCATTTACAATTGAACCTCTGATGAACGGTCGTTTGATAGATGTGGTCGTTTAGTATTTTTGTACATCTAACATCCAAAAAAGTTACTAATATGGTGAGTAGGATAATGTGAATTGTTTTATATTCAGCTTCATAGAGGTTTAATTTTTGATGTATGTATTACAGAATTTGGTTCGATGAAACACTTTTCAGTTTTGGTGATGCTCTGGATATTTAACTACAGTTCCTTCACTAAATACATTCATTATTTAGACATATTTTCAGTGAATACTGGATAAAATTGAAAAATAGACGCTTCAACTAATAAAAGGAATTTTTAGCCAGATAAAATTGTAAGTAAAACGCTATTAATTGTCAGGTATATAATTGAACATATTTATGGTAAAAATTTTTAGGTAAAAGTAAGGTATTATAACGCAACACGTAATGATGACATTCGAATTTTATTGCTACAGGTTTTCATGTGTTAGATGAAAAGGAATTTGAAACACAATACGTTGTTGGACATATGTATATATACATATAGTAAATATTCCTATTCTTATAAGGGGAACGAGTGCTCAAGATGAGTGAATCCTTTCATAATTTCAATTAAAGTTTTACTGCATCTGACTATTCATATAATTCATCTGCCGGGAGTCAATGGACTGACAGTAAGGAATTCTAATAACTCATCAATTATGGCAAAAACCGTGAGAGACCTGTAGAAACATCTACATAACATACTGTTCTCAAATAAATATCGTACATGTTATAAGACGAAATACAATGAATTGATAACAAATTAACTCTGTCATGCATGTTATTGTCGACTTAACCGTATTACAGTTACCCACATGTATACCTTCTTCACACAAGAGTACGTAAATATCAATGTGAATGTCATTTTTCTTTGCACTTGGCACATCCACAAGGAAGGCCATTTCCTTGTCACCTAATGAAGCGACAAAAGGAAATCAATATCTGGCTCTTCTTTCTGACTGATTTTTTATTGATTCATAATGCGATACATATTATCATTATGTTCCATATAAAGAGATGTAACGTGTATCGTTTTTTCTATCCTTTAGCTTAGCTTTACATACCATAAATGATCAATAGATCCCTTTAATAATGCTGTTTCAATGCTTGCCAATTTACGTTTGTAGCTTATATCCAAGAAGACGCATTTCCTATATATCTGCTCTATTCATCAAGTTCAAGTGTAAGATCGTCCATTATTGAAATATCATCATCTGCCCATCCATGGCTTACTAAATAAGACACCTTAGAAAACGGAAGCAATGATGCGATTCGTTCATCTGTACTCTTTGGTATTTGATTCGATATATTTGAGAGGCGATTCCCATGTTGTGTGTTCAACTATGAATGAAATATTTTTATTTAATGCAGAGCAAGAAGGTAAGCAGTGATTAGTCGATTAAATTCATTGATTACTGACAAAATCGTCAAAACTGTCAGATCATCTACCTCATGAGAGGGTTTATGGTAGTTATGATAGTTATACTGGCTAGACGTTTCCTCATTTTCACACCAGATTTGGTAAATGCCCTCCAGCTGGTCTTGCACATCATTAACAAACAATACCTTTTATTTTAATTAATTAGTCGTAAATTTTATAGAGGATTTATGTGTATACAATGTTTAACTACAGCTATCATGTCATACATATACCTATATGCATATAATCTAATCGTAATGCAGCTAGTTCATTGAATTTGCAGTTGAAAACAAATATTTTTATGCACTCTTTACTACTAAAAATGCACTCTTTTATGCACTCTTTACTACTGTTACATTTACATCATTTACATATCTAAAGCAGGACGGTAAATGGTGACAGAGTGAAAATGAAAATAAATGCACTATAAAGTATGTCACTATTTCTACTGCTAAGCATACTCTATTTCCAAATTTTCTAGTGGTGACTTTTTCCTTCACTTTCTTTTTTCTTTAAAGCGTACTATAGTTAATGGTTTCTTTATCGCATAACAAAGACTTACCTTTGGTCTGTCGTCTTAATATTAACCGCAATGGTTCATACGTATTAATCTAATTCTAACTTGGAACAATTCAACTTTAGACTTGGAAGAAACCAGAAATTTCACCAAAAAATCTATCAATTAGTTATAAAAGATTCAAAGAATCAGTAGATTGAGTCTGAATTCAATATTCAAAAAATATATAAGAACCGTTGAATCCTTTTTAGATCATACAAGGCCTATTAGCTGAAATGTTGGTTCACTCTTGAAAAATTGATTTCTCTTTAATTTACTACAATTGTGTATATAATACTAGTGATTTACTTTGGCTTCTGTTTTCCAATAATGAATCGTTTGGAAATATGAGAAACATCTTATAGGACCTTAATTAACAATAATTACATTTAAACTAATTTCAGTTCAAACTAAATCCCTTAAAATCCACATTTTATCCAATATTCAATTGTGAGGTGACAACAATTTACACGCATAGATAGAAATGCATTAAACACAATTCTGGGTTCTTTTCCATTTACTAATGCAGACTACCATAGGATAAAATGTATAAAAGACCTTGATGTATGATTTGATAAAGATTCGACATTATGTATGTATGTAGACTACTACGAACTGAAAAGTCTATAAATTCGAAGCGTTGAATAGAAAATAAATTTAGCATTATAAGTTCATATGCCATTTTACTTATCCATCCTAACTTGAGCATGTTGTTGTTACTTGCAAAATTAAGGCTTATATCATCTCCGATGATTCCCTAGGTCAGAGTTTTTTGGAGGAACACAACACTACGAAACGAAAGGGGGTTTGTTGCAGTTCCTTAATCACATAATAAACTGTTTTTGCATTACCTTGCAAAAAAATTTACTGCAAACGAATAACCAAAAAATGTCCGTAGGTCATAAATATATATGTGCATGAGTATAACCGGTATGCATATCTATAGTATATGCACTCATTCATTTAAAACTCAACTCTGAGCTTGTTTCCATTTTGGTCACTTGCAATTCATCTCTCATGTAAATGAAAAACCCAAATTGAGTCAAGCTAGCCTATTCCTTGATGAGTGTGACAACCCACACATTTTGTTATTGTCGAGATAATGTTTTTTTTCTCGTCTAAAAATTCTTCCTTTGTATATAACGCGTCCGCTACGTTACACTTGATTCATTTTTGTTTGTTTATGTTTATATGAAATGCATACACTTGAGCGGATGCTTGCGTATTATGTGCTAGTTGAATTGAAGATATTAAAATGTGATTACCCTTACGCTATATAGAATGTGTTTAGTTTACAACTTGAACAAGTTGATTTTAGGTCGTCTGATAATTGGTATTAGTGTACATGATGGATGCTGTTGAGGCATTAAGATTATTTTAATTTCGGGACCACGAAATAGAATCCGTCACGTTGGTTGGCTCGGTTGTTGCCCACTACGAGAACTTGGTACAAATATTGTATTTCTCATAACAATGAGCAAACTATAGTACACACAAGTCAACACTACCTATATTTACAATTTTATCATCTCGTACATAATTTAATGCATTTAAAACAAACAGTCATCGTTATTTGTACGGTCGGTCGGTATTATCAAGAAAGAAGCTTATTCCAAAGATAGTTGTACAAATTAGGTATGTATATATGGAAGTGTATACATGAAAGGCGTGATGATAAGTACTTGTAGAGATTGTGGAATGGTTTTCTACTCTCTAAAATCACTCTCTAATGTGAGCATTTCAGAAACTTATAGTTGTTGTGCTTAGGCACGGCGAACATCCAATGGCGTCTCCTCATTGACGAAAAAGGCTTTGTCTGCATAGTTGATGGTTGCGAATATAGAATATCGTGCTGATTTGTGCGTGTGTGTGTGTGTGTGTGTTGTGTGTACATTGTACATGTAAGATGAAGAGGTTCGTTTCGCTGACCAAAAAACAGTGTTAAGACGACAGTGCGAGGGCCTGAGGTTGAGTCATAATTTGACACAATAAATAAAGTAAAAGCTCGACAGCAAATTGTTAGGGCATAACTTAAATAGTCATAGTCATAGTCATAATAATAATTGCGACTTTTTCTAGTAGGTGGTATATGGCAATTCATACAATCTGTCTTACATCTCTGCAAATGTATCCGCCGAGGTATGTAGCCACTACTTCATTACTTATACAGCACAATGTCATCCTCAGCTTAAAAGTTTTATAAGTATTTTGTACAACTCTGAAGATGATGATGACGATAATGATGCAGGAAGGATACACAATTCACAATTAAACTACCTTTTCACGCTGTGTTATTTTCCTCGTACATAACATTAATTGCGCTTGTATTCACTACATCACCGCCTTAACACTGCTTTGTTTTGATTGTGATTTGCAATACATTGCCGAGTCCCGAAATAAATAAACTGATGGGGACAACTATAATTATCAGGAACAACTAAACGGCCAGCCAACAAGTGACCACGACCTCGCCATCGCCTGCAACCACCACACTAGACTGCCATAAACATTAATTATTATGGGTAAGAAGGGTACAACAATGCTAATACCCACATAAATTTGTATGCATCTTGCGTAGTGTATGTACTGTATGAAATAATCTTGGTTTTTTATACGAGGCAGTTTGGAATATATTTTTGTAATGTGTTTTGTATCCATCATTTTTTTCTACACAAACAACAAAATCTTTATACGCATATCTGCAGAGAGAAACCTTGTTACAATTTATTTACGAACAAACTTTCAAAGATGAAAGAAAAGTATCACGATCGAATGAATTGTCTCAACTAATAAACAAAGAAGGGCAGGTCATATAATGTTCTGTTGCGGTAATTGTTATGTTTCTAAATTCATTCACAATAATGACATTGTACTATATTCTCCCTCCTTCTCCCTGTAGGTAGCTATAACATAATGTAATTGCATTGGTAATGCACTCTTATTAATAACAGCTTGACAATGAATATAAAATGATGGTAAAATTTAATCGTACGTATGTATTGACAAGTTTGACCCTACGCAATAATCCATTGTGATTGTTATTAGCAAGGTGTGCAATATTTAATTAGAAAAGTTGGACATGCTTCCCGAGAACATTAACACTATAAGTTATAAGATACTAGCTGTTATTAAGAAAATGTACAATCATGATTGGTTTTGAAGTGTAAGATTAAACTGAATTTGAGCTTTTAAGAGAAAAAGCTGTATCGGAGCTATTAGTAAACCTCTGTATTGTATAGCACCACTTTGTACAACAGAAATTAAAATTGAACCCAAGCTGCACTATCGAACTTGAAAAGTTCAAGCCGGTGCACTCTCTCTCCTTATACACATGGATTAGGTAGTCCGAGATTAAAATGGCTTATCTCATGAATGAACTATTATAGGTCTCATTTTTTATGCAAATAAGGATGCCCGCATCTATTTCGACCTCTTTTGAATGGTGCGATTATAAGAGAGGTTTAGCTCGTTGGAAAATTGGTCACACACCCTGTTTTACTATAATGCTTCGTGTTTTTATGACGATCAAAAGGCAAAAAGAGTATATCTTGATCACCCGATATGTAATGACAGCAAATGTAATAAGATGCGCTACATTTAACATATTACCAACAATGTCATCTCCTGGTCTTAATGGAAAAACACCACATGGAAGGAAAAGAAATCGGTAGCCCGAATGGCGTTTCAATCATTTTTATACCGATACCTCCGTTTACGTTTTATACCTATTCTGTTTTGAACCAAATTTGAATTGTAATTGTACGATCTGTTGTTTGTTGTACCGAAGTAAGTAAGAACATGTACAGAGATATAATCTAAGCGTTTTGATTATCCCACATGTAATTTTAACGTTCGCAATGAAACAATGTGTGTAAGAAGCGGCGCCATTACTTTCTTTACATTCCTGCAGTGCACAAGTTGAAGAAAAATTGGTCAACAAGTGGAGCAAAGAAAGAAAGTACTGTATAATGGTTCAAACAAGGGATTTAAACCTGTAAATCATATAGGATTAAAGGATAAGAAGCCATTCAGAGTTTACAATAGGAAACTGGTAGACAACCTGCAGAGCAGCAGTCAATTCAACGCCAGTTACCACTGGGCATGGATGATCCTTGTACCTTGAAATGAGTTAACAAATGAAATTAATACTTTTCAAGCTCCCACGCGACTCGGTAATTCATCACCTCATCCAAAACAACGAGCTCTACCACCAAGCATATCATCACATCTCGTTGCGTTGTCGTACACAGTGTGCAGCCAGTTTTCAAACAAGTACATCAGTAAATCTGCGCGCACGAAATGACGACATAACATGCATGCCTACTTATTTTTTATTTGATAACGATGATGACAAAGGTGATACACTTGTCTATGCAAACTTTTTCATCTTGACCCTGTGTATAATAATGGCACTATCATGTGTGCTTTTATGTATGTGCCGAAGAAGGACAAGCGCAAAGTAGTAGGGAAGGGAAAATTGTATTTTTGACTGCTTCAATCTGCAAAAATAAATGGTATTGCGTTACCAAATCCTTTTTTTCTTTCAGACATGTCATGAGTACAAAATAGATGAAAGTGACCAAAAACTTGGGCTTTTTTGCATACAATGGAGGAAGACGTGCAACGTGAAGCTGAAACAAATACATGCAACAATCGTACTTATTCATCTGAATTAGGAACACAGTTCTTCTATCCATTAGTTTTGCGGAAGATTAATATCATATGCAAACTATAGTACTGTTCAGTAGTTCATGCGCAATGGAATCCTACAACATCAGGTAACAGCAGCTGTAAACGAAGAAGCAATCATGAAAACTGACTTTAATGGCTAAGGCTAAGACTTTGCCATCACATTTGAAAATTAAAAACACACTCGATCACCAGAAACCAGTAACAAGTTTGGACTTTGATCATGATGGGTCGAAACATTTTTTTGTCTTTTATACATTCTCAAAAAATATGCGCAAGAAAAACTGTTGTAATTTGGATAGTTGAATGTAGGTAATCTACGAGGTTTCACGTATTCCAAGCATACCTCGAAAAAAAGTCTGCCTTTCTCAAAAAAATCACCTCAAAATAGTTTTATCCTCAGAAAAAGAATGATAAAATATCAAGAAAACACCCAATCACCTTGTTTGGATTTTGCATGTAAATAGTCCCGAAGCAAGAAGGCAAACAAATATTCTGTTGATGTTAAAACAGAACGCTTTGTCAACTGTAACAAGAGGATTATTAAGTTTAAGGAAAGAGATAGCTACAATAGGTGGATCATGCTAGCCATAGCGTAACTAAAGCATGAAGGAATGGTAAACACGGCTTACTGGGCAAAAGAGTTTAGTTAATGTACTATTAGTAGTTATTACTTATCCCTTTTTCGTTTTGTATTCATGTTTCATATCTTCCCAATCGGCAATTTGGAGAAAGCCCAATGCAAGGTTCTTCCCCTTTAGTCTTGTTTTCAAACTGTCCCCCTCAAATCAAAAGCAGGAAAGCAAAACGCTGCTTTTTCATCACTGCTTAGTATATTATGCAGGGCGATTTGATTAAACGGTTTAATGAAAAATTTATTATTTCGCCCAAAGGAATGCCATATACAATGGTGATATGGTATATCATATATAAGTGCGAGCCGTTAAAACCACATAGTTCGTGACATGTACAATATATTCCCCTCGTTTTTGGGCTGTGTTCTTGTACTTACAAAAGAGTTCAGTTTGATTAAAGATAGCAAGAGAAGACAAAAAAATACGGTATTATGCTCAGTCAGTAATACTACTCGAGAGAATATAATTTGGTGTGAAATGCACGTATGCGGACGTGAATCATATAAGCACAGTGATAGGCAGAAGATAAAGAATTGGCATGATTCGATTGAATTATTTTGGTGAAGGCATCTTTGGCACCAGCAAAGATTATCATTATGGTATTATCATTATTACTATTATTATTACGCGATGACTTTACTTACTACTGCTACAACAATGTATTTCGCTAAACATTGTGTAGGCATGCGGTACATCATACAATAATGATTGTAGTTGGTATTTAAGCAGTACATATAAAAATAATGACGGTAATAATAATACTCTTAGTGCTTGCTGCCGTAATATATATAATCACAATAAGATAATGTAATGAAATGATTTGCAATGAAGTCTTCTCTTGAGGGAGATCTTGGAAAAGCTGAAACTCCAAAAATGGAACTGGCAAGGACGACAGGCAGGCAGAATGAGTAGTTGAGTAGATGCTAGAAGGTAAGCGAAATTGAAAAGCTCATCTCTTCTCGTTTGTTCCTCCCAAGAAGTCTCCCTGATTTCAGTGAACAGCGCATTTCTCACTTCTCGTCTCTACCAAATAATGCTATTATATGCTTTGTTGCTTCTCCTTCTTGTAAGTATTTTGTACAAGCGTTGTTGTTGCTTGTTTAGGAGGATAATAAAAACAGCGTATAACGACGAACGACAACAAAATGTGTAGCGCATTCATGAACAAAATCTAACAACTACGCGTAGTCGTCGTTGTCGCCGTCTACACGGCTTCTATGTTCTTCTTCTTCTTGGTCAAATTGCTTTACTTTAGCAAGTAAGCAAGGAAAATCCATCCTTTACATAATAATATGATGTCCATCCGTTCATTTCTTTACAATATCAATCCCCTTTTACGAAGTATCTCATGATTTTACAATTTGCATCTGACCAGGCTGTGTTATCCTTCATTGTAACGTACCACAACAGGTAAAAAGAAAAAAAAGGAGCAATAAAGTTGTTGGACGTTTGGCGAATATCCTTGCTCTGGCTTTGTATTTATTTAATGATAATAATACGTAGTCCATACGTGTCCACTGCCACCAGCATTCCTTCCCGTTCAAATACAATTGGATTCTGAAACAGTTGATACAGTTGTGGGAATCAGCATCACATCAGATTTCCTTTACGATTGTTTTATGGTTAGCATTTATCTTGTTTGAATATTCGGGTTTATTGTCGGTAAGAATATTTTTTTGAAACAAGTGAAATGCATTCGGAATAAAAAAGTGTGGGGGCGGAAGCGGAAAACTTTGGACAAAATCGGAGAAATGAACATTTAAAAAACAATCCAGATATAAATTCTGTTTTGTATTATAGAAAAAGTGCAGTGCACTTTGTGCACACAATATTGTATCAATTTCGTAGTGTACACTGGAGTGTGTGAATTCATGTGTCAAATTGTTCTAATTGAAAAAAGTTCTACCTAAATTAATACATTGCATTTATTTTGGAGAATGATTGACGTTCACTCAATCATCGGAAATTGAATTCTACTTTGAAAATCATTTTTACACAGGTACATACATACGTCGAAACGTGCCTACGTGCGTATATAGTGAACGATTCTTGGTGCTATTGCGTCTGCATCTTCAACCGCAGCCCACACAATTTCATTGCCAACAAAAAGTGCTTCATTTGTGCATGCCTGATTTGGTGATCCTAAAGAGTGGAGCGTAGTAATAATAATACTATGTATGCATTCTCCAGTTTCGTCAAGAAAATGTTTCTTGCTGCGATAATTGTCCATCATCATTTCTGAAATATTGTAATTGATTACGCCTGTTATTGGGAAATTAAAATCATCTTGTTGCAGTGATATTTTTTTTTGAAAAATGCAAAAGTATCTGTTTTGTGATGGAAAGTTTCATTATATAAAATAGTATAATATATAGTTTTATGTTATTTTGATTGAAGAAATGTATTTTTAAAGAGCACTGAAACAAGTCACGATCAATTATTATGCAATGCATACGTGATTGTAGAATCGTGAATAAGTGATTCCAAAGTTAGTTTTACTCCAAAATCGTGAATTTTTCATTGTTTCATCTACTTTTAGCTGGAATAAAATAACAACAAATAGCGAGAGCGGCTCATTAGTGTCAAACGGAATGTTTTAAACTTAAAGCTGGAGTCTGTGGTATCATTGTACTTGCAAGAGCCGTGACGTTGAGAAATGCTAAAATGGTGATAAATAATGGTGACCCAGTGGGTTTTCCCACTTTGGAGACGACTGCGTGCGATTCTCGTGGGATACTAAAGTTAAATCAGAGTCTTGTCATAAATAAAAGTAATTTGGATGAATTGTATAAGGTTGATAAAGGAGCTCCGTTTGCCACGTAAGTCTTCTTCTAAAAAGTCTTTGATTTGTAATATGTATTTTTTTCCAAATGCCTCCAGCATCGTAGTCATCAGTATTGTACACATAAAATCTGACAGAAATAATGGAACGGTTGAATTATTATTGATTATCATGAGTTTCTTATACCGCCCTGAGGCACTTTTTATTTTTATAGTTTGGAATGCTGGAAGGGAAAAATATTTTGTTTATCTCTGTATTTAGTATTTTCAAGTAAATATTTATGACGACGAGCAAAATTAATAATAATTAATGATTTTTTTGGATATAATATATATATTATATTACATAGAGATATGAACTACACGTCTGATATCATATCATTCTATTCTCCATCCAAAGAATTCGATAAAAATTTGTTAATTTACGCTTTTTCCAACATAAAACAGTGGACTTTATGCGCAAGTGAGACGATGTCGAAGCCTAAGGCAAAGTGGCTCATCTCAGCCGTACTACGCTGCCAAATTCAGTCCACGGAAAAGACCTGGCCATTCTCAAAACGAAGACTGTGTGGAAAGCCTTCATGAGATTGCACTTCTTTGTCAGCTTAAGAATCCATACATCATCAGTTTCAAGGATGCTTTCATTTTGGATCACTTTATTGTTACCATCATGGAATTGTAAGAATAATTTATTGCATTCGAGCTTCTAGCTGAAGCTGATGTATGTGGCGTGCCAAATAATTACCAGCGTCGGACGCCTGCTTAACTAAAAAGGACAATACACAAATAAGCGCAAGCACTCTCAAACAGTATTGCATCGTCTAGCATTCGAGCTTACAGCTATCGCTATATCGCATCTTAATATTGTATTTATTCATTGTATTGTGCTTCTTTGTACTTCTCCTTTACTCGATATGTCAGAACGAGTTACTTCCGCAATAAGCATACGAATGCGCTCATGCAATCCCATTTTTTCTGCTGCGGACGCCTTACGACACTACCACTACTAACGAAACTACTTTCACCCTTTTGCATTTTTGTATGAATGAACTTGACCTAACAGAATATGTGATGGTTATGGCCACAGAATTATGACCACAGAGGCGTTATATTTGCATGGGTAGGGCAGCTATTCCTTCTTACTTTCCTGTAGTCTTGCAGAATTATTTTCTATTAATAGACACAATTTAAGCAAACTAATTTTTGGTTGGATGAATGAAGCTAATATAATCGCTTACTCATGACTTACTCTATGCAAAAAAAACTTAACCTATGAAATAATGATAATATTGGCAATTTGAAGCTTGTGACTTCCTTCCCTTGTAAACTTTTTATTCCGATTTGCACAGTGCCCCAGGAGGCGACCTTCAATCAGTTATTGACGCTGATTTAGTACTGCTCGAAAAGGATGCTTCCAGATATGTCTACCAACTCTTGGAAGCACTCAAGTATCTCCATGAAAGGCATATAGCTCATCTGGATATCAAGGTTCTAACTTTAATTAACTTTGAAATCTAGTCAATTGGGTTGCACACAATAAATTCTCCAGCAGAAACATCGAGATACACGCTCAAAACCATTTTATACCAATGTTGAAAATGCTTCAAGTAAAACATAAATTCAAGTAATATGTAATTCAAGTATCTTTATAAGACATAAAAATTGTTTTGTAAAATACTAAACTTGACCATCTAGCGAATACTGTGAAAATGTGTTTGCCGTACATACAAACGATTGGATACTTACGATCTCTTTTTGGAAATTGTAGAGAATAATTCAATTGGTTTTAAATGCTGTAGAATTTATGTCGTATATAAAAATATTTTGTTCATGGCTTTATAACACGTTTTCTTTTTTTGCCCATTACCCATTTAGCCACAAAATTTGTTGCTTATGGGGGAGTTTCCGTCATGTGACATCAAGTTATGTGACTTTGAAATTTCCCGAGTAATGAAACCTGGAATGGAAATTCGAGAGATATTGGGAACACCGGATTATGTCGGTAGGTACTACTTTTCTGAGCATTTTGTCGTTGCTACTTGCTAGTTAGTGCAGCCAAACTTTCTCTCTGATCTGCTCTGCGAAACGTTTATCCCAAACCACTCTTTCATATGTACTGTTGTTTTACCCGTAATTTTTTATAAGAAAAAATGGTTTTTATCAAAGTAGTGCCAGAAACTACAACAAGAATCAATCAGTGACTAATGCTAATTTGTTGTACAAAAAAGAGTATTAGATAAAATAATTGTATACATTCATAAAGAAAATCCTTGTACTTCATTCGAAACTTAAATACCTATATAATGCAAAGTTGATTACATTTTCTTTTTGTTTTCTTATTCAGCTCCTGAAATACTTCTGTACGAGCCACTCTCTACATTTTGCGATTTGTGGAGTGTCGGGATTTTGACCTACGTTTTACTTACTGGCTTCAGTCCCTTTGGCGGAGATACTGACCAGGAAACATTTAGAAACATAATTAATGAGCCAATTGACTTCCCAGAGGAATTGTTCGAAGACGTTAGTCCAGAGGCGATAAATTTTATTGAAAAATTGACGGTTAAGAACAGCAGGTAATTTTGAGTCAATCTATATGTAGCAGTAAATGTGATCCAGTGATTTTATACCCACAAATTGTTATAATAACGACTAACAATGCCATTGTTAAACAGGATCAGGCCTGGTGCACAAGACATGGAACTACATGAATGGGTAAGATCTTATGTTCCTCCATCTCTGATAGTGACATGTGCAAAGGAACCTTCTCCACAACCCACACAAAAGGAACCCAGCGTGCCACCTCAGAGTCCGGTTCTAGGCGGTGGACCAAAGAAACGATGTAATATTTTTAATCACTAAATTATAAGCACAATTGAATGTTGTACATTGCTTAAATGAATTCCTGTTAACAAATTAAGCTTTTTCTAAATTAAATAAAGCCCCAAGGAAAGCTTCCGCCATGTCGGGCTGCAGCACTGCCTCTGCAAGTCCTTCAGGAAGACGCATATCCGCAAGGTCAATTCTTCGTGCGTGCAAGTCAGCGTATGACTTGAATAAAATGGGTGGCAAGACAAAATCAAGAGAAGCGCTGATTGAGAAGATGCGGATAGCTACTGGAGAACCATCCGGAGGTCCATGGAAGCTTAGGAAAAATCTCAGCAAGAGCAGAGAACAACTTTGGGAAAGCAAGGTACATACTTCATGATGATAAATGATTTGTATTTATGATGATAAATGGCGAATTAGAGGTCCAAGCAATACTCCTTGTATAAATCTTTCCAGATTCAACTTTCGAAAAGTTGTGAAAAAATTAACAACAATTTTCCCGGGTCATCAAGATGGGCTAGTGTGGCTAATTTTCCTAGTTTGGATATGAACATGAAGTCAGCTACCAGCCAAGAGTCGGTGATCAGCGTCATTTCCACGTGTACCAACATTGGACAACAGCAACAATTGGACATGTCTGATTGGCAGCAGCAGCAGGCTCTGGACGATGGCTTTCCGTACTCTGTGTCGATGCCTAGTACACCTCCCTTGCCAAACTTTGACTTGTCCCACAACAATGGATATCATGAATCTTCCCCTCCAATTTTGACCAATAATTATTGTGGACTACAGGCGAAAATGAATCCCGGTGGAGATTTTGCTGGCTACCCGTCGTTGTCGTCGTCCGCTGGCTCCAGTAATGACTCTCAATACATGACGCCCAGCCAGGCAACCACTGCAGCAATTGAGGAATCTCAAAAGTCGGTAGCCGAACTTATTATGACATTTGGTGGACGGGTATCCAAGAAGCTAGATCTGAAAAATAAGTTTGAGCCTATTCTTGAGGTGGAAGGCAGCGAAGAACAACCCATGTCCCTGGGCGACTGTTCTGATAACAATAGCACGAGTGGGGTTAGTAGTATTATTCCAACGTCTAACCACTCAAAGGACTCCAAAAACACTGATCAACACGGCAAACATTCGGATAATAATTTAGGCGCATCTCTACTCAACAATGGAAAAAATATGTTACTTCCCACGGCAAACAGTAAAATGGACACTGGACAACCGGGAGAAACCGGAAGTGCAAATAGCAGTCGTAGAAATTCTAAAACAACGCAGCAAATTCAAGATGAGATCAAGGCTAGTGAAAGGCGCTACAACAGATCGGGAGGTGATAATAATAATGTCTATAGTTCTCGCCGCGGTAGTGCATCTCCTCCAAAAACTGCTGATGGAACCACACTGAAAGGTATACTAAAGAAGCCGAAACAACCGGATCCATTCACAGCGTCAGCACATTCCAATCGATCATCAATGTCGGAACATCAGTTTCCACAGCCATCCACTGCAAGACGGGGCAGCATTCCCGGAAATTGTTTTAGGCTGTATGAGCAGCATACCATTTCTTCTTCCGCGAAAGCACCCAAGCGCTCCATTCTTAAAAATGGCAACAATGTAACTTCCAGCTCTAGTGACAACTCAAAGCAAATTAAATCATCTTATCTTAATGCAAGCAAAGGCAGTTCATCGTCCGATAGATCCACATCAAGGTCACCAGAAAACAACTGCAGTGGAAAACATACTCCGCCAAAAGAGGACAGTCCTGTGGCTGAGGGAAAGAATGAGAATCAAACTCAATCTCCTTCCACCACCACCAACAACAGTAGCCAAAGCTCACAAAATCGTCAGAATAGACCAACATCCATTTTACTGACAAGCAATGCAGATAATAAGATTGAAACTGTTGAGCAAAGCAAGAAAACCAAATCCTGCGCAACTGATTTGAATACAATTGTGATTACTCCTTGCGAGAAGGAGAAAGTTGATGATGAGCAAGAAATTGCGGTGCAGGCACAAAAATCGAGACAACAGTCGAAAAAGCGATATGAACAAGCCAAACTTGAGTCCAGTCGATATCAGCAGCAACAAAATATTAGCCTTCAACTAGATGGATCAACAGGGGACGGTTCGGAACCTGCAGCAGTGGCAATTAAAGTCTTCCCTCCAGATCCCATCATCATTCCCAAATCCTCTGTTCTATTGCTAAACTCCAGCAAAGCTCCAGATTCACACACTGGGGAGGACGTCAGTCCACCAATTGCTCCGGAATTTAAAGAGATGAAAAGAAATTCTACAACAACCACCAGCACCACTTCCACAACCTTCACCTCCACAAGTAGTAACAAGCAAGTAGTCCAAAGAACTCATGAAGGAGTAAAGTCCCAATGGCGAACCGGGACAGGATGCACTGGATCCGTGGACAGGGCGAAGGAACGCTTCGAATCAGTTCGGAGCAAGTTGAGACGAGGAAGTGTACCTGATTTCTAAATACATAAAATGGAGCGATAGAATATATGCTAAGATATTATTTGGATGTATTTGATTTAAATTAACTGATTTATTATTGTTATATGTATTCACGTAATTCGCACATTAATCAAACTGTTTACTAAGATTGTTGTCCTCCGTGTAGTATTATCGTACATGGTATCGTATTTTATAAGTAAAACTCATCACGTTTCAATCGATTGTAGTAGTAGATAGATACTTACTATAAGTTTAGCAAGTTTTTTTTGTCCGCAAATTCATTCGAGTTTAGAAATCCTCCATGATTATATTGTATAAATTACTCTAAAAATGATCATGCTTCTATGCGTTCATTTTGTTTTATATTTAAGTATATTTTGGAAATCCTGAAGGAGCAATAAAGTAATACCAGTAAAATAAAATATATACAAAGTTATTAGTATTTCTTCTAACATTTATCGGTCAGGACTCATTCAAAATTTGCACAAGCTCACCAGAAAATCGCAAAGTGCAATTTAAAAAGAAAAATCGCCATATTTACCATATGTAGATATGCAGAATATGCATACCTACTGCTGAAATGCAACCCATAAAAATGCGCAGGGTGAATAATTGGTTTTTGTGGTGATAGAACAGAAATAATGACCCATCATCCACTTGACATGCATGAGTGCAATGGAATTGTATCTACTGCGATTAGGCTTTTATAGTTAATACAGAGATAATTCATAAAATTGAGAACAAAGGAAAACGATACACGTCCGATTGAGCAGTGAAGCAAATGCATCACGACGAAAAAAATCATCAAGTCCCCTAATGAAAGACAAGTATTCACTGTCAGACAAGTGAAACATTGGAGGAATAATGGTGAAAACACAGATACAAGCATACCTTGCCCAATCTAGTACTAAAGTTGAAGTTGAACAATAAAAATGAGACGACTGTCACCAGCATCTTCTTTTAAGAGTCATCTAATCTTGAGGTAATCACTATTACTTTTGTATTATTGCAATTTTTATGCCAAGTGTTTATTGAAACTGCGGGTTGGACTTATATGGCTTGTGTATGAAAATGATAAATGGATTAGACGAGTGAACTCATGCGCAAAGCAAATACATACATAGGCTCAGCTTGCAAATTCAAGCTCCACGATATGATATTTTTGGCGACCTCTTTAAAGATGCACTTATATGTTTGCACAATTCCGTACATATGGTGGTACATATTTCAACTTGGGATCTGATTATAATAATCGTGGCACGTAATAAATTGTTATGCATATAATATCATGCATTTTGTATTATACTTTAGAGGTGAGTTGCACATCTTCGCTTTTACAACCACCTGTGTCATGTCATGTCATTTCTACTAGTTTTGCACGATTGGTGACTTGAACTTTAAATGCTAATAAGCTATTGTGTTAGGTTTTATAAAAAAAGTGGAAGTAGTTCACAGTCACACTTTAGATGAAGTGGTGAATAATATGATGTCTTAAAAAGGGCAGGCTTTTCTTACTGTTAGAAACTATTACGAATACAGTGCGGGTGACAAAAGCGTGTAATCTTGTCACGTATAAAATTCATACGATCTGTTTTGATTATGTAAAAGCTAGTAAACCATTTACCAAATCACATGTCACTATAGTCGATGAGACATTTTTAAAAAATTATTAAAAAAATGTACTATACTATACATATAAGGTACCTATTCATTTAACCCCAACTCACAGTGGTCCGCTCCCATTGTAAGAGCGGACATGTTACTGTTTTCCTTGTACTAAGCATAGAATTTCTCTATATACATGGACCTTTAATTTTAATGCAAGTTATGCAGTTAACTAAGCACACTGACCACTGACCCTTGACCTTTTTTAAAACACGTGACCTGTAACTTATTTTTTGTAAATTATTGATGCCATCGGAATCAGCATGAAAAATAACCCCTACGTACCAAGTTTCAGGTCATTAGATCAAATGTGACCAGAGAAAATGACGATTGAAGTTGAAAAATGCCCAATTTTTTCAAAATTCGAAATCGAATATTTCGAAAATACTGAGGATTGCGCACTTTTGTAAATGGTTTTTGGAGACCTGAAACGCTATTCTAGGACATGCAAAAAGTTTTATCTGCATTCGGCATGGTATTTTTGAGAAAAATAAGTTTGAAATTTTCGAAAAACCGCTGTGGGGTTAACGGTGAATACATGGGTTTTGGTGCAATATTTCGAAAATTTCAAACTTATTTTTCTCAAAAATACCATGCCGAATGCAGATAAAACTTTTTGCATGTCCTAGAATAGCGTTTCAGGTCTCCAAAAACCATTTACAAAAGTGCGCAATCCTCAGTATTTTCGAAATATTCGATTTCGAATTTTGAAAAAATTGGGCATTTTTCAACTTCAATCGTCATTTTCTCTGGTCACATTTGATCTAATGACCTGAAACTTGGTACGTAGGGGTTATTTTTCATGCTGATTCCGATGGCATCAATAATTTACAAAAAATAAGTTACAGGTCACGTGTTTTAAAAAAGGTCAAGGGTCAGGGGTCAGTGTGGTTAATTAACTTCATACCTTGCACTAAAATTAAAGGTGCATATATATAGATATGCTATGCTTAGTACAAGGAAAAACAGGAACATGTCCGCTCTTACAATGGGAGCGGACCACTGTGCAACTAGATCATATATAAATATATTGTAAATACAATGTATGATACATTTACCTAGTATGATGTCCTCAAAGTTTATATTTAAAAACACCAAACAAATATAACAATGCAGTAATAAGCATGAAATAATTTGCAAAATCGACCGAGATATGCACTATTTCATGACATGTCTCAAACCACACTAGAAACAATTGTCAGTAGGTAAGCACATGTAGTAGCTTCCTCTCTTAGTAATCAATACTAATAGATATGGACAGAACCACGGCAAACAATTTGATTCTGATTAGTTTCAAGTTGGTGTGGGTTGCGGGGTTTGCTGTGATGGTCCGTTTATCCCCGAAAGATATTGCGGTTTGGGGAGAAAGTTTGGTGGTGATACAGTTGTTGGATAATGATACGATTTCTTTGATCCCCGAGATGGTGTCATAGCATGTTTCGGCGCTTCCTTTGGATATGAATTCTAATGTAAAAATTAATACAAATTTAATTAAGCTCGACCAATCTTAGTGGTTACAAATGTTCAGGGACTTTCACTGACCTTTGGATAATGAGAGAAAGAACCTCCAGCCACGTATGAGTTCCCATGTTGAGTAGAGTGTGTGGTTCTTTGCATGGATTCGGAAGGTTGAGGCACCCACAAAAAGATGTAATACAAACTTAGCAAAGTCGCAGCAATCGAAACACAGAAAATGTACAAAATTACTGTAATCAGCCTGACCATCGTCGTAACATTTTTTATTTGGTCATCCTTTGATTTTGATGGTTTTGTTGGTAAATCATCCGCGTTGATATCCCCATTAGTTCCTAGAGTTCTCCGCCCTTCTCTTGACATTGTGACTTTTTAAAAGGGAAATACTATATTCCAAACTAATAATGTCTTTTATTATTACTTACTGTTAGGTTGTTTGGTGGTTATTTTACAAACTGACGCTGCTCTTGGCTATTTGAAAAGTGTAAACTATGCTTAACTTTGGCTGCAAGTACTGATTACATATTTTTCAAACTGATATAAGCAAAAATTGGAAAGTGGGCCCCTTTGGAAATAATTTTACACATCAGCCAAAAATATTTTGGCATGTTCTCCATCAAGTAGATATTCATTGTATATCATTGTGTTGGAACATGTTATCAAGTGTGCTACATTTTAATTGGATTACTGCATTCTTAAGGTATCTAGCTTTTCTTCAATAACCAACCTAATTACCTAAGTACAATTTATGCACATACATGACAGTAGCACTGCAAATTGCAATATCATGATAATGACTGATATCATGTGGATATCACGTTCACAGGGGGGTGGGGTTTCTAGGCTGAGCGTGACATGCTATGTTAAGTGTGGTATCCTGCAATGACAAAAAAGTGTGACATGGGGTGGTCCGCAAAATGCCGATTTTTTGCGTGACGTTCTAAAAGTATGTCCCTTACCTGCACCTGAGCCACGCCATACACGCTTAAAGAATGAGTCAACAACAGAGGGTCACGACAAGAACAAGGGAAAGCGCACTGACGACATCAGTAGCTGGGACGTAGATTGCATCCTCATGATTTAATTTTAGCTGCTAATTACATATTTGGATATCAATGGTTTGCTTGATGTTACTTACAAAACTGTGGCTAATATGATAAAAGGAAAATACTCCACTCATAAGAGAAGAAATTCAACGCAAGACGTTCAACATCAAAAACTAATTTTACTTTGGAGAGAAGATATAGTAGGGCGAAGAGAAGTAAATGTTTCGAAATATGCATTTGAAAATATGACTAGATGGCTTGTTTGGAATTTTATTTCTTTTTTTTTTTACTTCACTACGTCTTCATATCTACTACTAAGAAATTTGTTATCCATCAGCAATTTTTCAAAAAGTCTAAATTGTTAATGAACGAATTATGAACTATTGCTGTCGTGTAATGTTGAGGCTTATAAATGTGGTTATCAAAATTGTATTCAACATATATGTAAGCAAATGAACAATAAAAAATTGTAACATGACCTGACCTGACTGATGTAATGCGATGAACTTATGACAATTTTAAATTACTGGGATTGAAATTTGCAACTACTTAAAACTCTTCGTTTATCATTAAGACCTTCTTGTAGGTTGGAAGTGGACATGAGTATAAAAAAACTTATTACACATTTCGAATCATAGTCAATAGTAGACATATATCATAAGTAGTTATTTATAGGTGTAGTTAGTGTAGTAGGTAGTTAGATAAGATATTTTAATCTATGATTGCAATGTAAATCAGTGGGCTTGGGCTTCACCAGAGTTTTCATCCTTTGTTCAGGTCAGTACACTAACTAAATGAGTGGGTCTTCTTGGTAGACAAATAGCAACGTGCAGTTCTGAGCGCGGTACGTGAAGGTTTGTATATAGCTAAACAGCAACATGGCCATGTGCTTTCTTGAATGTGTTGTGTTCATGCTGTGCTTTGCAAGAGGTTTGATTGATCACATGTCATTTGTTTACAAGTAAATCCTGAAAAAAGCATATTTAATTCTTCAACAGCTGCATTTAATGTTTAACTATCAACTAGTTGTGAGTCGTCGTAAGTCATACTATTATGTTTTAAACTGTCCTTTGTCAGATTTAAAGTTGTACAATTTTTTAGTATTTAATGGACATGCCTGAAATTCAAATTTGTATTGATGCTATTTTCTGATTTTTCTGTGTACAGTTAAGGTGCAGTCACTGCTGGAAAGCTTAATGTCCGGTGGAGGTGGATATTGACACGAAAGTCTAATTAAATGAGCAATTACTCCTGTGTTATACAAGCATAACTTTCTCGATATTGTGTGTTAACTTGATCTAGCGAGGAAAAGTGTGCCAGTAGGTTCCTAAATATTAAACTTCAAAATGAGGGTGAAACGGTTCAAAAAGTTTCAGAGGAACATGAGTTTTTACGTGAAAAACTTTGGCTTTGAAGAACCTTATCAAATTCTTATCGATGGAACATTTGCGAATGCCGCATTAGCAGGGAAAGTGAACATGAAGGAACAGTTTCCAAAATACTTTAGCGGACAGTGCAAACTGTTAACCAGTCCGTGCGTAATGGTCGAAACGGAAAAGCTGGGGCCATCCTTGTATGGAGCAGTTCAAGTACTGAAAGGTTTACAACTTCATAAATGTCATCATTTGGTCAAACCCATACAGGCGTCAGACTGCTTGAAATCGATTGCTGGGAAATCTGTGCGAAAGAAATCGGCAAGTGCTCCGGTGAAAGGTGAATCCGATGAAAACAAGAGTTTCATAGTTGCAACGCAGGACGCCAACTTGAGGTCTGACTTTCGGAAAGTTGTTGGAGTTCCATTGTTATACTTGCATGGAAGTGCGCCTACGTTAGAGAGACCATCGGACGTTAATACGACGTGGGCTGAGAAAAAGGACAGGAAGAAATTGGAAACGTCAGCATACCAAAAGGAAATACTTCAGCACATCAAAGATGACATGATGCCCAGCGAGGGTGGTCCTGAGCGGAAGGGCACGCGAAAGAGGAAAAGGGCCGGACCTAACCCATTGTCTTGTAAAAAATCCAAAAGACAGAAAAGTGAAAGCAGTGGAGCACAAACATCCAGCAACCAGTCATCAGTACCACAAGATGCTAGTTTAAAGAAGAAGAGAAAGCGAATTAAAGTTAGGCTGCCGAAACATGTAAAAGAGATAAAGAAGCAGTAGCGACATTCGATGTGATTGATAATCTTCTAATACTGTTGATATTAAAATGTTTTAAAGCTACTATTCGTATTTTCTCAAATAAATATATGCATAAATATTTGACTTTATTATCCCTAGTCAGTTTCAAATCATTATTTAAAAAATTGTACAAAACGTGACAGTACAGATGCAGTAGCATTTACACATTATCATTAATTAAAACTCCCACAACGTCTTACATTAAAATCGCTTCCATAAGTCATACTATACATTATACATACATGGTGCTGCTTCTTTTTTCGAAATTGAAACAAATTATAAACGCACATATTTAATAGCTACTTCGTTCAATTCCTCATAACTATTTACTGTAGAGAGTGAGAGCCTAAAAAAATAAATCATAAAAACCAATGTTCATATTATTAAGTTAATATATCCAAAATTCACAAGTATTCAAATGTATATACAAATATAGAATTGCATTTGACGACGAATACTTTAAAGAGCAACTTGCTTGGCGCTTCCTATATACAATTTATACTACTTAATTTCTCTGCGCCATTCATTGAGCATTTTGTGACAACAATAATACTTTAAACTCATTCTTTGCAATAAATAACAGCCAGCTTGAACTTTTAATATTGTTGTCATTCATTCATTACTTTTACTTGCAATTTACAATTAGTTTAACCTTACAATTAGTTAGCGATAACCCTTCAGTATTCTTGTTCAAAACATTGGTGCAGTTCAGTTATTAGTACACAATAATTTTAAAAATCTTATTGCATTAATTTAAAATTAAAAAGTGATGTACAATTTTGTAGTCACGGAATTCACCAGGAAATTAAAAGAAATATAAAAATTGTCAAAACAAAACTAGATACATACATTGTAACATTTATCTCTCTCTTGTGAAAAATCCTATTTATTTACAAAAGTAAGAAGCGATTTTGCGCTATTGTTCGAATAACTTCAGTAGGGATACTGGGTGACACATCGTATTCATCAAATCTTACATCTAAAGCAATTTAGGTATTCTAGTAATACTAGACTAGTATACTAATATGGATTCAGTTAAGAATTTTCCTTGTTTTCTGAAAATGTGATGTTAAATGACATTCCCTGTTTGGATCCCTTCTTGGCAGACTCAACAACTACTGTTGGCTTGGGGTTGGTCTTTCTTGGAACAGTAAATGTAGATCGTGCATCAGGGCCTCTAATATCCTATGAAAATTAACAATAATCGTCAAATTATTAAATTACAAGGACTTGAAAGTGCATTAAGTATGATATATACTCTCTACGTATGAGAAGTGATTGATTTACCCTTTCGTCACGAATATACGGCTCTTTCAACACTGGCTTAAATGCCTGCGATGGATCAAAGCGCCGACCGCCGGTAGTACTAGCCGGTGTTTGCCTTAACTTCTCCTTCATTTCACCAAGTTTCTGCCGTAACATGCTATTTTCCTATAACATGACCATAAAATACACCAAATTATAATAGATTCAAATAAATGAATGTTAAAAGCATATATTAATGTGACATGTGTATGCATTGTAATAATTACACTTACTTCACGTAGTTTTATGTTTTCCTCTTTGATGTTTACGATGTGCTTAATTTTTTGTCTGTTGTTTTGATGACTGGCTAAATCAGCGTAATTCCCATACAAGCTTTTATACTGGTCGAGATTCTCCTTCAGTGCCATATTTTCTTGGATGAGACTTTGAATTTTGAAATTATCTATTTCTGCAACCTTCTTTTTTAACTCTTCGGCTTCCGACTGTAATCGTTCCTTTTCAGATGTTAAAATTCCACACATTTCTTCATGCTTTCTACGATCGCCTTCCAGTAGCTGAATTTGCAACGCGCTTTCTTCTCTCATTTTCTGATATTGATTTCTGTGAGTCTGATACTGTTGATCAAGAGCTTTGTATGATGACTGGACCTCTGCTAGTTTTCTTTGCATATCTTCGTATTGAGAAGTTATACTAACTTTCTCGTCATTAAAAACAGATTGCATTTTTGTACTCTTCTCTCGTTCATTGAGTAATTCCATGTTGAGGGATTGGATATCCGAGGCATCTTGTTCAGTTTTTGCCTTCAATACTTGCATATCACTGGAAAGCTCCGCGTACTTTGATTCAAGTTCATCTTTTGATGCCTTCAAGTCAGCCATGGTTTTCTCTGCTGTTATAATCTCCTCCTCCCGGGTCCTGTTCAGCTCTTCAATGGTAGATTCCAAACGTACGATTTTTTCTCGTTTTTCATCAATTTCCACCGTTAGGGCCTGAATATCAGTGGAATTCTGATCTACTTTACTCTTGAAGATAGAAAGCTCAGATACAACGGAATCATACTGTTCAACTAGGTCACTGTGCTTGGCGGTTAAGTCAGATATGGTGCCAGTTAAGCTTTCAGCAGTTTGCTGTGATTGAACTCTCTCTGCTTCGAAATTTGATAGTAGATTGACTGCATTTGTACGTTCATTCTCCAAATCTGTCTCCAGTAACCTTATCCTTTCCCCGCCCTCCTCTTTCGCCAGTTTGAAGCCTTCAATTTCATCTTGCAATGCAGTTATTTGGGACTGGAGTTCCGTTACTAATCCTTCCGCTTGTGTAAGCTTCTTTCTAAGCTCTTCGCCCTCTGACTGTAATCGTTGCTTTTCAGATGTTAAAATTCCACACATTTCTTCATGGTTTTTACGATCGTCTTCGAGCAGCTCAATTTGCAATGCGCTTTCTTCTTTCATCTGCTGAAATTGCTGTCTGTGGGTCTGATACTGTTGATCAAGGGCACTGTATGATGACTGGACCTCTGCTAGTTTGCTTTGCATGTCTTCATATTGGGAAGTCAATGTGACTTTCTCATCATCAAAAACGGATTGCATTTTTACAAACTTCTCTCGTTCATTCAATAAGTCCATGTTAAGGGATTGAATATCCGAGGCATCTTGCTCAGTTTTCGTCTTCAAAACTTGCATTTCATTGCAGAGCTCCACGTATTTGGATTCAAGTTCATCTTTTGATGCCTTCAATTCAACCATGGTTTTCTCTGCTGTTCCAATTTGCTCCCCCTTGGTTCTTTCCAGCTCTTCAATGGTAGACTCCAAGCGTACAATTTGTTCTCTTTTTTCATTAATTTCCACCGTTAGAGCTTGAATGTCAGTGGAATTCTGTTCTACTTTACTCTTGAATCCAGAGAGTTCAGATACAACGGAATCATGCTGTTCAATTAGGTTGTTGTGTCTAGTGGTCAAGTCCGAGATGGTGTCGGTTACACTTGCAACAGTTTGCTGCAATTGAGTTTTCTCAGCTTCAAAACTTGATTGCATGTTGAGGGCGTTCGTTCGTTCATTCTCCAGATCTGTTTCCAGTAATCTTATGTTTTCCTCGCTCTCCATTTTCGCCTGTATGGAGGCCTCAAGTTGATCTTGTAATGCCGTTATTTGGGACTGGAGTTCTGTCATTAAACATTCCGTTTGTGCAAGCTTCTTTTTAAACTCTTCGCCTTCTGACTGCAACTGCTGCTTTTCAGATTTAAAAATTTCACTGAATTCAGCATGTTTCTTTCGCTCTTCTTCGAGAAGCTCTCTGGCAGAAGTGCTTGCCTGGTTAAGTTGTCCATCAAATTCTTCTCGCTGGGCTTGCCACTGAAGCCGTTCAGTCTGAGATCTTTCTTCAAGTAGCTTGATCGTTTGTTCTAGCTCCTCAATCCTTAAAGTGCTCTTCTCGTTAAGAATTTGACTGTTCAGTACTTCTTTATTGAATTGCTCTTCAAGCAGTCGGAATTTGGAAGTGATTTCTTCAAGATTTTGCTCAGTCTCTGCATTTACTGACATTAAGTAAATCTTTTCATTTTCGTAGGTGGACTTTAATTCCTCCATCTTCTCCACAGAATTAATCATTGCCATCCTGAGGGTATCCACTTCTGCTTTTAATTTCACAGTTTCAGGGTCACTCTCCTTTGCCACATCTTGCTCCGTGGTGGCGGAGGCTAGTCCATCTGCAGAGACAGCAGATGGAAATGGAATTTCTTGTAATGACTTTGTGGAGACTGAGACTGAGCGAGATCCTTTTCGAAGACGGGTGTCGGAGCACGAACGGGCAGAAGCAGATCCTACAACCAAAGGTCGCCCACGTGTAGGCTTTGCTGGGGTGACAAATCCAACAAATCCATCTTTCCCCTTATTCTGTTCTTTCCGTCCACTGTACTGACCAAAGTGGATATCCTTCGCACATGATCCATGAGGCATTTTCGGATCATATTTAGTGGGAGGAGGAGCACAACCTGTATACAAAATTTTCATTTAATTTAACCGCTAAGCATATAAAATACGTTTAAAAAGCATGTCACATAAAAAATAAAATGCAACATACTTGACTCCTCGTTAAAACGCTTAATAATCGCTTTGTCGAACGACATGTTCAGATGAGATTACAAAGAGGATGAGATGTCTCTTCTGTCACTCGAGTATCCTCCAAGCTTCCTCCTTTCAACTTCTGAAATTCAACAAGTGAACAAAAAAAATTACTTTCTGTGTGGATTTATAAATTCAATCTTGACTCTCAACAACAACTATGGTACGCCATTTCACAACATTCCTCGCTAACCAGTTTTATTAAACTTACTTCTTAAGAAACCGGAACGGTTAAACAAACGACGATAAAGTTAAGCTTTTTATCTTCACAAAAAGGCTATTATAATTTCACGTCAAAAACCGTTTAATAGGAAATAATTCATAACGAAATCAGTCAGTAAAACTGACATCCTACTGGCCCATATCACACTCACACAAATACGCTCAACTCAACTCTCAAGTACAACGAACGGAATAACAACAACTAAACTGCTGATTGAAGTGTGTAAGTAAACAATGCTTACTGTAAGTAAGTTTGATAACACAAAAAAATATTACTGATCGACTACTGAACTAGTCTATCTGCTGCTGATAACTTATTAATTTTGTTTTTTATCCGCCTCTTTCTTTCTTTAAAAACAGCCTTTCCCCCACAATGCACAATCATAAAATATTCCTTCCTTCTTCAGCTCAGTAGATTAAATGAATACTGGAAGTAGCCTCCGAAAATTGACCGTTGTTTATTTTCATAGCGTACTTATTAGCTAGCAGCAGCAGCAACACAGTTCATGTCTCTTGTAAGTAAGAAGAATCTGAGTCGGATAACAACAGCAACAAATGAATACTGGCTGTCGAGGTGTATTTACTTGGTACAGCAATAGTAAGCTGCAAAGCAATAATGCTGCTGATCTCTGTTCACTCACTCGCACTGTTGCTCTACTTTTATTCAACCAAAAATATGTCAACAGTCAACAAAACAAGAACAACAAAGGAACAACGGTGATGAATGGAAAACAGCATCCCTCACGGCCAATGAACATCATAGCACACAGAAAGACAGAATCTTCGGTACTTTTCGAACTTAAAAGTAAAGAACTTAAAGAACTTTTATTCAAAAGTAACCTTTCAAGCATTTTATTTTACTACGATCATCTTTCATAAGATTTCTTGAATGTTGGATTTCTATCTAGTTTTTTAAAAATATTCTTCAAGACTACACGTTTGTTTCTGTGTATGCTTCTGGGGTCGCTTAACTTGGGTCATTGGGTGCATGATCTTTTTAGAAGTTCATTGGGTTGATGTGATGCAGGTTACTTCTGGAATGTTTATGAATTATGAAGTAGGTATTATCGGTATGCATACGCACAACCACCAAAAGTCTATAATAGTATGCTACTAGTAAATTATATTATTTTGTTGTATGGTTTGTGATAATTGTATAAATGCTCTTTATTTTCATCATCATAAAAAATCATACAATTAACGCTGTAAGCCTAAGTAGAGTGCATTATTGATTTAGATGATTATAGACTCAATTGTACGTTGCGAAGTGTTACTCTGAATGGATTGAATGGATTCTTTCCGGTCAATTTCCTCCAAAAAACCGCCACAGTTGCAGCATTTTGTTGTAGGCACCAGAATAGCCTTCATTCTCCTTTGGGTTTGTCGAAGATCCCACACAAAGAGAGCTAAATGTAAATAGCATAGTCATAATATTTTAGCCAGATTAAAAATGTGTAATGTTTGGAATTGGTCTGCATTTTTGTGTCTAAAGCGTTTACCTACCCTTCAACTTGGGATATTTCATCACGAGATACTTCAACGTATGACCGTTCGTTATAATGATTGCGGAAATGAAAGCTCCTTGTAGAAAAAATAGACAGCGGAAGATGTGCCAAACCCAGGTTTGCTTTGTGTTGATGTTCCCTGCACGCAGTAGGTCCTGAAGGGCAATGTAACTCCAGCTTAAACCCACCACCACAAATAAGCGGAACAGTAGTGATAATCTGAAAATGTAATCAGAAATATATTGCAATTTTCGAATGAAAATGTTTTAATTCTCAAGCTCTTTCACCATCCATTGTGGCATTGGCTTATATTCCTATTCATGGAACTTACGAAGATCGTTTTCTCCGTGTAGTTCTGTTCACGTCCGTTGTGGCGAAACTTTCTCTTTGACACCAAATCGTATAGCTAATGAGACCAAACATGAAAAAGTGGAAGACACAATTCCCAAAAACAAAGCATTCCCAAACAAACCATGGTGGGATTCTGCAATGCAGGAACCCGTAGTCTGGAAATGGAGTCCACAGTCCTGGATCAGTCATATCGTCCATAGGCAGCTTTTTCCTATAGTCAAGGACAAAGATCGCTTATGTTCAAATTCTTGTCTTTAGGAAATTAATCAACCTGTTCAAGATCACTGCTTACGTACCTATTTTTCCAGTTTAATATAATTCCAGATGCAGAAAAAATTGCTGGAAGTATCCATCCAATTACAGAGTAAATGAAAAATTGAGATAAATTTTTGGTAGCATTTTGTACTACTGCCTGCGGTTTCCTGTGATAAATTGTTAACCAATTTCCACGAAAATTAATAAATAATTTATTGCGTCAATTGTATTTGAAGATTATACATTGTGTATGTACATTATCATCCTTACCTTATAGTGCAATACATATCGATACTGATTATAATTAACCACGTTTTTGAACTTACAAAGAAGTACTGGTTAGATATAGCTAAAAAGGAATAAAATAAGATATAATATTCATAGCACACTAAATCATGTTTTCCGAATTTTTACGAATAATTTGTAATTCATCTAAATAAATAATGTATGATTTGTTATTTATTACACAACGCAATGCAGATTATATTCCTCTCTGCTCCGTTCGTCAACCCTGGGCAAAGGGCTGGAATAAACACTATGTCAAATAGAAGCAAGGCCACAAGGTATGAAAACTGAGTCCATGCCTGGCAATTGTGTTTTTCACAGATCATTAGGTACAAGATCACCGTTATGAGAAGGAACAATACTGATATAGAGACTAGCGTGACGAAAAGTGGCCAATGTTCCTGGAAGATTAAGTACGAAATATTGTTCGTAACTTCAATGCACTTAAAGTGTCAACTTCTATATGGATGCAATTTCAGTTAAAACTTACGTTTGTCACAGGTGTCGCAGGAGTAGGAGCAATGATTGTGCTTGTACTCTGATTGATAGCTGTAGACAATTCATTCACAAACTTTGCCATTGTATACCACACAACTAAATGGCTAAACACCAAACAATTGTGTTGGATTGGAATTTGTTCCTGGAGTGAATCCTTATCCTTGACCTCCACCAAACTGTAATGTTATCGTTTCATCATTTTGTTTCGACATGACTTTCTTTTCCTCCTTACTTTTTTACATTGTGGAATAAGGGCTCCATTTAAACATACGTGTATACTAAACTGCGGTATGAAATCTGCAATAAATTGTACGTTTTATGGCTTACTGCGACTGAAAATAAAATGCAACAAGTTACTACTAGCTGTGTTTCGTTCACCGTTCGCGTTTTCTATTATTAATCAATCGTACCAAGAAGAGTTAAAGATACGTAATCGTTCGATATCTCCCTACAAAATATTTACTGTTCCCATTCTCATTCTGTGTAGGTATATCGTACATACACAAATGCACATGTACACGTTCAAAGTACAAGCAATAAGTAATGTTGCTTTTCCAAGTATTAAACTATGTAGTATTGTGGACTTAAATGAGTTAAATCCAGTGTCAATAATCGAGGGAGATAAAGCACGTACAGCCGTATCCTCATAATTTCCATCAAATTATCACATTATTAGTTGTTAGTCGACACCAGCAGCAGAACGACGATATTACTTAACATTGAATGCGATACGACATTAAGCATGCTGCTCACTTTCGCAAGCAATTTAACGCTGCACTGGTGTGCATTTCAATACAAAATGTCACAACAGTCACAAGGCAGGTAGGTGAAGAAGAGCTCATTTAATATAGGAAAATACGCACCAATTTGCTTGTATACATTTGTCGGAAGGTTCTCATAATCAATTTTGGACCAGAACATGTGCAGAATTGTTGACATCATGAAATCACACAAACATGTTCAAAATTAAAATTTTTGGTTCAAAATGTTCTGCAGGATTTTGCACTCTCCTTTTGTCATCCAGAATCTCATCAACTTGGAAGTTGGAGTCAGAGGTACATCAATTCAGTGTATATGTATGTTTAGGTATACTTAATCCGCGTATTTACGTATAGCGGCTTTGGTAAAAGTGACATCAACGTAGTTTCCTACGTTAGTATCAGTGCATGACAATGCCAAGTGAGCAACTTTCTTGGACAAAAATAGCGCTTGAATTATACACAGTATTATAATTAGTTGGTTGACTCCTCTACCTGTGCAGTTGTTCAGCCAGATACATATGCGCCATTTATGTTTATGATGAATATAATCAGTTCAAATGTTTAAAAATAAGTTCATTAAAATGATAAATGGTACAGTTTTATTAAAAGCAATTTGGCAATCTTTGTTTGCTACCTAAATATATTCACTTCACTTTTACGCAGGGACATGAAAAGTTCCTATATTGTGCGACGCCGTCGCAGGAGCGGGATTTTGAATGAGTAGGTTTTAGGAGCGGGATTTTTTACGAAACCAAAAATATAGTTGGAAGAGAAAGTGAGCAGGTCTTTACATAACCGGATCGCTCCGTCACATACTAATTGAACAAGGCCGCGCTTAGTATATTTTAGTAGCATACCAAAGGATTAACTCACTGACTAAACTACCAGGCCAAATGTTTTTATATTCGGGCTCAGGGGTCAGAACATTCCGTAAAAGTGGACAAACGGTGCGGCTCTCCCACGAATACTATTAAATATATATCAAAAAACCAATCTGCATCTACAGCAGAAATAAATTCTCTAGATAGCACTTTGCATACTGTTTCACATTTCGGAAGAAAAACCATAAATTCTCACAGTGCCCCTACCAAGCGACACCCGATCTACTCAAGTGACAACTCCTGGATGGCGCAAAGTGAGAATTTCTAGTTTTTCGACCGAAATGTGAACCTGCTACTGACCCCTGACCATGAACGACCTGATTCTATCAGTCTGTGACGGAGTGTTCCGGTTATGTAAAGACCTATACATACAAGTATAACTTTGTTCATCAGAATAGTTTACATTCTGAATAATGCATTAAATTCCTTCAAGGTTTTAGTGAGTATTGCTGAGTTAACACGTTGTAAAAAGAACAATGCGCTAAAAAAACAAAATTGATTAAAAAATTATGCGGTAAAACGTCATAATCTTACGAGGTCTTAGAATACAGTTTACATGTAATTTAAACACGAATTTCAGCAAAAGGCGTCATGGGGTATTTTGAGACTGCCGAGTATTTTTTGGGACTTGGAAAGAATATTTAGGTTGTTTTGAAATTTGATTACTGTCGACGGTACCACTAGTGCTGGGAGCGGGATTTCCTGGAGGAGCGGGATTTTTGCTCCACAAGCATATAGACTTTCGTCGCACAACTCTTGGGAAGTTTTCATGTCCCTGCTTTTACGTAATCTTATTATAATGGCATTAAGAATTTTTAGGTTAAAAACTTACAGTTAAAAAGTTATTTCTTCGTTTTACTATCCGTTAAAATACGTTTCACTAAAAATATTATTGCACTTGTTTCTAAAAATATGTATGTAGGTACTATGTTTCATTTTTTTATCTGATTATTTGTCATCATATGCGAGTATTTTTTTAAAAATACATCTTGATAATGTATGCTATATAAATTCGTAGTGGTATCATCAATGTTGCATGTTCATATTAATGTACTGTTTAAGTGATAACGGTTGGTCCAGTGACTCCAAGTACTTCATGGAGACTGGTAAGCTTTAAACTGATTTCAACGAAGTCCTTTAAAGCATCCTGTAAATTAATTACATACAACACATGAAATGGTTTGTTGAATGTGTGGCATATTCATAGCATATATGTTGGGTGTACTTACCAATGCTGCTCCATTGACTTTTTCGTTGTCACATTTTTCAAGATAGACACGAACAGTAGCGCCACTAGAGCCAGTTCCACTTAATCGCCAGACCAGCCTTCCCCCGTTTTCCAAGACGAGTCTGAGTCCCTGTCCTTTGGCAACAGAGCCGTCTACAGAATCGGTGTACTCAAAATTGTCAGTAAAAGCGACCTTGTACTTTTCTGGAGCCTCAGCTACCCCACTTCCCTTTGCCAAATTGGCAATTTCTTCACTTAAAGCTTCCCGGTTTGTAGTTTGCAATTTGTTTTCAAGATCGGCAATCATTTTATTAGCTTTGGCACCGTCGACATTCTCGTAATCAAGCCGGAGAAAGTAATTTCTTCCAAACTCTTTCCAGTGACCCTCGAGAAGATCCTTAACTCCAGTCTTTTTGTTTGCAAGAACACTCAGAAATGCTAGGGATGCCCAGATTCCGTCCTTTTCTCTTATATGATCTGAACCAGTTCTGCGTAAACGTTAACGAGAATATAGAACATATTCAATACAAAATATGATGAAGTGACAAATAATTATTAAATTATCCAAGAAAACAAGAGATGCGTGCTTACCCAAAACTCTCTTCGCCGCAAAGGGAAAGTTTTCCAGCGTCCATTAAGTTTCCAAAATACTTCCATCCTGTGGGAACCTCGTATACGTTCAGTCCTAACTTTTTGCCCACGCGGTCAACAGCGCCACTTGTTGGCATTGAGCGAGCAAGACCCTTGACACCAGTTTTTACAAAATATGGGATGGTGGTCAAGTTGGCAGCGAGAACAGCAAGAGAATCACTGGGTGTGACAAAGAAGCCACCAGCTCCGAGTAGCATGTTTCTATCACCATCGCCATCATAAGCAGCTCCAAATTTGTACAATTCGGGGTTATCCTTCAAAATTTTTACCAAATCTGCTGCATATGTCAAGTTTGGATCTGGATGATGTCCTCCAAAATCTGGTAATGGCTCAGTATTCAGAAATGTTGACTTTGGATTTCCACTGCACAGGTCCTCTTGGAAGATGCGACGGACGTATGGTCCAGTGACTAAAAATTTGGAGAAAATGTGCTATCATATCTAAACCTGGAACATTGGACTTATTTAAATTGAATTGAAGTGAAGCATAGTATTAGCATAGTCGATATGTTATACCTCCGGACATGGCGTTTATGACGACTGGATAATCGTTGAGGTACTCTTTGAGCAATTTAAAGTCAAAAATTTCCTTCATCATAATCACGTAGTCCTCCACCGAGTCGATTATCTCGACCTTAGCCTTTCCAACACTAGCAACCTAATCGTGCATATAAGGTATAAGATCATTTAGCCAATGTCAATAAAAGTATACCTGTTTAAATGCATTCATTCATCATGAGAACTTACTTCGAATTCGGTCACACCAATTTGATCCAAATCAATGTGTGGAAGTTCTTTGCAAATGCGGTACTCGGTAAGCCCCTTGCTGATGGAGAAAATGTTATTTGTTACGGCATCTGGAGCTGGCCCGCCGTTAGGGATGTTGAACTTGATGCCAAAGTCGCCATCAGGGCCACCTGGGTTGTGGCTGGCAGTTAAAATAATACCTCCCAAACAGTTTGGTGCTCTTTTCCTGATTAAATTTGAAAGAGCTGGAGTTGATAGTATTCCGCGTTGTCCGACCACCAAATTCGTTACTCCATTAGCGATTGCAATTTTTATGATTATATCCACGGCTTGCTGTCCATAATAACGGCCATCTCCTCCAACGACAAGAACTTTTCCTTTCCTTTCTTCTCCGCCAGGAATGGCGGCAATGATGGATTGAATGAAGTTTTCAGTGTAATTCTCTTTCTCCAAAAATACTTTTGTCGGCTTGCGGAGCCCGGAAGTTCCTGGCTTTTGATCGCCATAGGCTGTCGTTTTCACAGCCTCGGGAGCTGGATATACTTTACCAGACATGATGGCTTTTATTTTTTAAATACTTTATTGAAATGTATGGAATTAATGTCAAAACGATACAAGGAGAGGTGGTACGCCGGCGGACTGCGCAGAATGAACTGAGATGAACCAAGGCGATGTATGCAGACCGTTATCTGTGTTCACAATAAATACACCGTAATATTAAATGTACATATAGTTATTAGAGTTATCTCTAGGCTTTTACTATACTGGATAATGACTGATTTAGTTTGTGTGAAGGTCTAGGTTATGATGAGATTATGTTGTTGAATGTGATATTAATGTGTTATGATGCTGCGTTCACTCGTTCACTGGCAGTCGTTCCTCAGGTTCGTAATTTGAGTATACCTAAATGGATAAGGCCAAGGTCGAAACCTGTTGAAATGTAATTTATTCACTAGCAGCAGACTTGGCGAGTGTTTCAACTTTCAAGTATTCTCCTCCCTGTTATATGGAAGGCATTAAACTGACGGCTTATCGATTTGCGACTCGGCCTTGGAAATAATGGTGGTGACTGGAAGATTTGTACCACCAAGGTATATAAATGTGGTGTGGTGCTATGTAAAATATGTATATGGAATCACACACCATGTGACGGTAATGTGACTTCACTCACGCTTCACGTTGTTATCCCGATATAACATGAACTTGCCCTGGCGTATTCACTGTTCACGAGTTCATGTTCATGATATTTTACAACTTCAACGCAAACGAAGTCGATTAGTGGATGTCCTTGTGCAAGTGCAAATAATATAATGTACATTCATTTTGTGACTTGTTTTTCCAAGACACAACACATGATCTTAACTTGTCCATGCAATAAAACCAGGCCACCAGTGCAGTCTGAATACATCTATCTGTTGGAACTCCACTGTGGTAAACTATTCAAAATTGGGCTACACTTGCGATTGGGAAGGGAATGTCTGCGTTCCGTGATCATAGCATAGAAGCTCTCAACTTGCATACACATGAATGCATTGTAATACCTTTTTCCACATCATCATGCCATTTGTACATGTGCTTGTGCTTACCACAAGTGAAGTGCCAGCTCCATGTGATACTACTTGTAAAATCTATCCGGTTCAAAATGCATTTAAGAATATTGTTGTATGCCAATGTCTAAAAATTGGTATGCCAAATGTCGGTAAATAGATGGCAATTCTTTAGTATACGGGTCAGCGCCGAAGGCGCTGAGCCGCATACTAGAGAATAGCCCTTGATCTGGGGAGTCGAATGGCACCACTCTCAGGTGGCACAAACGAGGGGTTCGTCCCCCAGGGGTAATTTCTCAAAGTGCCCCAAACGTATAATTTTGCCATTTAAACTACGTATACACAATGTGTCACTTTGCCCCAGACAAGCACGGGATCGATGCGGATTGAAGATGGATGAAAATGTAAGTCATAAATATACGTTAGACTAGTTTCGGTTTTGGTTCGGTTAAGTTGGGTTCGGTTTTGGTTCGGTTAAGATAGGTTCGGTTCAGGTTAGGTTTAGGTTCGGTTAAGATAGGTTCGGTTCAGGTTAGGTTTAGGTTCGGTTAAGATAGGTTCGGTTCAGGTTAGGTTTAGGTTCGGTTAAGATAGGTTCGGTTCAGGTTAGGTTTAGGTTCGGTTAAGATAGGTTCGGTTCAGGTTAGGTTTAGGTTAGGTTTAGGTTAGGTTTAGGTTTAGGTTCGGTTTAGGTTTAGGTTAGGTTTAGGTTCGGTTTAGGTTTAGGTTAGGTTTAGGTTAGGTTTAGGTTTAGGTTCGGTTTAGGTTTAGGTTAGGTTAGGTTAGGTTTAGGTTTAGGTTTAGGTTCGGTTTAGGTTTAGGTTCGGTTTAGGTTCGGTTTAGGTTTAGGTTAGGTTTAGGTTCGGTTTAGGTTCAGTTTAGGTTTAGGTTCGGTTTAGGTTCGGTTCAGGTTAGGTTAAGGTTCGGTACAGGTTCGGTTCAGGTTAGGTTTAGGTTCGGTTCAGGTTCGGTTTAGGTTAGGGTTAGGTTAGGTTCGGTTTAGGTTAGGTTTGGGTTAGGTTCGGTTTAGGTTAGGTTTAGGTTAGGTTCGGTTTAGGTTAGGTTAGGTTAGGTTAGGTTCGGTTTAGGTTAGGTTCGGTTTAGGTTAGGTTCGGTTAGGTTAGGTTAGGTTAGGTTTAGGTTAGGTTAGGGTTAGGTTAGGTTCGGTTCAGGTTCGGTTTAGGTTCGGTTAGGTTAGGTTCGGTTTAGGTTAGGTTCGGTTTAGGTTAGGTTCGGTTTAGGTTAGGTTCGGTTTAGGTTAGGTTCCGTTTAGGTTAGGTTCGGTTTAGGTTAGGTTCGGTTTAGGTTAGGTTCGGTTTAGGTTAGGTTCAGGTTCGGTTCAGGTTAGGTTAGGTACGGTTAGGTTCGGTTCAGGTTAGGTTTAGGTTCGGTTCAGGTTAGGTTTAGGTTCGGTTTAGGTTAGGTTCGGTTTAGGTGCGGTTCAGGTTAGGTTTAGGTGCGGTTCAGGTTAGGTTTAGGTTCGGTTCAGGTTCGGTTTAGGTTAGGTTTAGGTTAGGTTCGGTTTAGGTTAGGTTCGGTTTAGGTTAGGTTCGGTTTAGGTTAGGTTCGGTTTAGGTTAGGTTCCGTTTAGGTTAGGTTCGGTTTAGGTTAGGTTCGGTTTAGGTTAGGTTCGGTTTAGGTTAGGTTCAGGTTCGGTTCAGGTTAGGTTTAGGTACGGTTCAGGTTCGGTTCAGGTTAGATTTAGGTTCGGTTCAGGTTAGGTTTAGGTTCGGTTCAGGGTAGGTTTAGGTTAGGGGCACTTTGAGAAATTAACCCTGGGGGCCGACGCGACCCCCTCATTTGCGCCAGCCTAGTGTGGTGTCATTCGACTCCACATGTCAATAGCTTTCGATTGGTATAACGTTTTCCCCGAAACTACGTGACCCGTATACTAAAGTTTCCATCTAGATTGGAAGGTTCTACAAAATCATAGGAAACTAGCATTGTTCTAAAGTTTCATATTTTTCGTAAAGTGATAACCTAACCCAGTAAAATCTGAAATGATTGTATTATGGTGCCCAAAGTAAAGTTCCATGAATTTAGATGTAACTCAACTCAACTCTCAAATACATGAATCAAACACAAAATGAAATTGAAATGTAAATGTGAAGGATGTGCTTCTTCATTTATTATGTTACAGCATCGTCTCCAATTCATACTCGAGTGCATGTCAAAGTTTAATATTTATTATGAATGAATAAGTGATTGGGTGATTTGATACAAGTTTAAATCACATTTAGAGATTTTATTAAATCGATCAATAACTTCTACACAGAACTGAATATCAAATTTACATTAATAAATACCACTTACTCCTTTAAACAATTTGTTTCATCTTATGCATTAATAATAGTTTATAGACAGTACCACCGATGAATATCGATAAAATTTATCTTGACAATAGTTATTATTATTAGTTAGTTGATTTCGATGCAGTCATACATACAGTAAGTTTAAAAAGTAATATCATCATAATTCCTGGCGTGTAACTTTTCTCAAGAAAAACTTAGTTTAAAAATTCATCGAATATTCAATATTCCAAGGAAGTTTTTAGGTACCTAATGTATCACTTCAGAGCAATGCCGTAGACAGCTCACCGTACCGTGAACAATATTTTTACTTCTTCTTTTTTACTCTCATGCACACTTCACTGGTAAGTAGTGGTAGTGATGGTCCTGCCTGCTACTGCATTTATTTTAGTGTTCTGTCTCTCTTTCCCATTTATCAAATACATAACTTTAACGCATATTCTTTACCTTTACTACAAACTTTTGTCATTCTTTGTTCCATTTTTTTTACAATCTGAGATACTATCTTATTGGCTCTATCAGTAGATAATAATTATAGTAACTAACTAGTAAGTAATAAAATCATTCTTATTTAGTATTTATGTACGTATGTATGTGAGAGTTTTTGAAAAATTATTATTTTACGCAAGTTTGTAATACAAAAATTGGTTTGGAGAAAGCTAAAAAGTCAACAATTGACAGACAAGACGTCTCAAGTAAATTGATATTCTAAAAATGATTATCCCTTAGAGATGACCAAAACTTTTACTGTTTCACCATTCTAATGGATTAAGACACTCACGCGTTTGCCGATTACTGCTGATAATTTATCCGCTATTCATCAAGTTCATCAAGGAAAAATGCTAGATTAGTGCCTAGTGGTGGGTAAAATATTTACAACAACACAGCTTTCACTCAGGACAAGTTTCAACTAGTGTGTGTGGTTTGAATTTGTGAAAATGGCTATATATTTGTTAATAGTCAAATGATTATTAATTTTCTACACAAGTCTCCATGAACGTCTTTACTCCTATATTACAAATATGTCTACATTGAAGGATTTCACGCACGGTGCATCAATCGTTGAAATTAATGTCTTCCGTATTGAATCTATCATCTGAAAAAGTTTCCTAATTTACTCGTTTTGCCTTGGACTATTTCATATTTGGATGTTTTAATTCTGTTAGTACGTTTACGTAGGTAAAATTTCTATAAGCATGACTAAATTGGTTCTTAAAGGCAGGCGCAAGATATATAGACGATAACAATACATTCTCGGGAAATATTGCGAATTTAACGATTAACTTTCTTTTGCAAAAGTACCACGATAATCGAATTTTAAATTTTCAATCATAGCACGTTCGTTCGTAATCATATAGTGTGTTCTCTTATGCTTTGTTGAAACTGTTTTGCAGCAGATGGCATAATAAATCTACTAGAATCTACAACTAACTGTCTGTACACATTATACTGGTATCACATCAATCTAATTAGGATTTTACGAATTTTTAATTGAATTTGTCGAACATCACAAATTAGCACAACTAGTGTGGTGGACTAATAGTTTACGGGAATAATTCATTTTTGATTGAGTAAGCGGTTTGAAGTAAAATGATAGAAAATACTCTTAATAAACAATGTGGATAACAAAATAGATGACTTTGAGAAATGGTAATTTGAGAAACTGAAAATCAAAAGTTGAAATCATTTGAAGCATGCACCTTTGAAACATGTGATGAAAGCAGTCGTGTAATATGCTAGAATATAATATGAAAAATCATGCATAAAAATATAATGAAATCAAAATGAATAAATAAATTTAAAAAAAAAAAGCGAAGAGAATCAATTCTTTATACGAACAACGTAGAATATTATGTATATATTTTCTGTTTTTTACAATCGTTTTTTTTTCTTTCTTAAACTACACAATAAAGAGTCAAGTAAAACAGTAATATAGCACACAGATATTTTCAATTGAAAAATCACTTTCTTCTCTCTCAACCCCCAAACTTGTTCACACGCAGAGATACGTTGGATCATCATACCTCTACTAATACAGCATGCTATCATTATATCATTCGTGATTACTTTCACCAACAATAAAACGACGACGACCGAAGATTTGAGGATCCACATTTACAATATTATGTGATACAGACCCAAGAAGATTGTTTCTTTTTCTGTATTTCCCGTGAAATTTGCGTAAAGAAATAATAAGAAGACTGATAGTTTCGAAACAGTGTGATTATAAAAACAGACTGTACAGGGGTAAATACAAGAAATAAAAATGAACTGGATAGCCAAAGAGTAGCAGTTATATATAATACATATATTGTACCGCCTCTCCTAACCACACTCATATTCATTTTTGATTAAAGCACATCATTTCCATCCTCAGTCAAAGAAGGACTGACGATTATCAACCACTCAGTTGCCAGCATAATTTTTTTTTGTTAAATGTTTTTATACTTTTTTGTCCTCGGTCCCCGTTCCTTTCTCTTTACACAGTTTTTTCTCCGTCTTCCTGTAACCATTTTTATAAACACGGTAAAATTTGGCTGTTCTTGATACGAAAACGTAGAGTAGAGTAGACGTAGTACACTAATAGAAAGTACCAGTTCTTATAAAATCTTTTTTTTATCGTTTTAAAGACAATATCTTTTACATAGCACACACATTTCAGTACTTCACCTGATAAGAATTACTGTTTTTACCTAGTACGTATATAATGTAGTGATTATTTTAATAAATGTATATTGTACATCAATCTGGTTTAAAAACGTTTTTTTCTCTTAAAAGCTACAACAGTATAATTAATAGTGTATCAAGTATCTCTAGACTAAAAATTACGGTATAAGTAGATAGAGCGTATAACAAGTATATAACAAGAAAAAAAAAAGTCTGACGGTTTTTGTTTTGCTTTTTCTAACATATTTAATGTTGAATTATGCATATTTATTATTATACATACGTTATATATATAATATTTACCATGTCCTTAAGTAACATACACTGAACTACCTTTTTGATATTATTTATCTAAAAAACGTGCAAAAATTAAACATTTACCACTTTTTCCATTCTTTCTCATCACTCGAGAGTCATCCCTTTTGCACCTCAATCCAATCCTAGATAGTTTTTTTTAGTCCTTCCTCTATAGTAGCATGAATTACTTAATAACGACGATAACAGGCGAAGAAAGTTGTTTTTTTTTCCTACTATTTACAATGTACAGGCATATTTAAGCATGTAAACAATTTCTCTATTCGTTCTTTATTTTTGGAACGCCCGAAGAACAATAACAACAAAAAGGTACATAACGTGTTTTCTCCCTGCTTCTCATTCTTCATCATTCTCTTCTCTGTCTTCTACCATAATATTTTTTATTCTTATAAACGCAACCTCAAAGTCGTATCAATGCATAATATACTAGCTGGGCTGTAGCCTTTTACACACTCTCCACAAACACACCTAAAAAACAATGAAATGACTGTCTAATTTTTATTACCTGGGTTCTAGTATTAAAAGTTTGCAATTTAATAAAAATGACTTGTTTTCATCATATAGTAATAATGCTTCAATAAATCTCACTAAATCGTTTTAAACCTTTCATCACCTCAACTACTATTAGCATATTGTAATAATATGTAATATAATATAAAATTGCCGTATCCTCTCTGAATGATATTTTTTAAATGTGTACTATGTTCAATGTAGTACTGTGTTGTAGGTTTATGCATACACTAAGCATAATTATGAATCTAACTAAACTTTGATACTGTCTCTGCTTAAACACATTATAAAGAACGATCATCATGATGATAAATGACTAAAAATGACGATTTTCGTACCTACCTACTTATAATTAATTAATATTTACAAAGTATGTGCTTATTATGTACTTAGTTGAACTACAATAAAAACAGAGAGATTGAGAGAAACAAAAAATAATAAACAACAAAAAAAAAGCGAGATGTGAAGTTTATCGATATACATTTATATCTACATGACGCGTCATATTTCTACCACCGCCTATAAACGTAATATTTTTCTTTTAAATTCATTCCTCTGTCCAGAAACAATATAACATTTAGAACTTTTTCAAAAGATAAAAATAAGAAGGATTGTTTTATGCACGATAATGGTGTATTCTTTTTTTTATAAATGTAAAGTAAGTAACAACAACTGTAAAGTTTGATGATTTAACGTGGTGACTATTTTATGTATATACATATGTACTATGATGAATTGTTAATCTATGAATAATAATCCTTATAAACGTATTTACTTGATTAGTCCTTTGTAATAATAACTCCACTTAAAACCTAGTTAAAAATTGAGTTCACTATAATATATGCTGTTTAATATGTCATAATATTTAAGGGTCCTACTTCCTAATAGTAATCATCAAGTCACGAAACAAAATTTAACAGCGTATGTAAATCTATTTATATAATATATATCTGTACTTGTATCATGATAGTATGTACTACTTAGGTCTAAAAATAGCAAAGACTGATGAGGATCGAAGAAACGCAATGATGAGAACTGTAGAGTATTGGGATAATCTAATTATCCCAATTATGCTAATGTTTAGATTTATGGAGACTCCGTCTCCTCTGGTGGACGTGACTACCAAGTCAGTCACACTTAACCTTGGAGAGCAATTAAGCTCTCTGCTCTCTCTAAATTTACCTTACTCTGGCTGTCCAGCCAACTCTGTATGCATTCTGATTTTGTCCTTCTTAGAATAAAGATATTCCTCCAGAACACCACTCTCTCACATCACACCTCACTTATTCATCTCTGATGCTCATGCATCCTTATCATATCGCATCTCAAAGAGATCCTCATACACTACATTGGCGACGAGTGATGTGGCTAAACTAATAGTGTTTCATCGTACCCCAATCGCAGAAAAACTGAAGAAAACATAAGATTTTCTCCATGAGTGGTTCCACGGTCAAAGTTGAATTGACCACTGACTCCGACTCAGAATCCACCAAATCCTCCACCACTACCGCCTCCACAACATCAACATCAAAACCACCGCCTCCAAATCCTAAACCAACAAAGAAGAAGAAGAAGAGGATGACTCCAATCGTAGGAACTCTGCCCTCGTTCGATCCTAAACAGGATGATTTGGAAATGTGGTGGGCCACGTACGAAAATTTCCTGGTGGCAAACGACCTTGATGTCACCAAGTGTGAAGTGCGGTGTGTGGGGATTCTCCTGTCATCCATCGGGCTGGAAACTTATACCGTACTCAACACCCTGCTCTCCCCAGACGCCCCATCCTCCAAGAGTCTCGTTGACTTGAAGAAAGCTCTTCTGGGGCATTACAAGCCCGCTCCCAAGGCAGTTGCTGAGCGATTCAGGTTTACGGGGAGGAAGCAGAATGCTGGAGAATCCGTTCACGAGTTTGAGGCAGCACTCCGCAAACTCGCCATCCACTGCAAATTTGGAGGTGACCTGGAAATCCGTGTGCGAGACCAGTTCATTTTTGGTCTACAAAGTGAAGCAGCTCAACGGCAGCTCTTCACTAAAGATGACAACATCGCCTTGAAGGATGTAGTCTCCCTCGCCTCAGCTCAGGAAGCAGCAGAAGCCTCCACAGCTCTCGTTCGGGGCAAAACGCAACAACACGACTCCAGTGACCAGGTACACAAGGTGTACTCTCAAAAGCACAGCAACTACAATAAGCAGCGATCAAAGAAGAATTGGGGGAAAAACAAACAGCAAGGGAATAACAAGGATTCCCATCATCAGCAGAAATCCGATCAGCACACCGCATCATCTGGTGGAAACAATTCACCATGTAAGGGGTGCGGAAAAACTGGGCACTCCCGTAGCAAGTGCCGGTATTTGGACGCACAGTGTCATTCGTGTGGGAAAACTGGGCACATCTCGTCCGTCTGCAGGTCCCAGAAAGGCAGCTCCAATCATCACCTCAGTCTGGACTCGGTTTCAGACATGAAGATGGTCCGCTCCAGCACCAAACGCCTAATCACCTTGGATGTGATCATCAACGGGCAGCACCACACAATGGAGTTGGACACAGGATGTGAAACGAGCGTCATATCAGAAGATTTTTATAGAAGTCAACTTGACGCCCGCCCACCTCTCACCAAATCGCATCACGTTTTTCGTACTTATACGAAAGAAACGTTTACCCCAGTTGGAGATCTTGCGTGCACAATAGAACACAACGGTCAAGTGTTCTCCACAACAGTTCCTGTTAGCCGCGGCTCTTCTCTCTTCGGGAAGGACCTCCTCAGTGTTTTCCAAATTAACTGGAAAAATGTCGAGTCTCAGTGTCACCACGTGGTCGATCATACCACTGAACTGGACTCCCTCCTAAAAGAATATGACGACATTTTCCAGTCACCAAGAACAGACGACCGCATTAAGGGTTACACAGCCCGTGTAATCCTGAAGGAAGACGCCACCCCACGGTTCCTAAAAGCTCGTCCCATCCCCTATGCTCTCCGCGACAAAGTAGACAAGGAGTTGAGCATGATGGAGACAACAGGCGTCATCACCAAGGTAGAGACCAGTGATTGGGCTTCTCCACTTGTCGTCGTCCCAAAGGCAGATGGCCGGGTACGCATCACCGGTGATTTCAAAAATACGGTGAATGCCCAACTTTGTGTGACCCAGTACCCTCTTGCCATCCCAGATGACATCTTCGCTTCTTTGGCTGGATGCACCAGTTTCAGCAAACTGGATGGCTCCAACGCCTATCACCAGCTCCAGCTCGATGAGGCATCCAAACGTTTCCTAGTCATCAATACTCACAGGGGACTCTACCGTTATAATGTCCTCCCTCAGGGCATCGCCTCCTCGCCCGCCATCTTCCAAGCATTTATGGATGAAATGCTGAAGGACATTCCCCGGACTGGTGGTTTTATTGATGACGCTATCTCCGGTGGTACCGACACCACCAGCCACCTCCGTCAACTCCGTACTCTTTTTGAACGCTGCAGGAGCAGCAACTACAAATTATCTAAAGAAAAGTGTGAATTTGTGCAGCCCAGTATCGAGTTCCTGGGCCACGTCATCTCCGGCGAGGGTATCCAGACCAGCAACCGCAAAGTTCAGGCAGTGCAGCAGATTCCAGCACCCCAAAATGTCACGGAAGTCAAAGCATTTTTGGGGTTGGTCAACTTCTACGGGAAGTTTTTGAATGGACTTTCGTCCATCTGTGAGCCGCTGTACCACCTTACCAAGAAGGATGTGGATTTCCTGTGGAGCCCAAAGTGCCAGCAGGCGTTCGATCAAGTGAAGAAGCAGCTGAGCACCGCCCCCACCCTCACCTACTTTGATCCCAACAAACCAATTGGCTTATCGTGCGATGCATCTCCAGTGGGTCTCGGAGTAATCTTATTCCAGCGTGAAGCCAACGGAGTGGAACGCCCCATTGCGTTCGCCTCTCAGCTCCTCTCCAGCACAGAAAAGCGCTACTCCCAAATAGAGAAGGAAGGACTGGCCATCATCTACGGAGTTAAAAAGTTCTACAAATATCTTTGTGGCCGGCATTTCACCTTGATTACCGACCACAAACCGCTACTTACCATATTTGGCCCAAAGTCTCAACTTCCCCCTCTCGTAGCGACCCGGCTCCACCACTGGAGTCTCTTTCTCTCCCAGTTTACCTACGACGTCAAATATCGTAAGTCAGAGGACCATGGCAACGCTGACGCTCTGTCCCGCCTCCCTCCTCCTCAGTCACCACGACAAGCAACTCCTTATCACGAATCTTGCGTGAATTACGTGGCAGAACAACAGTTAGAGGTTTTGCCAGTAACCGCTGCTCAAATCCGGAAGGCCACCTCAAGGGACTCGATCCTGTCTCAAGTCCTGCAACTCGTGCTCTATGGCTGGCCGCCCAAGGTCCGAGAAGGCGCTTCTTCCCTGAAGCCGTTTTTCTCTCGACGTTTGGAGCTAACGGTCAATCAAGGCGTACTCATGTGGGGTATTCGAGTAATCATACCCGCTCAATTGCAGCAGCGCCTCCTCCTCCAGCTCCATGAAGCTCACCTTGGCATCGTCCGGATGAAGGCTCTCGCTCGTCAACATGTTTACTGGCCAGGAATCGACAAGGACATCGAAGCCCTTTGTCAGTCCTGTGTCACCTGCCAGCAGTCCGCAGCCAGTCCACCAAGTTCCCCACTTCATCCCTGGATGTTTCCCGAGAGGCCGTGGCAACGCCTCCACATGGACCTGGCGGGACCATATCTCAATAATATGTGGCTCATCGTAACGGATGCCCACACAAAATGGCCGGAAGTGTTCCTGATGAACAGCAACACGACCACATCAGCAGTTCTCCAAAGACTTGTGGAGCTTTTTGCGCGTTTTGGCATCCCCGAGCATCTCGTCACTGACAATGGTCGTCAGTTCACCTCCAGCGACTTTGAGCAGTTTTGTAAGGACAACGGAATCAAACATATTCTGTCCTCACCGTACCACCCCCGCACCAATGGAGAAGCCGAAAGATTCGTCCGAACATTCAAAGAAGCTATGAAATGTTCGGATCTACCTGCTCCACTACGCCTACAGCGTTTTTTGTTGGCCTACCGTACGACTCCTCATGCCACCACCGGCGTAGCTCCAGCTGAACTCCTCCAAAATAGACCACTTCGTACTCTATTCGACCTGCTGCATCCAAACGTCTCCACCATCGCCAGAAAAAGTCAAGCAAGCCAAGAAGAATCCTATAACAGCAAGGCGAAATTCCGCGAGTTCCACCTCCAGGACGCTGTTTGGGTAAACACCCACCTGAAAGGGGAGGAAAAATGGAGCCTCGGAACCATCATTGGCATCATTGGCCCTTTAACCTTCAACGTGAAGGTGGGAGACCGCATTCTGAAACGCCATTCCGATCAGATAAGGAAGGCGCCGAAACCAGCAGCACAAGTGTCACCTTCAAGTGACCTTTCTGAAGAATTACCGCCTCCTTCCTCATCACCACCAGCAGCAGCTTCACCTTGAACCGCCTACTTGCTGGACCCAACCTCAATTATCAATCAGTAGTTTTTTTATTATGTTTCATTATAGGGAAGAGGAAATGTAGAGTATTGGGATAATCTAATTATCCCAATTATGCTAATGTTTAGATTTATGGAGACTCCGTCTCCTCTGGTGGACGTGACTACCAAGTCAGTCACACTTAACCTTGGAGAGCAATTAAGCTCTCTGCTCTCTCTAAATTTACCTTACTCTGGCTGTCCAGCCAACTCTGTATGCATTCTGATTTTGTCCTTCTTAGAATAAAGATATTCCTCCAGAACACCACTCTCTCACATCACACCTCACTTATTCATCTCTGATGCTCATGCATCCTTATCATATCGCATCTCAAAGAGATCCTCATACACTACAAGAACCATTATTGCGGGAGCGAGAGGTAGATGGCTATACCATTATCTGTATCTGTACACTAAAAAAGCATTTAATTACTTTATAATTATTTTTAAATCTTGGTAAAGTATATAGGGAGAAGTAAAGCCATCCGGTTATAATATGAAATACCAACCTTTTTTAATATCTATTTTTTTGTATGCTAATCGACTATTTAACAGTGCATACCTTTTTTAATCTTGCGATTGCTGTTCTTCTAACATTCTTTTGATACCATTTTTTATGTAACTTGTCAAAGTAGTAAGGAGAACAAAGGTACAATGTAACGACACGCTATAATATATGTATAATGCATCCTTTTGCAACAATTTGAACAAATGATGAACTTTAAATCCTTCGCAAGTTGTAGTAGCAGACATGTACCCTAATAATTAAAAACGTAGAGATGGCGGCGGCAGTAGTGGTATAATCGAGACATTATACAGTTACAAATTCTCTTTTTGCCGTGTGAAACATTATGTTTTTTTATACAAATTATTTTATATTCCCCTAATAATAATATATTTATATATAATTAGTATAGCCTATTATAGTTGATTGTAAATTTTATCTTTGTAAAAGGGCTGAATTGAGTAGGAAAGGAACGTAGAACATTTTACTCTCCAAGAGTAAAGATGCGGCAGCTTGAACCTATAGAGAATGGATACAAAATAAAAGGTTCACATAAAGGTTGCAAAGTAAATGTAGGAAACAAAGAATGGCAGTACATACCTCGGGCAAGCAGCGAAGTAAATCACTCAGCCTGTTGGGTTGCGTCGGGCTGTTTACTTCAAGGAACGTTCTTAACACCCTAATGTATCTGTCCTGGATTTGTCCTACTTCGTTACTTTTTGTGCCTACACACCGAGAAGGAAAAAAATGAATGCATACTTAGCAAGTAGGGCAATATGTTAGGCAAAACTACGAAGAAAGGTACAAACTCCTTACCGGTGTTCTGGAGCATTGATATAACTTTCAGAGTGACATATTCCTCAATTCTAATCCCAAGTCTACGGAAGGTGCGAGTGAGATGCGTTAGTCTTTCCACCATCTGACCCACGTCTTGGCGAAGTTGTTCAATGGTTAGCGAACGGCCCATCATGGCCTGCAGACATCTCTGTAAAACCCGCAGGTTCTCCATCGTCTCTTCCTCATAGCTCATTCCTGGTGGGGGCGGTGGGGTATGCATAGCTTGCCAGGCAGACGTCGTCAATACCAGCAGCTCATGCCATTTGTGGGTCAAAATTCGGGTATGCACATCAACTGGAAGTTCCGCATAGAACGGAAGTCGTTTCGTCCATTGGACCAGTCTATAAACTATCGAGTCTCCCATTTTGCACAGCTTATCGGACAAATCACCACGGGCTTCCAATAGCTCTTCCCAATTCTGCCAGATGAAAAACAATAATAAACAAAATATAAAATATCAATGTCAACATGTCAGTCCATCCATAATATAGTAGACACATTAGATCAATCAAGTGGTCTGCTGCCCAACAAGACTTCCCTCGGAGTAGTTACATTTTAGCTACACTAAATCATCTCATGGTTTTGATCATATAAACTCACTTGAAGAAAACATTCATTCATCATCCAATCCAACGCAATAATGCAAAGTGAACGTACAATGCGTATCACGTCTTTTTTTACTCCTCTATATAGGCTCTTTTCAGTTGGAAAAATTTACTCATCACCTACACACTTTCCTTCCCATGCAAAATATCCTCTCATAATACATACGTAATATTTAAACTTGGGTTAAAGCACTAATCTGGGTCAAACAAGTCATTATCATTACCACCTTTCCCAACTCATCTTCTATGTTTGTTTATATATTCCTGCCATTTTGAAAGGATAACTTTTGTCTATGTATACTTTGCTCACATCAGATTTGAGGAAAATGTCGGATATTATGAGTATAAATGTATACCTATATTAGTTTTTATGACTGCTAAACCTGCAAAACCTAGAATCATCCATCAAAGATGAACGTTTTCCTTTTCGCATACAAGTATATACATACATATACATATGTACATTACAACAGTGTGTAAGCGTTTTAGTGTGTCTGTTTGTCCATAACGAGTACATTGTACCCACAAAGTCCTTGACTATATTCTGACTGACATGCAAAATACTTGTAAACCAGAGATTCTCATTGTTCTGATTGAGGGAACGGTGTATAGTGTGGCGCTACTACTTACGTGTAAAGCCGCTATGTCATGTAGATTGTCACATTGGACCAGAGAATTGGTCATGTTGAGGGCTTGTTCTACAGGGAGGATTTGTCTCATGTTGTGAACTTCATTCGGACTCGTCAGCGCTGCCTTTAGTATGTTTCCGTTCTGGGCTGGAAGATTCATTGGAAGTCCAGGATGAGCTCCCATATTGTTAGGATGACTATTGTTGTTCGGGGTACCATTCATGGGACTGCCATTCGTTTGGCCGTTGCCGTTTGTTATATGATTGTGGTTGGGTCCGTTATTATTGTTACTACTGTTATTGTTCGACTTTTCTCCCTTTCCGGCACCACGATTCCCCTTTTTGTGCTTGCGATATTTCACCTGTTGAAAGTTGAAAGATACATTAATGATGTTCACTGTGCATAAAACACTCGACTCTGTTCCAAATTATCTTGAATTATCATCACATCTGCCATGCGCGACATGCACTGAACATGCTGGCTTTGAATGTTCGCATCTTACATATACTGGTCCTACTGGCCCAGTTTAGAAAAAAATTCTCTACTTTTTGCATAAACAAACAAATTTCCAGGAAGTGTCAAGCCACTTATAAAGAGGCACAAAAAATTCAAAGGGTCCAGCATAGCAGAATCCAGGCAAAAGTTGTTTACCTTGGGTGCATGATATTATGCTGTGTTTTTCAAAATAATCATATTATACAACTGACTTACCGGAACTTTATAAAGATTATATACAGCGCCCGAATTCCTGCCACCAGGCATTCGATCTTCTCGCACAGCTGTGGAATAGAAAAAAAAAGATGAACAATTTAGTAAGTTTGTTGGAGTGACCTAGTAGCCAAAAAACGCACTAAACATGCATCAGCAAAAAAATCGTCATCATGATGATCATGAAAATATGCCTTTCAGAGAAGCCTGCCCCTGCAACAGATGCCAAAGGATGATAATGAAAAGAGAAGTTTACAATATGCAACATGAAGCGATGGATTAAAACTGATAATAATAAAAAGGGCTCATCTTCATCGTCAAAAAGGTAGATCTGGGGTTTTTTGTACGTCTTTCATTCGACAATTATTATATAGGTAATAAGGTTTGCATTTTTAAGGTGTTGAGTTATGTATTCCTATCATAATTTCTGCTTCTTCCTAATACCTTGTTTCTAGTCTAACTGAACATCTTAAACAACAGCAGTGTGGAATTTATTTCTGCAAAAGCCAACAACATGTTGTTAATTATATCTACTAGATATTATCTAACATGCATTTTTGAGAGTAGGTATCTCATCATCATCATGCGTACCACTTTTAGACTGCGAAAAAGGGTACACTGTCTTATTTTTTTGCGAAAAGTGACGCTTATTATCATCATCACTGAGCATCTATTATCAAGCAATAGCGAAACGAGACTAGTAGTGTGGCTGTTACGAGAGCGTTCGCGAGTTCGCATAATATTATATAAAGTGAATGTAATGGGAGAAGAACATGTTAACTGGGTCAAGGAAATGACCAAGACATTCAACCCATCATGCCTTTCTGGTCATTTGGCGTTAAAATAATTTCATCAAATAAAAATAATATTCTGATTCCATACTCTACATGCACTTTGCTCTGACCTACATTATAATGACAATAAGAAGGATGATATTATTACTATCATGCAAATGCTGATCGCTATATACTGTGCTTATTTTAATGAAATGCTCCTGTGGGATTAACCAAATTTTATCCGCGAACCATTTCCAATAATAATTATAATTTTGTAATTGCATCTTACCTTGAAGAACCATCCCTTGTTCAATGCATTTCTTAAACCGGCAGTACTGGCAACGATTCCGCTGAGCTTTGGTAATTTCGCACGTTCCATCAGCCACACAAGTATAAACACGACGATTCTGGACAGTCCGCTTGAAGAAGCCTTTGCATCCCTCACACTGTATGAATGCAACAACACGAGTCAAATGAGTACAAATTATCATAAACTCGAACCAAGAGACAAAACGTTTGTCCCTTTGAGCACTTATGCAAATTTTATACGTACAACATGGAAGTACGTATTTCTGTATTGTGGAAAAAGGAAGAAGAAGAAGACACAAGACGGAAAAGAGAAAGAAAGTTGAGCAAGAAGATTGATGAGGTGTAATTTTTGTTACAACTTTAATTTTTTCCTACAAATTAGCTTTTTAAAAACCCAATAGTACTTTTTTTAACTAGCCAAAGCTTTTTTTAAATTCACTGGTCTGCTTCTAACCGTCCAGAAATGTCAGAACGGCAGAGGAGGTCTGTGGGAGGGGCAGATAATAAGCCGAAGAAGAAGCGGAAGGACGCTGGCGTTTTAAAGGTGATCGACGGACTTCCCAATTCGACGGAACGATGGCGGCTCAAAAAGAAGGACCAATATGATGAGTGAGTGAAACAGTATGAAAACTTGTGATGACGGGGCGAGTGTTCATATATTTTACTAACTAATTAATTACTTTTTTTCTTGTCTTCACAGTTATGTAAAATGGTGGCGAGCAAAAGGGACACTGGAGGGGTTCAAAGCTATGCGAGCTCAATTGGATGGGAACTCGACCTACCTCCAAAAACTGGAGAATGCTAAGGTGACTGGCCGTAATGCCGGAGGTTGGTCAGTCAATGAACCAAAGGGGAAGAAAGGTCGTGGAGCGTCAAGTTTTGATGATGGGATCCCTAATTCGGCTACCCGCAGCAGACTCATTAAGGAGGGATTGTACACGGAGTAAGTGATTCATTATAAATTACTAATTATTACGTAGTTTTTTTAGCGCAGCGAAGCTAGTATTTACTTAGGTATGTTTGTCATTCTGTCTGTCTGTCCGTACGTCTGTAATCACTACAGCCCGACGCGTTTGACGCTAGTTGACGTCTACGTCGTTATCCAGCGTTACGGCTGTTTGTTACCGTTTCTTAATCAATGTTTTTTTTGTGTAGGTATTTACATCAGTGGTTCGAGAAGGGAAAAACCTTTGCTGACTTTCGACTTTACCTGTGTAAGAAGGAAAGAAACTTCCGGCGGTTGCGAAGCCAAGCCAAAGAGGATGGGCTAACTCGTGGGGAAAGAAAGTATCGGAGAGTAAAGGAGATTAGCGAAGAGTAAGTGAATTAATTCATTACATATTAGTAAATTAAATCATTGCTAAACTGACAAGGTTTTTAAAAAATGTTTATATTTTTCTTTTAGGATGATTGAAGCTGGTTATTTGGAGGCGGATACCCCACTTGGCAAGTGGAAGGCTAGGGCTGTTGAACACGCAAGACAGCCAAAACAATGCAAATTGTGCCCGAAAATATGTGAAAATTATCACACCCTCCGTGCACATGTAAGTCATTTCAGAATCTTGGGAAACTTGTCGTAATGTCATTGATTGAACTCATTTTGTAAGTTGTGTTTCTTAATTTTTTGTAGGTACTCAGGGCACATTCTCACCGAGTGATTCAAATGGCTGCGGATCTGACTAAAGAGGACCTGGAAAATTTGGATATTATCCGAAATGCGTTCGATGGTGATTTGAAGTGGGACGCGGCCCACCACATGAAGATCACGGGCTCTACTATCGGGCACTTTATCTCCTGGACGGGCAAGGGAAGGGACAGCCGTCTGACTGATGCTCTAATTGATGTAAGTACATATATTTTCAATGTCTAAACCTTTTGACACTTTTAGCCTTTTATACAATTACTATTTTCTCTTCTGATTACAGAGGCCGGCATTAAATTCTGATGCTGTGGAGTACGGACGGAAGTGGGAAAAAGAGGCAATAAAACAGTAAGTCACTTTCATAACTAAAACCAATGATATTCAAAACAATGACTAAAACCTTTTGTCATCATCATATGAAATTGAATTTTAACTACTCATTCTTGTTGCCAGGTATGCTCGTGTCTATAATGTCCCTAATGCCGTGGCTTGCAATCGTCATTTCCGCCACCCCACCTGCAGCTATGTGGCAGCAACAACTGACGGCATAATCGGTGTCGATGGCTTAATCGAGGTTAAGTGCCCGTCAGCCTCCATCCCGGAAATGTTGAAGAGGAAACACCGCTACCTGGAGCACTGCGACCTTGGAGAAAATGGCATCTTGCGTCTGAAGCGGAAAAGTAACTACTTTTATCAAGTAATGTTACAACTGGTATGCTCTGGACGAGCATACCTCGAGTTTGTTGTAGCTTTCCGTGACAGGCATCTGGACACAGAAAACGAGGATGAGCGGTGGACTCTTTGGGTTGAAACCATCTTCTACCCAGAGGCAGCATGGCATTGGTCACTCATCAGGGAAAAGATTGACCCGGTCTACAAATACGCATCCGCCCTCATCAAACCACCGCAGCTGGACGACTCAGATCAAGCAGAAGACGATACTGTTGCTACCTAGGCATAGGCCACACCTACGCACATGTATCCTTATCATTAAATGTTTCGCTATATTATCTCATCAATTACTGTTAACTAGTGTTAAATGACCGTTCTGCTCTTGTTGTAACCATTAAATTATTGTTACACCATTCCTTATTCTTCCTTTTACCATAATGAGTTACTCATACGTATTTTTAATTATAAAAAAAATGCCGCCAGCGGTCTACGGCAAGGAACTTGCCGTAATAATTCCATAATGTAAACCAGTGGCTCTGTCCTCGCAGATCATGCAGATCATGGGTTGTTCATAGTCATCATCATCATGTCCGTTAGTGGGAGGGTGGGTTCCAATGATATTTGTAGTGTTGGAAGAGCCGGAACCGGTGGATAAGTTGAGTGCTTCGGAGGCCCATAGAAGTTCCATGCTGAGAGCACCTTTCTGCATGACGTGATTGGGAGGGGAGTTTTGGTTGAGATAGCCATTGGGCACGCCATTGTTGTGACCATTTGTGACGGGTGGTATACTGCCGTTGGCACTGCCTGCTGAGGAACTTGCTCCAGGTGAGCTGCCTCCGCCAGGAGTACATGCTCCTCCTCCCAACTCGAGACCGGACGAATTGGCGAGAGGCTGACCGGGGGTGGACCACAACATTGTTCTCACTCCGCCCGCCTCACCCATAATCACAGTGGGAGTTCGGTTCAGGTTGACATGATGATGACTGCTGGGACCAGTGGAGGAGTTGACTATTCCAAGACTGCCGCCGGCGACAATGGTGCCGTTGCTACTGATTGTCACCGAGCCTGGGGAGTGCTGAGAGCTGCCGCTAGTGACAGAACCGGACGAGCTTGAGTTGGAGGGGGATGAGTTTGGAGAGCGACTACTGCCCATGGAGGACAACTGTGTGGGTGATTTACGGCTACTGACCCCTGTGATCAAATCAGGATGATGCGTATGATGTTGATTAGATGGATGGTACGAATAATGTGGATTTTTAGAGGAGATCCCGCTATTAAAACTGCCGCGTGATGCAGCAGAATTATTACAGCTACTACTACTAAAACTACCAGGTGGAGAATTTGATCCAATACCGTTTGTCAACGGGAGATGGGACTGAAAATGCTGCTGTTGTTGTTGCTGCTGCTGAGATTGTAGATTGGGATGATGCTGGCCCATTGTGATTGGTTGGATAGGGGGAGTCCCAACACCCGAACCATTTGAAATCCCAGGTGTGACGGCCCCGCCTGAGATCACTTCCGGACGGACACCGTATATGCGGCACATGGAGCCCTGCTGGAATGACAGGCTGGTCGATGTCACCACTGACAATGGCGGTGATCCGTGGTCCGAACTATCCTTGGACATGGCGTGTGCCGCGTCTCGTTCCCTCTGCTCCCTTTGTTCTCTATCCCGTCGACTCTCTGTAAGTCGCGCGTGCAACTGGTTCGAATGGAACATTGGTGCCTGCTGTTGCTGCTGTGGGTGGTGAATTGACACACTATGAGGTGGTAAATGATGAGACATGTGAGATAACATCGAAGCTGGAGATGGTTGACTACTGTAAATCTGAGGAGGGGTAGAGCCACGGCTTCCATTGGTAGAGTTGTTCCCACCATTCGGCATACTTAGCGGTGATGACCTTTGGCTTCCACTCCCATCCTTTCCTAACATGTTCTGTTTCGTAATGATTAGCGTGGAAGAAGAAGAACCATTTTGTTGAGGGGGAGAATTTCCACCCATCCGACTTCTCGGTGGGGAAGGGGAGCTGCATATACTACTTCCCCCACCTCCGGGTGGTGATCTCCGACACGCCGTTGAGGAGGCTGATGAGAGAATTGATCTGGGAGAGGACGACAGTGTTCCTGTATCCTCATCCATTTTGTTCGTGTCCGTTTCCTCCTTTTCATCCTCTTCAGGCTTGTCAATTTCCATCAAGTGCTTTTCCGATTTTATTCTGATCGATCCTGAAGCTGTCGACTCATTGTCACTGGATGAATTTCCATTTCTTTCATCTCCACTAATCATCCCGTGTCCATTGCTCTCTGTCGTGGGGGCTGATGGGGACTTCCTGCCTTTGCCATTAGGCATGGGGCTGCCTCTCTCGCTCTTGCCATTCTCCACATTACCGCCATTACTGTGTAATGTGATATTTCCGTTTGGAATTTCACTGGGTTCTGTTTTTACCACCACAACGGAAGCATTGGCTTTGATTCCATTGCAGGGGGGACTGGGAGGAGAGTTGAGTCTTATAACTCCATTTGAATTGTTGTGGGGGGATGATTCTTGGTCAGAGAGGTCTGATGAATTATTATTATTGTTATTGAGGTGATTTGACCCTGATTTTATCTCTTTTCTCGAATCCGCCAATTTCATAAAGAGAAACTGTGAGGTGAACCCTGTCGTGGGTTTCGACACGGAAATTGGTGGTACCAGCTCTTCAGGTGTTATGCAGCTATATGGTCGGGAGGAAAATATAACAACAGTCATATATTAATCTCATTATTATTATCATTTCAATCAAACTAGCCATAATATCTTTACAAAAAGCAACAGAGAAAGCCCAAGTCACGATTTCAATATTCAAAAAGGAAAAAAAACATCAAAGCGGACATAATTTATTTTTAGATACAGAAAGAAGACAAGACAAATAGGGGACATGCTGTACATGCCATTCATAGTAAATTTCAAGTAAAAAAAAGCATACACATTGGAAGAACAATGGGACATACTGTATAATATAGGTACTCACACGTCACACATTATCATCATCATGCTCATCTATCTACACGGTACATTTTCGCGAATCTCTGATTTCGTGCGAAAGTGAGTGAATGGTGTTATTATTGAATTGTTGTACTCAGTATTGTTGATACAGTGTGCTCAAGCGATGAAATGAAAGGCATTGAAAAGTGCAACCGAGGAGTCATGGCTAAGCAAGCCATTTGTGCCACGCAAAACTTATACTTGTGTCGTACGCAGGATGCACAACAACAAACAACACAATTACGTGTCTGTTTCATCTCCACACACCTATATGACTATACCTATAATGCGGCAATTAATAGGCACTCACATAATATGAACAAATCTATAATATTTATAATATAGTTTATTCACACACACCACTTTCGATGCCAAAGTACATGCTTTCTTGTTACTTATTATGTATTTCCATTATTATGACGAGGTCCTTCTTGTAGAGGGAAAAAGAATGGTTCGGTTTGCATTGCTCGTGATGATGTTCTCTTCTCTCATCATATAAGATCACACTTTATATGGATGGCATTCTATGACAAATCTAGTAACAGCCAACTAGGAGCAAAGCTAGCGAAAAAGTTATGGGAAGTCCTATTTATTTACTATAAAGTTTACAGTAAAGATTTCCACTTATTATTATTAGTTAGTTGCGATAATAATGACAACATGTACGTAACGCAGTGAAAAAATATTTTGTACATATTATAATAGACCCACACAAGCGTCATCATAGGAAGTTTTAAGAATGTGTTGCTACAGTAACATTACCTTCACGAAGCAGATTAAACATTATAAAAATGTTGCCTAAACACGAAAAGAGACGAAGCTGGTGGTGGTAATCACAATCATGCAAGAGAAAACTTTGAAAAGTGAAGGGAAATGAAAACCGTCTCTTCATCACAATGTACTATTATAGTTATCATTAAAAAACGGTGTACGGAAAATACTTTCACAGATTTTGCTGCGCTCAAAAATCGAAAGTGATGGTCGTAGGCATTCTCAGATCCTCTAACTAATACTTACTACATACATTCATTCTTTATGATAATAGTACAGCCAGTTATTTTTATACTTTCAAAAAGAGGTATGGAATGGATGTGTTATTCTTTGTATATGAAAGAACGGATCGCACAATGTGTACGTACACTATGCTTTTGAAAACGTATTTGCTTTGGCGTGATCAGATTATTTTTTTGTTAGACTCAATGAAGCCATTTTTGAGAAATTGAATAATGAGATTAAATACATGCGTTACAAACGACATGCAGGACAGGAGAATCATCAACTTGCCGGGTCCTGTTTGTACCGTGTCTACAAAAAGATTTACAAATATGGCAAAAAGTATAATTTATAATTCCCTACTAATTTGGAGACATATCAGTGAAGGAGGCTCTCAAAACCTATCTAAAAGGCATTTTCACAACCCTCAATTTCAGTGCCCAGTGCCATTTTACTTTCGTCTCTTTACCCTTTTCGAAAATCAATAAAAGTTACAATAAACACTTGATTCAATTTATGAAGGCATATTATGAGGATCATAGAAAATGCGAAACTTTCGAATTGTCTATTTGTTAGGTAACAAAATAGCTCTGAGTCTGAGTTCTTCTGATCTCAAAAAATTTCCGTTTACTACTGAAGAGGTTATTTTTTAGTTCAGCCCACCTTGACACTTGTAAACTGAAACAACATTACCGTGTCGAGTATTAATGGTTGGTAATGTAATAAAAACAAAGAACAATAAAAAGGGAACAACGGTGAATGAACGACTGAAGGATACGAAATGCCAAGCTGCAAAAAATATCGCACAGACACTGCATACACATATATTAATGATTGAATACCTTAAAGTAGTCTCGCTATAGGTTATATATATATGTATCCAAATGTTCCTTTCATATATTATGTATGCACCGTCATGATATTTTGCTATGAATGGCATTGCATGTACATATGCATGTATTCATCTATCGTATTGCCATGAATTTATCTGTGTCATGATGATGATGCTGTCATACAAAAATGAATATAAAAGTCCCTTCGTTCAGAGCTTTAACGCTATTGACATACGCAGTACTTATGGTGCCTAGAGCTACACTGTATATCATACTCTTTCCTACATATAAATATGCTCACTATATTATACGAACAATGAAAATTTCTGGACTTTTATATATTATTCAGTACCGTCAAGTTATTTCAGAGCTCAAGACAAAGACTTGCCATTTTTTGTCACTGAGGACGAGTTCAATACTAACAGGTAGCAACATGTGTGCGTTTTAGAGAGATGAGGTAGTAGTAGCTGGGGAACGTTTTCCCTTTCACAATCGGTTACCCAGTTTTTATGAGTGTTCACTTATGCTGAAAAAATTTTCATTTTGCAAAAGTATTCCTTTACCCTTCCCATTTCCAAGGTACATTTTGGCAGAAGGGGAACTTTGAATAACGAGAACTTGTCTAGAGCGTCGACCGTCTGACTGACGGCTAAATTTGACCAATGATATTTTCTTGAAATTTTAACCTTGACTTGGCCAAACCAAAAAAGATGAATCTCTCTCTAATAAACGTGATGAAAACATGCGTATTGGAAACGAGAAAATGGAACATATAAAATGAATTTGACTATGCAATTCCAATTTGTTTTAAGAATGGGCCACAGTATTTTTCATGTACCCTGTTCAACTATTCATATCTAAGGTCTGTAATTACTTTCATCCTGCAAAAAAAAAAACAACTCTAAAAGCATCATCTCGCAAACGCAAAAAGCTATATTACTCTAAAGATTCGTAAACAACAAGAGTTGTTGATAAGTTGATGTAAGTCTTAAAACTTACAAAGAAAAGTCGCAGGATGATGGCGGTGGTGAAGAAGCAAAATACATTCTGCTGCTCCTCTGTTGTTGCAATACATGCACTTCTTTCACAGAAACCATTTTCTTGTTTTTTACAAGGGAAAATGAAGATAATAATGATGACGACACTGGCTTTAAAGGAAGGAACCTCTTAAGTGAGCACACGTCTCTCTCACGCGAACCAGCAAAAAATCTTAAATTTTTGTTGATGTAATGTATGTAGTAGTAGCAGGAAAATTTTTGTAAAGTAAAATTGTTGAAATCAATAGAGGAATGAACAAACTGACAATGAATTACATAGTATAGTATGAGCACACAGGAAACGATTACTTGTTCACTTCCTTCATGTTCCTTTCTTTTTTACTGAAAAACGGAAAAGAAATTTTCCTCTTTTTACACGCACAATTCTCTAGTAGTGTGCAGGTAATCACAGAATTTTTTATTTGAAAAACGCAGGTTTGACGAGTGAAACAAAAAATAACTACGCCACGTAGTGCCGTGTTGCCTTTGAGCTCAACGGCCACTATACAACTAATTATGACATTTGTAGGAGGGCACATCATTGTAATTCCGTTGTAAGCAAAAAAAAGAGCTCACTTCCTTGTGGAGGAGCAGTGTATATGCCTGTTCAAAGTCTGGATCTCTACTGGCAAAACAAAAATTATATAGATCCACACAACTGTCCTACTACGCAAATGGCCTGGCACATATCTTCCTGCAACAAAGCCGGTACAATCCATGACTGCTGCTCGCTACTGCGCCTCCACAAGAATGTTCTATAAAGGGTTCCATGAAAAGTTTGTTTTTGTTTTTCTTTTTTCACTGGAACTGCGAAACAGGGCTGACGAACGAGCAGCGAGCAAGTCAGATGTGCTATGGGAAATAACCTGCTGTCAAAGCTTTGCCCTCCGCCAACACTGCTCCGTGCTATATGGAACCCTGACATTTACATAATAATTCTGTGCAGAAAAATGACCTTCAAATGTTGCATAACATAAAATCGATTACCCACTGAAAGCATTTTAAATATGCTAGCTGTACAAGCTTAATAACAAGCATGCACTATCATAATATGTACACTGTCCCATACGATTCATACGCTGTTCACACGGAACTAGTCATTGCGCTGTTGCTGTATTACCTATATAGACTTTCGCTAGACGCCAGCAATAGACCAGTGTACTGTGCATTCTGGAAGCTGGAATTTTTCCTTCCCATATGATGATCGCTAGGTATATGTGCGGTTTCGATCCAAGGTGCACACCGCTATACTTTGTATAATGAAAGGAACCGGCATATAATATGGGCCCTTTTCGTATATGGACCGTCTTCCGGATCAATAATGTTTACGGAAGACATTGCGTGAATATCATCGCGATTATGTATAAACAGTGCTATTACTGTCTCACTGATTTGCTATTATTATAATCCTTTTCACGTTAAGAGCCAACTAGTTGACCTACAAAGGATGAATGGCCAGATGGCTAGAAATAAACATGCGACCACTGACGCACAAAATAACTAATTTTTCATGGATATACGCATTATTTCATTTTAATTGTAAATGTCAGTCAGTGTGCATTAGATACTTTGATACGATTTTCACAGTTTCTCTTTCATATAATCAGTCACAACTTACAATATCAAGTTTCACGGTTTGTCATCATTAATTTCGTCTGAAATGTAAATACAGGGAAGGGGAGAGATGAAAAGAAAAAGTTAGTTATTTCATATACTTCATCAAAATGCAGCCTGCTTGCTTTCATTTATAACTAATAAGAAGGCAGCAGGTTACGGTGAAATAATTTCGCTGGAGGCGCTTTGATGCTGGTCCAGTCCAGCACACGACACGGACACGGACATCTGCAGCATCCTCATTTTGAGATGCTGCTCCTGCTGCTGCCGTGCCGCATACTAAATAGAATGATACATGGCTGTGCAATTTAATACTACACTTAATTTTAGATACCCATTTTTTAAGTACATTATGTGAAAGCTGCAAAAACTAAAAATAGAGCGTACATGTCCCTAGAGTTCAGAATCAGAGCCGCATAATAAGCACATCAAAGCTATTTTTAACTTGATGACAAGATGTATTTATACTACATGATTGAATGTTTTGATCGTTCTCTAGAAGATCATTCAGTTGAGATATTACATGGATGATTCTGACTCGTCCAATTAAAATAGCCAGTGGTGGGGGTAGACCAAAGATTTTTTAGTTTTGGTTGTAACAGTGTTGTATTACTTTTCTGTCTTATCACGGAGAATTTATATGCTTTTTCGTCGTCCAGTACAATGATACAGTACAGTAATAATGACTGATAACCCGTGTTTTGTGCATGTCCAACAGTGCCACATTTTATAATAATTCAACACAAAAACCTAATTTATTCAGTCAAACGGCCTGTTTTCTTTTGAATTACAACAATGTAGATCTGACATGAACAGGTTGTACAACTCTGCGCAGCAATAATGGTACCTGCTCCTAATAAAAGTGAACAGCAGTGGAGCAGGAGCACATTGAGCACAAGTCATAACTATAACAGTAAAAAATGAAATAAAATAAAGCCTCATGGGCACCGCTTCACTTTGTCCTTTTTTCTGTTGATGTAGTGAGCAGTCAAGCGGGAGAAGATGCGATCCCACTTCTTTTTCTGATCATCATGATCCGATCAATGTTGTGTACCTTGAGACGTTGAAGCTAAATAAGTATTTTCTAAATTTAGAGGAACAGCAAAAGTTGACCGAGTATTCCTTAATGCATTTTTTATTATAAATACCTGTCTGTGCCTGGTTAGGCAAGGATTTATATGGTTATTGCCCCAGTGGCAAATGATGGGTACAATTCATTTTGATCTATTGATGGTAGTTCGCTATTTATCTAAATTCCCTGATTTCGAAGCAGAAGGTGATGTTACCCAATATCACATTGTTTCATAATCATAATGTTTAAATACATATGCCTACGCAGCTTTCCGTTTCATTCAACTTTCAATTTTACATCAGTACGTGACGTTGAATCACAAAGAAATTGTTGAGACAAAAAAATCTGTTTTCCCATGTAAAATAAAAATAAATTCCAGAGTTCTATTTTTCTATTTTTATCCTAAAATTATGCAAGAATTTTAACATCATTTATATTCTTGCCTGTAAGGCAAGTACCTACACAGAAAAAAAATCTGATCGGGAATGATTTCATTTTATAAAGAAAATGATTGTCATTTTACATATTTCAGTGATTAAAGTGAATTATTTTCTCAAATTGCTGAATGCAGTAATAGTTAGAAATAGAATGAAAGCCCCCAAGGATTCTTTTCAACTCTGAAACTGGATCAATTTAATTTCTGGAAAAACGTACACGAAAAATGCATTTTTTCAAATCGGACTCGGCTGCTTCTGACCGATATTTTAAAAATGGAATCGGTATCATTAAATCTAATTTGAATATTATGAAATACATATCATGTTCACAAATGAAACTGGATTCATTTTAATCTCTCTCTTTCGGTTTAATGTGGCAAATGAAAATTTTCGGTAGTTATTACTATTATGAATATTGCAGTTGTGCTAAAGCTTGAGGCAACCATCAGTCCGGCATCAGCTAATCTCGGGGGCAATTAAACGCAAGATTTGAAAACTGCTGCTTTAAAAAATACTTGCCTAGTACGGAGAGAGAGGAGATAAAAGTTTATGCCCTATGGTCAAAATATCTCAAAATAAGATCCTATAATTAGTCAACACGATGAACGGAGTAATAACCTGATACAGAATGGTCAGTGATAAAGTTATTGCCTTGAAAATGGGCTAACTGGAACTGACCAACGTATCAACCAGTGATTACTTATGCAAATGCTCTCCACACACAACTTGTGCTGACATTATGCGTGTCCATCATTAAAAAAATACTATTGTGCTACCTCTGTTTGCTTGTGCCTTGGAGAGAAATGCCGCAAGTTTTATCGTTTTATGGTAATCTAGAGTTTTATTTTACTATTTTCTAATGATAATAATAATTTCTCTGCTACTGCTTTTCTCAAAACCATGAAATGATTACGGAAACTCAATTTTTCCATAGCTTGTGCTACCAACATCCATGATCACAATCAATGCAACGGTCATTTCAAAGTTTAAAAAAAAATGTAAACTGGCTTTTATTTGTGTGAACATTGCCTCAAGAGCTTTTTTCAGGTCATCTTATCAGTTTTCCCTCATAAAGCTAGCCCATATAAATTTGTAGTGGTTTAATTTTATTTTTCTTGTGGTATTTCATAAACTGTTGCTTGATGCACCTCATTATACTTTTAATTAGACAGGGACGAGACGATCTTGAAGCCGTCGCCCAATAAGCTTTGCATGCGTATAAATATCATACGTTTATAAAAAAATATTGATGTGGTTCATATTTTTTTATTTGTCCTATCTCGAAAAGTGACCAGATATTGTTATTAATAATTATGCACTTCTCAAACAGGTTTTTTTCTTTGTTGTATCTAGACTCTGCACGAAGAAGCATCGCATTGCATTAGGGCTACAGTGACAGGTCTATTACGTACAAAAGGAAACACTTTCATTTCACCTAAAGAAAAAAGATAATAGGAGATGCACTGTGCACTTCCGAGTTGGTCTGCACTGCATCATATGTATCTTCTTCATTATTATGAGGCGCACAACAAAATACAAGCAGTTATTATGCATTTATGCAAGGTACGTGTTTACCTAGTCGATGATATAAAATCCAAAACTAGTAATTATAATTAGTCAGACAACGTTTCTTTCAAAGATGCTGCTTTACGAATAAATAAATCTGATGTTACCTTACATAACATGTATGACATTATTCTGCAATCAGCGCAATAAAACAAACACGTACAGCGTAACTATCAATTTAAGTAGCATAATCTTTTCCATCATATGTATTAGATACAAAAATGTGGCAACATTTTGAGCCTTTGAATATTCATAGGCTAGTTTAACACTTGGCACGCTGAGCGTTTTAGCATGTAAGACTCACCCTTTTTTCACTGATGCATAAAACGATTTAAAAATCATCCCGTCATCGTTTAATTTGAAGCAGGGCAACCCCCTTCCTTCTTGCAAGCAATGATACGTTGTCGCAAAGTAAGTGTGCGTAAGCCAAAGTGTGCCCGCTGCTGCACTGAAAACTGTCTTTGACAAAGTGTAACGTGAAACTGCATATTTTATGTCTTCCCGATATGCTCAACTGCCGACGAACAGTTGAAAAAATATGAAGCAAAAATATCGCATAATAGTTTAATCAACCATACAGCATGTTTATGTACATTTTCTGTGGCACCAGCAGTCATTCGCAGCATGTGCTGTGTCGTCGGGAAGTGCTCTACAACAACTAAGCAAAAAAGTTCTCAGAAAATAAGTCAGCAGGAGTAAATGGACTGCGGAATGGCCCAAAATGCAAACATTATGTAAGGCATTGTGACAAGTAGTAGGAGTGAACAGTAACGTCAATAGAAAGGGAAAACGTGAATTTGGGATTTTTCGTCGGTATCACCTACCTTCCCAACATTTTTTTTGTTTGTTGGATACATGACTAGCAACCAGCAATACAGCAGCAAGTATATAATATTTCATTGCCATAATGCTACACAAAAGCTTCATATTCTGAAACTAGGACAGTTCGGTTCGAAGCCAAATTAGTTGAGACTGACTGATTACCTGGGCATAGTGTGTCGATAGGATGTGTTGTACTAAACCGCTTTTCATTCTTTTATATTTTAAGCAATCTGCTATAACGACAAGTATCTTCTCGTGATTTTTGTTATATTCGAAATTTTTATAAGGTGATCTAAATTTGACCACGGTTACCGGGAGCGGTTACGATCGGAAACAAATTTGAATATGTATGTACACTGTCTGTCTGTCCGTGTGCAAAAATTAATTACGATCTTGCAATTTTTCACATCGAAATATAAAATTTTATAGGTATTCACTTCAAGTAATATTTATGCAGCATTTTAAGCGATAAATAACATGCTATATAAAATGTGGATACAATACTATAATGAAAATTTGTGAGACAACTTCAATTGATATTTTCACCATCCTCTGATAACACTTCAAGAGTGCTTACTAATTTACTTCATAGCATTATTTGATTCAGATTGTTCATTTCATCAGTATGTACTACCCGATCTTTCAGCGACCATGATCAATTGATTTACTATTTTGGCCTTTCGTAACCGCTCACAGTAACCGTGGTCAAATTTAGACCACCTTATAAAAATTTCGAATATAACAAAAATCACGAGAAGATACTTGTCGTTATAGCAGATTGATTTTAAGCATGTCACGTGGCAATATTGACTGACGACGGAAGCAAATGCCTTGACTTGTCTTGCAAATACATTAAAAGCAAAAGCATAGATTTTTGTAAATAAAGTTTAAAATAATTATAAACGAAAATGACACATTATCGCGAGGATGCACTTGAGCACACTTGGTATCCCTGACTTGTTATGAAAAAGTTAACAGCAAACAGTATTTCCCGATGAACCCACAAGGATGGTTCACCATCAACATTATGGGCATTACGAATATATTTTTGTATGCATTATGTTAACATGCATGCTCATGCAATATTTCAAATAATAGCAGTAGTAGGTTGTCTGAAAATATAAACTATATAAATATGCAATTTAATTTAGGGACCCCGTGAAATCTGCAAGAAGCATTGTATTATGTTCTTTTTACCTCCCATATAATTTTCCGCTGCACTGCATATTATTTGCTCTCGTTACTTTTATTTTCAGTATTACTCTTCTCTTTTTATAAATTTTTAACAAGTTTGTTTACTAAAGAAGAGGGCTTTGGCCTGTAGGATTGAATAGTAGTGAATGTGATAATAATACAATATGTATCCTGCGCGCGCATTCTTGCAAAAGACATTTGATCCCATCACACTTTCACTTCCTGCTTTTGCACAAAATGTGATTTTGCCCACTGAGCACGAAAACACAAAACGCTACATGCTACGCGTGCAAGGCATTAAAATACTGTGTGGCGGAACCCGCCCAGTAGCAGTGCACAATATGCTTTTTCATTTTGCTATTATTTTCCATCATGCAAAAACTCTGTACTTATACATTTTTTCCTTTACAAAATTGTAAACTTGGATGATAAAGCTGTAAACATGCAGCTACACAAAACATTGCAGTATTGAAGCTCAACACGTTTGCTTCACTTAAAAAGCAACGAATTTGTTCGTAAAGTACAAAAAATGAATTCTTACCGGTCTTTGTCTTTGGGTGACCCCTCATTTTGGATTTGGGCTTCTGGTGAAAGGGACGACGCAGAGTCAGACTACACCGCCAGACGTAAATGTCGTTTACAAGTTTCATGGATGAAAAGTCGATGATGATGAAAAGTTGATGGTCCAGGAACGATGATGGACATGAAAGTAACAATAACACAATTAATAGTTTTTTGTTTGATAGGTAGTATTCTCGTTTCTAAAAAGTTTCCAATTGCATTAGCTAATTATGTCTCCCAAGTGGAATGTAGAAGGTCATTATACAATGATAAATGGAAAGTTAATTTGCAAACTATGCGACGCCAGTTTGAGCCAGCTACGAATTTTTGTAGATCATCTGAGGAAGAAGCACCCGACTGTCCATCAGGCAATTAAGGAATCGCAGAGTCAAGTTACCCGAGAAGATACGGAGGAAGACAAAGGGCTACGTGCTGAAGTATATTTTAATGCTGTGGAGTGGAGTTCTATATTTTAATTAGTTAATGTTATGCTGTTAAATCAAGGTCATTATGGATGTACATATTTGTTTATTATTTGTCACTTGTAGGTAGCAAAGTATGCACCTTCCACCAAGATCCAATTGCAGTGTCGCCAGCTCCTTGCATTTGTATTCAACTCTAAACGGATGATTCTGGATTTTGCATATGCTAAGCTTAATAAATTAGCGGTACATTCACATGTCAGGGAACTGCGGGGGTCCTTCCCATGTAAAATGGACAGGGAGTTACCGGTCGAATGGCAACTTAGTGAGCACGACTACAAGAAGTTGTACCACACTGCATTTGAAAGAGGGCATGCACTCGCAAAGATGTTCTTCAATTGGTCAGAAGAAAGCGTCGACTTGATGGGACTCGCCTGCATTTATGTACCTCAACATCACGACTTCAATCAACGACAGTGGAATTCCTTAGAGTTGTTAATTTTAAAGTTTCTCGAAGAGTACGATGTTCGACTTTTTGCAGGAAACTACGGCAATAAGTATGACAGCTATAACTATTATTCTTAATAATATGCATGCTACGGGACCATAGAGGTAGCCTTATAATATACTATTAGTACGGGACTAACAAATTTTTTCATTAATTTACAGGGCTCAAGTTTTGAAGATCGACTGCAAGATGGATATTCCAGAAGTTTGGTATATGGTTATTTTACTAACCGAGCCTTCTACCGGGGAGAATCAATACGATGCGTACGAATTCCTTAATGATGCAGAAAATAAGCCTATTTCAGTAGACATCAAGCAAATCTGGGCATCGACCAAGTATGATTTCTTACATGGAATAATGGACAACGTTACGAGAGTCAATCTCTTTGAATTACGGGCAGGAAAGATACAGTTTTTTCACGCTGAGATGGCCAGAAAAGATGAAGCATTGGCACAAGAAAAGGAGGCACATAAGAGGACACAGAAGATGCTGGAGAAAGCAGATAAATGATTGAAGATTGTGGAGGAAGAGAAATCAAAAATTCAAGTTGCAGCCTATGAGCAAACCAAAGACGCTCGTTTCATAACGCCTTACTACTTTGACCAGTTATAAAACGATTATACACACTATGAAATTAAACTGTGGTTAATGATATTTACAACGATCGAATTAATGTACTTACCGTTCCGATGGATTCTCCATCTGAGGAACATCTAGAGTCGACCTTGCGTCGTTTTAACTTGAGGTCCTGGAACAGGCTCATTCCATTGTGCAGTACTCCTGTAACATGAAAATAAATTTGTCATGAGAATGATGCTTTTACTGTAGGATATTAGCAGCAAATTTTCATATAATATTTTATGTATGCGATGATGAAGGTGAATAAAACTAGGTAAAGTAATGAGCATTTAATAATATCGGTCTAAAGTATGTATGTATGAATGTATGGACATCATCAACATCAACGCTATCGCAAAATATGGCCTACTGATACAAATCCAGTAAAAATGTTAATGACCATCATAAAAAATTGCAAACAATGACCTGATAATGGCAGTCGTCAGCATTCAGTATACCAAGTGCCAAATGACATTTTATACACACCTATACACATAGTGTGTGAACAAACCGAACAAATCGCAATGCCATTGGTGTCAAATGAAGTAATAAATTTTAGTATCACGATAAGTTTGTAGTGATATGCATACCAAGCCAAAACATACATCTTGTGAACTTCAGTATATATTAGCAAAAATGCTAATATAAAACTGGCCATAATCTATGATATGCAAAGTAACACAATGAACTCTGTGTTCCATTCATTTCCAAAACATGAGATATCATGATCGCAAAATGTCATTTGTTATTATTCCAATTTGCACGGTATGTTGTAAAAAGGTATAAAAAAGTGCTTGAAATGAATGGGCCATGTGCTTGTGTGTACACAAAAACCATCCACCTTTTCCTGTAACTATACTTGAAATAGTACGTCCAACCATATAATAATAATAGGTGATTCGGTTTCATTATAATAAGTGTTTTTATTTTTATACAGCATGAGACAAGCGCACACACACTTTATACTTGGTTTTGTGTGTATTAACAACAAAAAAGGAAAGCTTGGTTGGCCAAAAAAGCAATGATAAAAAGAGCAATGGCACCATCATCAACATCATCATCGACACGGCAGGAGCAAAGCAGCAGCAGTGCCAGTAACTAGCACAAGCTGCTCCGGGCATTGTACCATTTTTTTGTGTACATGGACTCTTGATGGATAACAGATCAGACCAACGAACGTACGATTCCAATGAAGTAAAGTATGACAAGTTGTGGTAGCGATACTGTATAGGTATAAGCTTATAACATGTGCGCATGGCGCATATACACAGGAACTTGTAAAAGGATAATAGGGTATAAGAGAGTTTTGTGAGGAGCATAAATACAATTATGACGGTAGCAAGTGGTATAGATAATACGGCTGCTAACAACAAGGCATGCTTGCTCGCCACTATACCGACCGACAACAACACCATCATACCGCTATAAAAGCAGCATGTTATGCATGCATGCACAGTCCTTTACACCGCTGGCCTACTTTTTCTTTCTCCTGGAACCGTTACGTGTCTACATGAAAGCTTCTCTCATGAAAATGAGTGCATGCAATGTATGTATGTGTGGGGGAAGAAGACTCTTAAACCACACAATTTCATGAATAGACAAATCAATCGCTCGGCTACCAACGCACCACCATAATGACTAGGTGTGTATAATATTTAAACATTTACGATACGTGCAAGCTATACTTTCTTAAAATAATGTTTAAATAATTTTGTAAATACAACAGAGCATTTTTTCTTCTAAAAATGGACAATATAACAATTTCATATATTTGCTTGTCTTGACGTGGAATAGAAAAAATAACCCGTTTTGAATGATAATAGCCAATATTATGATCTTTCTATGTATCTCCAGTAATCAAGTACATCTCCGAGTCATCTCCATTTTTTAACTTTAACATTGAACTTTACGATCACTTCTCCTTGTCTTCCTGTAAACATCGCCACAGTGCAAAGGAGGATGGTCAAGTTGTATTTAATCGACCTATGACTAAAACTGTTGTGCACATAGTTGGGAAAATTTGTCTCTTCCTCGTTAAATTTTATAAGCAATACGCAATCCTACTTGGGATGGATACGCAACGTAAAGGATACACGACACATTAATATCGATTCATAGGCAATGACATTACCAACTGCAGAAGCGACCACAATCCTCCAGATGTCATTTGCACGTATATATTTTTGCCGACATGCCATAAAACTAATATGAATTCGAAATAAATATGACTACTGGTGCAAAATTATGAGTCTTGGGTTGATGTCAAAGAGAAGAGCAAGGTTGAAATCTTGAAGAAGAAAAAACAAATTTTGCCTTCTACTGCCATTGAATTTTTTTAAGTAACAGGGCAAGGGCTTCGACTGCATTTACGATGTAACCATAATGAATGAGAAATTAATTTTTTTTCTCCAAATACGAGAATAAATGGCAAAAACAATCACTTGCAAAAATCTGTCATCATAATGCCACCTTACAAAAAAACGCTTTTCGTAAAAAATGGAATTAAAATTTGGTGGCCTTTTGTAACCTTTGACATAGAAATATTAAATTAACGACTTTGTATTTATAGATTTACTCACCTCCACTTCCATTTTCAATTGCACTCGCTTCAAGCAGTATTGGCAGCTTTTTGTTATTGCATGGAAGGGAAAGGGCCAACGTTGCCCCTTTCTCCATTGTAAAAACTAGTGATTAAAAATAAACTTTTCTTTGTAGAAATATATAATTCCTGTTACAGGAATTTCTTCACTCTCCTCTGTTTTCACAGCATAGAAAATACTGCTGGGCTGGACTCTTTACAAAATTGCATAACTATGTATAGAAGTTGTACTGGTATCATTTAAACAATGTCCCTATTTCTATTAAATGAACTGAAGAATTTATCCAAGATGATTTCAACGGAGTAACTTTACAGATGAATATATTGTAGCGGATATTAAGGCTTCTTCCTTGACATTTGTACATAATAGATGAATGAAGTGGGATAGTTGGTAAATTCACAGGAAACTGGTTACCATCCGATTGCAACTAATGTTAAACGTGTTGAGATATTTCTTTTAGAGTAAAAGATCACAAGGTGGAAGCCAATACAATAGATTATCTATTTTGTATATGACGATAATGAGAATCTTCAAAAACAAAAAAAAACTTGTTGTTGGCCTGTATCAAGGATTCAATAAATGCGGTAGAGTTTGGTATTTTTTTTTGTTAATCACTTAAAAACCGTTCCGTCGTGTCGTGGGATGATGATTATAGGATGAGCAATTTTTATTTGGTAACGTAACGGTTGGTACATCTACAACAGGAGCCACGATGAACTGGATGAAAACCCTTTCTTCGTATTCAGTCAATTGTGGACGAAACATAAAAATCTCTTTTTTCCAGCTCTTTTCATCAGTAAACAAACAAGCAATAGTTGACCCAGAAAAATGCAACGGTTCTCTTCACTCAATAGTGAGTAAACAAGAGGAGATAACACAAAAAGATTTACTCGTCGGGAAAATGCTTATTATTATCAGTCATATAAACTGTCCGTGTAACATGGCAGTTATATATATAGACGCATTTTATATTTGTTAAAGGAACTGAAATGAGATGAGATTACAAACTGATTTTTGTCAATCTTCTTTGCTGATGAGCAAAGAGTACACACACAACAGTTTATCCATTACATGAATACAAACACAACTTTCCGAGAGATTTGTTTAAAATGTTGACAGGACTTTTACACTTTTACATAAATCCTCTGTCAATGATGATTCAGGTAGTCAATCAAAAGTCGTTTATAGCATTGTCATCTTCAAACTATTTCATGTACCGTAGGTCTCGTCCTTTTTTTGTGCAAACACTTTACACAAATAGCACAATTGTACTTTATCCAGTTCACTCTTGAAATGCATGCAAACCCAAGCTTTTTTTACGTATTATCATGGACGGATGGGATGTTTTCAAACAACAAAACAAAACTTTGTGCAGAGTTGCAGAAGCGGTTCCGTTACTATATTCGTCGTGCTCCACAAAACTAACCAGATTTACAAACTGTGCTGATTTGTCATCATTTCAATAGAAAAACATTGTCACTTGGACCACAATGGCAATGATGACAAGTACGATATGTTATTCTTTTGGGGGCTAGACTTTGTTGTTATCAAAGTCCGACAAGAGGCAACAAGTATATTTGGCGAATCCTGTTCCTTCCGGCAACTGCAGATTTTTCGATGATGACAATGATGATGATTATTTGATAGCGTACTCAAACGGTTTCCCCACAAACTGAAATTTTTGACTTTATACATAATCTCCGATTAATGGCCATCAACACTTTTCAATGCGAAAGAAAACAGAATGACGAGAAGAATTGATTAATTTGATTTCGATAAAACTGGATCACGGATGAAACAGCAACAATGGCCATTAACAATAAAAATATTGAAGAATTGTAATACTTAATCTTGACTTGAAGTTGAATTCTTGTGTCATCATCAATCTTCAAAAGAAGAAAAAAACTTTTTTTTTGCAAATAATATCCCAGAAGACAAAGTTGATCCAAGGTAATGTCAGACTATGAATGAGTAGAGTAGTCGAAGGCAAAGGTAAAATTGCGTACATGTGCATCCATTAGGATGTAACCATGTACTGATACACATATACAAGGATGTGTCTCACTTGAGTCTCATTCAACCCGGAAGAGCTTTCCACCTTTCTTTCATATGCACTATATACCTATACACTCACTTATCATATATGTGTAGGTACGGTATACACCTAATACGATGATGACTGTTGCAGATAGATATGTGTTTATGTGTGCTCTCTCTCTCTCCAAATATTATACTACGTAATCTTGAGCGGATGATTGGGATGATGACAAGCTTAAAAAAACTGCGACAAAAACGGCACTAGGTTCTTATTTTTTTGCAACAAATAAAGCTTATCCAAAGTCAGACTTGGCGAGTTCTGGAACTCCAAACGGACTGAAGCGGAGATAATACGGTTGGCTGAATCCTCTCATTCACTTTTTTAACAATGCGTATATATTATTGAACTGCCACCGCCACTGACAACAATAACGGCAAGTCTCTCATAATGTCAGTCAACAGGGGAAATACGAGAGTCTGAGCGAGAGAGAGAGTGACGAGAACACACATGTGAACTCGAGCAAGAGCAACAGTGTAATGTGACAGCGTAGTAAAACGGTGCCTGTACGCTGTTCCCATGCTGTTATGTGTTGTTTGTTGTCATTTTATTATTATGTGAACGGACGGAGAAGCACATACGAGAGCTCTCCCAAAATGCATGCAATGCACATTGTGAAGTTGAATGTTGAACTTCTTAATGTGCTGCTCTGCTGTGTGTGTTCTAAATGTGAGTATACCCTACAGAGCAGAGTCATAGCCAGAGCCAGCAAGCCCAGAAGAGAAGAATAAGTAAAAGCCCTTTTTTCTTTGCTGCTGAGAATAGTGATAGTAAAACTGTATTGCTGCTGCTGCTGCTGCATGGCTTCAAGCACACGACGGTCTACTCACAAGAGTACGCATTTGGATTTGGATCCAAAAGTTGGTGTTATTGCCCGTCCTGTGCATAAACTTGGAGTTGTGGTAGGATAGGATTTTGCCACGAACGAAATGAACAACAACAACAGAGCAGCAAACAAAACTGTTATATAAAAAACGAAGGAGCAATGAAATGTTTCTTTCCACTACAATGCAATGTAAGAATAGTATATATAGTGATGGTATTAGTATAATAATAAGCTCTCTTGTTCTTCGTCTTCGTCTGTAAGTTATGTGTGCAGTTGTGAACGCACAAAATTTATTGTTACGTGAGTTCACTGGCAAGTGTGTGTAGGCATACACGTTACAGTTTACATTTTCTCACATAACAGTTCAGTTCACTCTCAGCGGCAGAGAGTTACTTTTTTTACCAATTCACTTTTATTATCATTTTTATGTCTGTCCTTTCTAAGGTACTTTGCATTAGTCCACATTTACCCCAGTAGTTTCCTGCACTGCACATCAAGAAGTAGAAAAAGTGTTTATGTAATAAGCTAAGCGGAATTAGCGCTTCATTATTATAGTCGCATAGTCGAGTATGCACAAATGTAGGCGAGCATGCATGCATATAAATGTTTCAACTTTTTTTTACAAACCGGAGGCTGCTGCTCTTGTTGTTGTCGTTGCTCTTATTAAGCACTTGATCTCTTGTGCATTTGTGCACATTTTGATATAAGCTTAGAGTAATTTAAATACTTTTCTTTATCTTGCTCTTGGGTGCTCTACACTAATATGTCATTAGACAAGATTACATCAAAAATGTTTACAGCACCACCACTTCATTAGTTTGGCATTCCCGCTGTAATGAACTTTACTTGATATATATATGTCTTCCTTCCTTTTTTAACTTGAACATGCGCATACAAAACAAAGTGGAAGGAAACTTGTTTTGCAATTCCTGAAGCAAAAAAATCTTGCTTATTCATTACTCATGAACCTCGCACTTTTATAAACAAAATGTTTACATTACATCACATCAATCAATGGATAAACGATATGGTGGATAGAATTAGTGATGGAAGGCAATTTATCACATGCTGGTTATTCAACTTCTTTTTCATTTTTGTTGTTGTTCAGGTTTTTTACTACTGACCAAGTTACTCGATTACATAATCCAAAAGTTTGAAATTCATGGACGTTGTACGTTGTCCTTCTCATGAATATATCTGTCAAGATTTGAAAATGAATCTTTCGGACAGAGACCATAAAAATACAGTCTCTATAAGTATGCACGTACACATAACCAACTTCTTTTTAGGTACAACAGTGGTGATTACTTCCGGTTTGAGAGATTTAAAATCAAAGGTGGTTTATCGGCCACAAAATGCACGGTGATGAGACAGGACATGCTAACAGCAATAAAAACACCATAATTTTATTATGGTTCTAGAATCAACATGAAATGCATGTATGAAATGTTTATGTTATACACTCTCAGGGAGGAATATTATGAATCTGCACTCTGTGCATCACGACCGCTCACCATTATTCTTTACAGTGCTTTGGTACTTCCACCGCCTGATTGCATCTTGTTCAACAAGTTTTTTTCTTCTTCCTATGCCTAAAAATTTTAAAAAGGCATCACTGCTTGTGGCTGTTATATAATTTAATGATCATAGCAAACTCACTCTATCTGCACATAAATGGATGATGGTCAGTTCTGCTACATTGTTAAATAACAAGTCGAACTGCCGTAGGCCTTTTTTGCATATTAATTTTGCATGCGACCACTTCTTGGGCCGACGACGACGTTTGTCTGCTAATATTTGGGGAAGGAAAGTGATTTTTTATGCACATGTGTGTGTGTGCATATCGCCATGATGGCACAAAACGCTAGCCAAGCCAATTCCATTACATAATAATAATTTTATTTTTTTATCAACTTGAACATAACATACTGATAGATTATGTATATCCGTATAAGACAACATTCAATCTCAAGTCAATTATCTTTTAACCTGCACTATAACTTTGATGATATAATAGGTAGTTATTAGCTTGGCGGTTTAGCTAACAAAGTATTTATTGTCAACTGTCATTGTAGTTGTATGTGTACTGTCAGAGTGAGTAGTCATTGCCCGAGTTCAAGGCACTTTGGCACAGATTATTTGCTTATTAATTTTTTGATGCCGAGCATTACGTACCTACATGATAATGAATAAAAATTAGCGTGTGCGATTGTTGCAATGTAATGCAAATACAAGAATATCTCATTCACCGTCTTGCTACTTCCTTTCCTATTTCACTTTTTTACTTCCTTGTCTTCAAAATTGCGTTCCTACGTCATTAAATCAAAATGCTGCAAACTACAAAGTTTACGCGCTGCCACAGGACGCATGTGACAATGTATGACATTGTTATCTGCACTCTCAAGTCATCAGGAGGCAAAGTCCTGTTATGTATTTTCGATTCGTTGGCAATTGACTTTTAAATGAATACACGTCAGTCCTGCGAACACGTTTGACGTACACGTCATGCCTGTGAACAAAGCATTTTTGCATAAGCTACAGCTACAGTGACAAGCAGGCAAGCGATCAGAAAATAATAAAATTAGTCTTCCTGTTTTCCTCAGATTCATTAACAGTGAACCTTTTTTATGTCAATATACTTCTAAGAAGCTTGACATGACATAGGTAACTACTGCACAGGAAGCAGGTTTGCGGAGGAGTATGGAATCGTAAATTGCTCGTAGAGAAAAGTAATAATGAATGATGATTTAATGAAAAAATATGAAATATGCAAATGATAACCTTAAACCCCAAATAATAAATAGATTTTTTTAAACTTGTAATCAAAAGAAAAAATCATAATTTCAAAAGTTAAGCACTCGCATTTATATATACTTATGTACTTATACTTTTGCTTAGATATTTTTTTTCGCTAAATTATAGATATATTTTATATCTTGTATATGTGCGCCTGTATGCAAATTATTTTTACTTTCCAGGTGAAAAGGAAATCAGGAATAACAATGAGCTTTATGATGAGTGAGGACAAGAGCAGGAATAATGAATATAAAACAGCTCTCGTGCCCGCCTCTTACGTCAAATATGCATAGTATGCATTATACGCACCAGGAGTAGGTATTAGATGATGCTTGAGGAACGGTTGTTGGCGGAGGTGTTATAATATACATATCTGGACGAAAGCACACTACTGCTGCGATACTTGACAACAATATATATTTTAGTTGGCAAGAGATACGTGAGCACAAAAAAGTCTTGATGAGGATGCGTGTACTCAACGTGACACCTGCTTCACTTCTGGAAGCCGACTGTCGTGTGTGTGTCTGGTGCGATGAGAAGCAGCGATGCATGCAGATTAGCATGTTGGCTGTGCCCGTGTTTTCCTTTTTTTTTCTATTTTTATTGTGCTGTACTGGAATGCAATACAGCAGCATATTATATTTATGAGGAGAGAGAAAGACAATTCAAATACCACTGAAACAGTAATGTATGGATCTAAAAACACTGCCCAGTAGACTTTGGTATAAAAATAAGCTTTTAAGGTTGCGTGTGTATGATGCTCAGGTACGATTGTGAGCGCTTGATTATAGATCATGGAACATTACTACTACGAGTTTAACAATGAAAGTTTATTTGCTCCACATATACAAGTCTACTAACGATGTACGCTGGTAGGTGTTTATGGGCTTGTTTATTTTTTTGCGTCAGTATATTTACTGCAATTGAAACTGTGTCAAATGATTCCACGATCAATTACGATATTCACATGAGCTGTTCACATTCACTGCCTACATAAGCGAATGCTGGATTGCTCGTTCTTTTTAGATATAAATAGTATTTTTTCTGAGTCATAATGGAAAAATACTATTTATTTAGGCCCTGCACATCAACTGCAGCTGAATATTATAAGTACATATGACTGACTGACCCATACAACTCAAGCCAAACGTAAAGATGACGGTCAGCAGAAGCGTGAGCCATGATGATGCGCCGCTATGTGTGGAAAAAGGGCAGTTGGACAAGTTTATTTTATATGACTTGAGGAAAATACCTCTACTGACTGAAAGCCAAAGGGTAGCCAGAAATGGGTAATAAGCCTGTAAGCACGTTCCATTAGCATCATTTCATTTTTCAGGGTCTATCTATCACCTGGCTCATTCTTATTTTTCCTTTGGATGCTGCCACAGTGGCATCCTCATCATCAGCGAGACAAGAGAGCTCCAGTTTTAGTTTCTTCCAATTATAATTGACCTACTAATTCCCGGTCCGGTTCTTGTGAAGAAGAATACAAGAATAGAATTACACCTTTACGACGACAGAAACTTGTTCCCATTCTTTCCTTCTTCAGATGCTCTTTTCGAGCTCTTCCTCCTTTTTTTGTTACGCACCACCACTAAAGTGGACAAGCGATCAGGTACAAACAAAAAAAAGTTGAATAAAGGAAAAATGTACACAAAAGAAAAGAGGTATCATGCGTATGATGATGGTTTGATACCTCCTCAAACATTTTGCATTTCAATGAGTCAATTCATTCAACACACATCATTTCCCTAATGCACTACATTTTATAAAGGGAAAAGTGGAGGAGGGTGTCTTCCTATGAGACCAACATGATAGCCAGCTCCTCGGGATCAAAGAGAGGTCGAGACAAGAACCAAAGTTTATTAGAAGGTCCTGTGTGTGTAGACCCTTGATTAACCAAGGTTTACCAATGACCAAGAAATACGAAGAAAAAAGGAAATAACGTTAATTCCTTTTTCTACAAAAAAAAAGAAGAACATGTGTTGCTGGCGCGTATATTTGATCAGAAAATTCACATGTGTCGATTGATAGACGGACTCCCTAGTTCTTATATTATGAATGCTCATGTAATGTTATATTCTGATAATATAATACGGAGTAGTTATGTGAAGGATCCAAACAAGTCCAGTTGCAGTGCCCCTGCTCTTAAGACTGATCTTCAAACCTTCAAAATGGTTTGAATAATCTAGGCCAAGTCCAGAATAACGATCTTGCTTGGTGATGATGAGGATGATGGTGCTTAGGGTATTATGCTGTTGTTGCATTTGAATCTTCTCATCAAAATTCAACAGAGATGAGATGACCATCACTTTCCATGTTTTTTATAATATCACAAGACACGTTCGTTTGCTCACCAGCTCCTATTTTCGGGGTTTTCGATCAAATACTCTACCATCAAATGCTCTACGTGCTACAATGCTCTCATTTAATCCCGATTTGAAAAAAAAACATCCTTTTTTGTTTTGCTCCAGTTGTGTTGTTAGTTGTTTGCCCCCGTGTTGCTATTATAGAGACAATTTTACATAAAAAGATCAAGATCTATGATGATGTTATGCGTGTGCTCATGGAATACACTTTTAGATTACTAAACAAGTATTTTTTTTCTTCTTAGCCACAGTTTTAAGAAGCTTTCTTTATTTTTTACACCCTTTTTGTTGAGATAAATATTACTGGAGGGTCTCTGTCCTGCCTCACACACAATATATTATAATGTTGTAGCTTCGGGTTGTAAAAATCTAAAGCGGTTTTTGTTGTTGTTGGATAAAGAGCCTTTGTAGCTTTCCACTATGAATGTAGTGCAGTTGACCCAAAGTCCAGTAGTCAAGTCCATCAAACTGATTAGCGTAAGGGAAACGAGAAAAAAGTTCCGAGATACACCGTTTTCAATAGTGAGTCATTGCGATAAGACATTTTTTCTCTTTCTCGTTCTATTCCTGTTACTCGAGTTTCTATTATCTTTGACTTTTGGAACTGATTGAAAATAGGTACTTTTTTCTTCACTTTTTTTAAAATGGTTTATTGGACATGGTTCATGGGTGCAATAATAATGAGATGTGCAATGGTGTAGATAAACGACTATTTGGATGATCGACATTGAAATTCAAAGCGCATTCGTATCATTACGGTGCATAATAAAAGCGGATAATAATTTCGGGAAATAATTTTGATATTTTTCTGGGGATGGAGAGAACAAAGTATGTAAATCAGAATGCACTTGTACTGCATTACAACTTGAGTATATACAAGTTTCTATTTTTAAATGTTTCATTTATTATTATTTTTATATGCACAAAAAATACTGAACTCAAATGCATTTCCGTAATTACCAATGTACTTAACTTCAATCTACAAGATCACACGCATTACATTTCAGCTGAAAACTGAATTTGATTAGAGTTAATTTTTGTTGTTTGATGAAGCATGCACCATGCATCATTCCACTCCTTAATTCCCACAATCATAACACAACAAGCAATCTAAATTGCAAATGTCGCTGGTGACAAGAACAGGAAGCAACAAGAAAGTGGAGGGACCTAATAAACAAGAGTTATTAACGTGCCCTCGTGCAAAGGAGTAGTAGTGCAAAAGCTATCAACCTTTGCTCTAGTACACCACCACCGCCACCACAACTTCCATAATCAGTTAAGACGGCATTACACAATCATGATGTAATTACAGAAAGTCAAGTTTGTTTAAGTGCATTGTACTTTCCAAGAAAATGTCCTTATGGTAGTAGCAACAAGCAGACGCATAAACCTTATAAAAATACAAGGGTGCACAACATTCATTACAACAACGATACTTCCTACCAAGTTATCACACCACAGACATGTTATGTTAGGTACGCTCCTATATAACGCAGCATTGAATAGTCCACATCCAACCACCATGGCACAAGTTATACATGAAATAAAAAGTACATGCAGTCATACATGAACCTATAAAAGACAACAAAGTATGTTTCATACAATCATTATACAATTTAATAACAATTAAGAAGGTAAAAATGCATGATGCCAGTTAAGTGATATTATATAACTCGTAATAATAATATACGCCTTGCGTTTCTGCGATTATGGTATCAGATTATCCTTTCCGTTTGTAGAGATTTGGTTATAGCATGTACAATTCGTGCCGATCCAATCTATGGCTGCATACCTTTCATTTTTATCTGTTCAACGCAGCGTGAAAACGTACACACTCCTTTTCTATAATCAACCACTTTACAGTTTTTGTAGATCATCTCTTTTTACAGCACTTCCGGATTCAAAAGTCTACAATAATATTGGCGCACAGAATGGAAGTGTGTGGGTAGATAACATTTTTACGTATACATTATGTTTAGCGTACGCACGGTTTACATGTAAATAAAACACTAATAATTGTTTTTGAACCATCTAAGGATAAAAATGCTACAAACAGATTGCCTGTGCAATTCCCTAATTTAAATTTTAAAAAGGAATATATTATATATTTATGTATACAGCATCCTTCCACTACCCACGCACACACGAAAGGAGAAAATCACTAGTGCAGTACGAACAAAGTGTTATTTTGCTACATCATTGCTTTTATGCAGAACTGGCATTTTGTGCTTTGGGGAGGGAGCATAAAATGACAAAAGGGGTGGGTGGGTATACTCTGCAGTTTTCAGAGATATTTTTTTCACTTCATTAGCTCTCCCTTTTTATCTTCACGGTCCTGCCAATAAGGATATTTTATGAGATGATATTTTTAATAAACAAAAATTATGGATAATTTCTGATATTTTTGGGTTGAAAAAATAAGTTGTTTATAATGTTCATATCTACTTGTGCACATGTTTCTAGGTATTACGTATTATTTATAGAGATACTAACTTACTTTCCTATTTATAATGGCTTTTCTGACTACATAATACCTGCTACATTTATTCCACAGTGCAAATAATTACAATAAATCAGCTCATCCATCCATATTATCACATTTGTCAACATAACAGTCATATAAAATAGTCAGCTCAAAGTAAGTACAATCATTATATCTTTCCTTGTATCTTTAAGCAAATAACTTATTGTTGGTAGATAGATATACAACTAGACAACATAATGTGATAAGACATTCATAATAATAATAATATGTAATAATGACTAGTAAAAATAGAGGAACGAAACTGACTGAGACATATCAAGCAGTCACAGTCAGCTTACGAGGAAAAGTGAAAGCGATCTTGACTGCTGTTATATTTGCGACTACCATTTTTTGCCTTTGACGCCTCCAAAATAATGAACATATGATATAATGACAGTGGCAAACAGAACATTCTTTTCAAAGAACGTACACCATTGTTCAAATGATCATAAAGTTGATATATGAGCATGCTGCATGAAAAGTGGGGTTAGCAATGGTTTCACGAGTAATGCATTTTGCAGCTTTAATAATGCAATTGCATAGTCAATTGATGGGAAATGCGAAAACGCGTTGTGTAGGAAGAGGCAGAAGAGATATTACGCATGTAAGTCCCATTTATATAATGCATGAGAAAAAAAAAGTTTGCTACGATAATCATAATCACGACAATCAGCATTAGACTAGACTATTATGCAAACGCTGTACTCAGTCATGCATCCAATGCCATTTTTACACTGTCATTTCCACGTTACTTGAGGATGATGTTCATTTTATACAGACCCTCTGAAAGTACATTCACTTTTTCGACTTGCGTATTCTTTGCTTCAATGTATTTACTTATGTTATCTTCTTCAGTTGTTAATTTCAATGCACAGTTGATTATTATTAGTTTCCTACCATTCATAATGACGATGATGAGGATTTTGCCATGTGAAAAGTGGAGTGACTGTGACAATAAGGAAATCTCTTCCTTAAACTTCAATTCAACTTGTTGTGATAGCGTAATGCATATTTTTTAGAAATCGAGTTTTAACTCGTGCCTTACATTTGTATTGGTAATTATTCATGGCGAATTTTTAATTTGTGCTTCAAGTACTATGTACCCATCTTTCGCATGCGTGTGGCATAAAACTCTATTTATACTTATGTGTTGTTATAAATTATTCCATTCCCCATATCCAATCTAAATGGATGTTGATCTAAATTTGAAATTTCTCTTCTGCCAAACATTTTTCTTGAAATGTTCATACTTTATGTCAATTCCAGATTTACGATTCTAAATAACGACTTTGCTAATGCCGTAATTGTACTTTTTATTAGTCAATATACTGTATTAAAACATGCATTTGTTACTTTGATTTTCCATGTCCCCTTTATCTATATATCTGTAATATCATGGAGAACAAATAATTGTACAAATTGTAAAATAACTCTTTGTCGATAAATTTTCTCCTTTAAAATGAAATAAAATTTGTTTGTATTTTGAGGACTGAACATTTCAGTTAATTTGCATGCATCAATTAATTCTTCCCTTTTTGCATTTGTTCATGTTTGACTATGCAATGTATTATGTGAAGTATTGATGAAATCAACCCCTCAAATGTGTATAGCATCCCACTTTAATTCAGAGTGTGAAACAAGAGTCAACAGAAGAAGGGACAAAAACAAAAGGCAGCCCTAAATATGTATAGCATTGGAATTCCAACAAAGATACTAAAGAGAGCTTTACATTTTCTCAAGAAATCGTTTAAATTACAAAAATGTATAATGCCTAATTTGTTGCTTTGAATCATCAAAGAGAAATACTAAAAATCGTCACTTGTATTGCAGTGCACATGCTACTCTATACTGTAATTACGAATGATTCGAATGGGTGACTCAATGAGAGAAGTCAAAGAGAAAGAAAATTAATTTAATTTAATTGCAGGAAGCGTTTTTGCAAAAACGTTCAATTTATTTCATTTTAAATTTTACGTACTAAAGAAAACTACATGTTTCATATAAACCGTGATTTCATAAGACCAACCCATCTAATGTTACTTTCTGTGTTCTTATCAAATTTTTTATATCCATGTCGTAAAAACTTTTGCATGTAACTGGGTATGCATTTGAGTATTTGCCGTAGACAATAACCCTACATGAATTGCATCCATCGTCTGTAATTTCATCAAATTTCTCTTGAACCTGCTACAAACGGTTTATGTCGCACAAAAACTATGAAATTAGCCGTGATGGTATTAATGCCTATAACGCGTACTTGTTGAATAAAAATCCCTCTCCCTTTGAAAGCTTCATCACACAAAAAGATGTTTTTGTCCCGTATGATGATGAAGTGTTAAAAAATTTCCCTTTTCTCCTTTCATCTCTTCCCGTTCCCTTCAGGCAGCCCATGCGCTTGCTCACTCTACACGCACCAGACAATTATTATCTAATCAAAGCCTTAAAGGGAGTTTTACTCTCTATTGCCTCATTAACTTTGCTGCTGTTATTATTATTTAAAAAATAAAATCCCTCATTCTGTCACGACAATGTTCTCTATGAAATGATGATCATCAGGATGACGGTTGAGACTGTTGTTCTGTGATTACAGATTGTCACACAAATTCACTTTCAACAGAGCATAAAACCGTCTTCATCTTCCCTCCTTCCCACAACCAATCTCCTACAAAAAAGGACTTTTTTTTAGCAAATATGCATGAGCATGCATGCATATTCACAAGTTGTAGACAGCAAATTACTATACTACAGCAACAATCATCTTCACTTTTGTTGTCTGTGAGTGTAGGTATATATTTTTGTACCAGATGCATTTTATGTTAATCAACATTTGCACGCATCCTGCGCTTGCTTTATTATATTTTTTATTCTTCTACGCTCAAAGTAATCAAAAGAGGAGTACAAAAATCATGCCGAGAGATCTCCAACCATTTTAATCTGATATAATGTTAGCTCGCAAAATAAGATTGAACCACAACGCAGCGATATCAAGCAGTGCTGTAAATTAACTATAATATAGTTTGACAGGCAGTCACTTTGAAAACGATTTAAAAATTCTCTTCCTGGTTCGATATAGGTACTTAAATAGGGTATGAATGGGCTGCATGCCTAAAAACTGCATATATGCAGATATTCGTCGCTCACGTAATAGTGAATGCACTGTTGTGAATGCCTTTAAAAGTAGAAAAAATAGCGTCACAGTATATTTTTTATTATATATGTATAATAACAATGAAAAATCTCAGATATAATCATCTTTATAGACTCATTATTCACCATAATATAGGCGTATATATGTGAGCAGTAAAAAAAAGAGAGATTTCCCTTTTCATAACAGTCGTGACTGCTGGCATAACAGTGAGAATCAAAACCAAGGTAGTAAGTCACTCAGGCGTTGGGTTCACTGTCTTCTTATGTAAGTCACTGTGTTTTTTCCACAACAGACAGAGATAATGGTAATTGTGTTCATGCTTTAGAGTCCACTGCCCTTTCCATCCGCAACAATGCTCTGCTCTGCACAGAGCATTCTGTTGCTGTAGGTAAGTGCGTTTGCTGTGTGCATTCTACAGGATGTATGTACCTACATACACATTATTACCTATTCCACCTTGTATCATGTACTTTTGCCACTTATTCGCTTCCCATTTTCCCACCAAGTCTTCATCATCATCTCCTCTCTACAGTACGCAACAGTCACTCATTATCAACGTCATCCGGCATCCATTATTCTATCATATCATTTCTTACATGGGCACGATAAATAAATAAAATCAGCAAACCATCATCATCATCATCTCTGCATCAAGTACTCATGTAGAGTGTACCTTCCTTCCTCTTTTTTTCAGATGGGTACTACAAGTGTGGCAGGTAGGGGGAATATTAGTAATGAAAATTTTGCATTCTAATTTTTCATATCCTTCCTGCCTTCCTTTCGCTACTCGTGCATTGTTTAGCCGCGAGCAATAGTCATGTAATAGGGACTCGTCTTCCGAACTCTGAACAAAACAAAAATAATTTTGATGATGATGATGGCAGTGTGTTTAATGTTAATGGCAATAATATTGTCAAGTCATAATAGTCGTCGTGTAATATGCCATGCATGCAGCAGTTGTTACTGTTCATCGTCATCATCAACACACACAGGCAGTAAAAAAATCATCAGGAACTAAATGGGAAGTACCAGGAATAATGCTACAACAATGAGCAAAGTGAAACTTTCATTTTTTCCAAATCACTGTTACAAACGTGATTTCGCTTTCAATTTCAATCCATATTTGCAAAACGTATACATACATGAATCATTCAATGGATCTTGCATGGATATTTGGATACAATTTTATTCAACAGAAAAAATACAATATGCATCATTTACAATCATTTTGTCCGATGATGAGGTGGTGGATGACAACATGCCAGCATCAGTTTCTATATACTGACATCATTGCGTATTGATGGTTATAGATAAGTCTATCGTTTTCTACTTGATATTGAAGAACCTGTACCCGTACATTCTCCCTATTGAATATAAATGACTAGAGGTGATTGACTTGTAGAATGTCACTTAATAATTCAGTAGGTTCATACATAATATGAAGCGTTCTTCATATCTGCCCACGTATAGCTAAAGCAGAAGCAATAGTGCCTTGGTGGGTACGTATGCAAACAGGAACCCTTGTGTGGTTAGTTATTAATTTTATCTGGGAAGTTAGATGAGCAATTGAATAAAATCATCTTATTTCTTAAGGAATCGTTATTTCCCATAACTCACGTGTGCGTTGTATTGATTTTTCGAATGGAAAATATCGGAAATAATCCTATACCTTGTACTTTTAGGGTTGGCAGTTTCCACTACAGGGCACAACAAGATTCATGATTCTTATGATTATATTTTAGACTTTTGCATATTTGTGACTCGAATAAGGAAATGAATGGTTGGGTTATAAGGATCACGAAATGATAAAAATGACGTTTTAGGATCGAGTAGAAATGCATCAGCGCCATATCAGCAGAGGATAGATAGATAGATAGATAGACGATGTGGTAATACGTTTGAGAATAAAGGTCAATTTTAAATTGTTTTGAAAACGTGCATACTCTTAGGATACGTCATGCACGATAAGGAACTCGACAACTTATTGCACTGCCAACACTCATCCGGTTACCCTTTGACTCCTTAAACAAAAGGGGAAAGGGACATTGTGATGGGTATAGTACACCAACAATGTCACCCTGGTTCACGAGCAATCAAAAAGCAAGCAATTGACTTGCCATAATCAACAATACAATGCTGTACAATACTTATAATAACTAATTGATAATAACCCGAGTTTCATCACTTCTGGGAACCTTTGAACGTTTAATGGTCACTAAAATCATTTCCACTATCTTGACTTCTTCCGACTTTTTATCGCTTTGCTTTGTGCATACATTCTTAACCTGATACTATGCGTACACCTACGTAACTTACAAAGTACCAGTATAAAACTATTTATAAATACGCTCGAATAGAAGTGACTTTTTACCTTAAAAGTAGGCATTTTGAAACTTGGTAAAAACAACATTTGTTTATGAAAATTCGTTTGGAAACAAATATACGCATGCTTTCCTGTCAACGTCACAAGTACAGGCGTCTCAGATGATCTAGTATCATCGCGAATATATGAGCCGCTTGCATAAAATGTTATTTACGCATCAGCTAGAGTAGTGTGGAAGGAGTGTGTGTGTGTGGAGTGGATTCTTTTACGGAGCTAAGAGTTCACAGAGGATTTTGTGCTAGATGTTAAGGAATCGGAAAATAAATGGAACTCAAGGCAGTCTTGCAAGCGAGGGCATTGATCTTTGTCTTCAGGTGGCAGAATATCCGTAGGAACACTACGAACGCTGCTGCCACTACCACCACAAGCGTACATCTGCAAAAAGACAGGAAATGTTTATATTTCTGACTGATATAAAAATTTAGTCAAATATGTATGGGTTATAAATTCACAACAATGTGCAGCAAGCAAGAGCACAGAGTTAGTGACTTCCTTAAGATTTTTACCTGTTGACTTTTTGCCCTTTATTCATAATAGCATCGCATATATAAATCATTATTATTGTAGTGTAACGAGATGTAGTTGATGAACTGAAAGAAGTTCTTTGCAAGATAAAAATACATTATTAGGTAGGCTACAATGTATTATTGCCTATTATAGCTAGTCACTTACCCACAATGTATATTATCATATAGTTGTGCTTTATATCATTGTGTACCTATGTATAAACAGATTGTAGTTGACATTTTTGAAACATTCGTCAAAGAAAAATACAGCTACATTTTTATGATTGCATAAAATTCTATTGCTGATTTATTTATTATTATCATTTTGGATAGAAAGGTATTCCTTAATTGAACTTATCAATGTCTAGAGTGGGGGATTGAATTATTGCGATATAGAGAAGCGACGATGAGGAAAACAATGGTTATGTACAATGCTCCAGTAGATAGTAGTCCAACTGCGTATTTCCAACTCTAATGAAGGAAGAAGAGCGTTGGAAGGGCTAAAAATAATTCGCGTGGAAATGTTATTCTCGCACATAAATCCCCATTTAAAATGACGTGTTGTGTGCACACTTCTTTGAAGAGGAAAACGTAAAAACAAAGTGGAAATGTTGAGTGGAGGGAAAATACCTGCCTGATACAAAACGACAACAACAACAGTCATGGGTCAATAACCTACGGATGGGTCTCGTGCATAGTCGGATGTTTGGAGTGTTGTCCGGACCTTTACCAATCCAGCAGCACTTCCAACTTGTACTTCCAAACCAAATAAACTGCTACAATAATACCTGCCGACACACACCATGCAACGGGAACGCATTTCATGTCTGCTGGAAACGATGCTAATGACACCGTCGAGAAGCATGTACACAAATCCCTTGTGCTTATAACTGCGTTTTTATAGTAGCTTATTATGAGCATATATACAATAGAAGCCACGAAAGTGTGTCTATACAGGTACAACGCATTATTCCTATCTACACGAAAAATTCAATTGAATCTTAGAATAGATCAAAGCCCTTCCTTCCAACTGTTGCTGCTGCCACACTGCTGCTTGCTGCTACAAATTTCATTCACAGCAATCCTTTTTTTTTCGTAAACATCAAAGAAGCGTAAACACGCTGTTTGGATGGAGAAGTGCAGAACGAAAGGGCACTCAACCCACGCAGTACTTCAGTTGTGTGAATTGTGAAACCATATAATCCCCGAAGAGATGCGGAAGAAAAAAAATGTGAATGAGGACTTCAGCTTTCCTTTTTAAAAAAGAGTTTGCTCTTCTCGTCGACTATGATTTAAAAGGTAATAAAACAAAATTGTATGGTGTATAAAGATTGACTTATGTGAGCGTTCTCTGTACATCCATTCTTCTTTTTTCAATTAGGATACAAATAGGGTTTGCTGAGATTTATAAGGAAGAAGACGAAATTCGTGATTTCTCGCCGAGTCAAAACCAATCATGCAGCCATGAGCACTGTTACGTGTACATTTTTTATGAACTTTAAAAGGACAAGCACACGTAACAGCGCTGGGAAGCGTCAGCCTTGTTAAAAAAAAAATTTCCTAAATAACGATAAGCGTAAACCACAAATGAAATAATGCATAGGTAATTGGTATGGATGGTCATCGTAGACCATCCGTAACTTTTTTGCCACCTTAACTCCTCCTGCCTGAGGAATATACTAATACCAGTAACTAGTAACACGTTGACCGACTGACAAGATAAAAACGCTTCGTTATGAGAGCTCTTCCCTTTTACTTTCAAAAGGATTTACCGTGTTACCTCTTTATATTTCCTTTGTAGTTTTAACTCACTTTTATTTTTCAAAGAACCGAACCACGATTTCTCTTTCTACAACACTCAAGCCCCATTATCCTTGCATTACATGCAAAAAAAAATCTTAAGGCAGGCCTAAGAGAAGGAAAATTTCGTTACGTCATGATGTATTATTACATTTGTATGTGTTGCGTTTCTTTTCATTCATTCATTTAAACGTCAGGCTTGTGATTCTTTTTAGTCACTTTGCACAAACCCTAAATGATAAGAAAGAAAACATACAAACAAATCTGACTGGTTCAGGCTCACTGTCAAAAAGAATACGCGATTTTAAAGGTAGTGTGTTCATGCATGTATTCATTTTCGACTTCTTGCATAAGCTTTTTATCAACCTGAAAACGTGAATTTTATAATAATAATAATACCACTAAGAAACATGAATCATGAAGATTTTTAAATTTTCGACAGTTTATTTTTTCCGACACAATTAAATCATCAATTTATTAAAACTCGCTACATCAAGCTATGTATATCGTCAGCGGTACAATATCCGCGCACCATCAGTTTTATTATTATTAATATTCGATACACCAAATTCATTTTTGCACCAGCAGTCATAAGTAATAAGCGCGTTTAAAATAATAAGCGGCCGGATATAACAGCTTGTGCATTATGAAATGAAACAGGAACATGTTAAAAAGGATGTACGCGAGTTATTGGTGGCCAGTCACGGTTATTTTCGCCGTAATCATCAAAAGACGTCTTTCATCTTTAAAAGGATTCCCATTTTTTGTGTTATTAAGAACATCACAGCAGCAAGGATGTTATTATTACGTGGCCACGCATAAGTAAGGAATGGCACCAAAGAAAGGGTAATGCCCTCTTGCTTACCTGCTTCCTTTGTTGATATTATTATCATTAATATTAAATGTAGCAGCAGCGGAGGTAGTAGATTGGAATATGTTGCTGGTGGTTTTATATGCCAGCAATCTTTGCAGCAAAATGTACATATGTTGTATTGTAAAGACTACACACAGCAATATGTACACCTGATATTTCGGGGCCAGTTAGTTAGGCTACATAAAGGCTACATATTATGTATCTTGATTTTGCATATCATTACAATTATAATATTATGTCAAAAAGGATATACGGAAATAACTTTTTGCTGCTGCGCTGCGCAAACTCACGCATGCCAATCTGTTGCATGCCATTACCTTTCTTTTTTTAATGCATACAGACTGCATACACTACATAATAATGCACAAACGAAGAAAATGGTTTGTGGCAACAATATAGTTATGAGATATGATAGTGGGTACAAGCAAGCAAGCGATACGAAAGGGTTGAAAAATCCTACTGGCTCACTGTGCGACTGACTGACTAACTGAGATATTGTGGTGATTACTATAATGAGCTGTAAAAAATAGTTTTCATTGTTAAGTTAAAGGCTTCCCACTCGACAACGTGCAATATGAGTAAGGCAGTAGGTATTATAAGCTTTTTTTCTCTCTCTCTGCTTGGCTGTTTCTTTGTTGCATATTATGATTGTTTTGTTCCTCAGAGAAAAAATCACTTCCTGACTCGTGCCATTTACGTTTATTGTAAATATTAATTCTTTTAATGCCTCTCTACCTTATCGAATGTAAGCATCTATCTTTATATGCAACTTGCACTCGGAATACGTAACTTATTATTATGTTAAGGCACAAAGGATATGATAATCATTTTTATCTCAAACGCATTATATATCCACTTTATATTTTTATTCGAAAAATAGTTACAGGGATCATCGGCCCTTTGTGTCATGCACTCGTGAAAAACGGAACAAAGTATTTTGGCAGAAAATGGCGTTGTTTGCGTAGCATCGTCGTGGTGGTGTATGTCATGCAGTCAGACGCTTTACAGTACAGATACGTATAAAAGGTAATTATTCTATAAAAGATTTGATAGATAATCATCAGAACGAAAACAGCTGAAAAAGTCTTGAACTGAGTTGACCGCACATTTTCAGTCTTATTGTCATCATCATTATTCGATGAGTGTGCCGGGTTACTGATGCTGTTGTGTATAGAGAAAAAGTGAATGTAAGGTGAGCTCAAGTCAAAAAGTCAACGGCAACAGTACCGGTGATGGCGGAGCATTCAATAGATTAATATAATAACAATATTTAGTCGTTCTACAAACTGATTGTCGTAACGCTATTAAAATTGCATATTACATTTGTACTTTTGCACGTTTTGCTTCCAAGTACAATGCACGCACACATTTTTATCTCTTCCTGAGATTGTTGGCTTTTGACATTGTGGTAGGAAAGGAAGCAAAACACCTTAACAGGCATAATATAAGAATGTTATAGCAGTGTGATGTGGTGCAATCGAGCTCGCAAGGAACTCACTCAGTGGCGATGATTTGGACTCACTTTTAATCTACTGCTACTGTTTGAGCTTGCTATTTAAATACATAATAATCATCATGCGTTTCTTCACGATTATTATTATTATTATAAACGGAAGGGGAATGAACTTTAAGGAAGTCTAAAGGAAAAATGTTTTTATTGACACCGAACGAACATAAGACACATGATCTTGTCAGACCGAGCATAATAATATGATTCATGCCTCTGTTTTTTAATACGTACAAGAAAATCTAATTATTGAAATTACATCAAAACTGATACTATAGAGCTTTATTGTAGTGTGGAGACATACGCATAAACTACATTAGACGGTACAGGATCCATGATTCTTTATAGGATTATCAGATCGTGGAGGGCGTTCACACTTTTTGATTACATTGAACAAGTAAAGTGCAAATAAAAAATAAAAAAGTGACACGATGTACGATTGGATTCAATTTGACAGCTAAAACCGCAAGGTGATTTCCCAAGTCTGATAGATTTGAAACTGATGGAAAAAACGATTGTATTGATTTCCATTTAATTTGAATGAAGATACTTTCGTATGCAGCATAATTTTATCTAAAGTCGTTCATCTAACTTTTCCGCATGCATTGTCGGAAAGAAAGGAAAAAAAGTACGTTGTACCAAAAACATTTTTCGCAGGATGAATGTTATCTATCGAAGCACAAGGTGATCAAAATTAACTGGAATTTTGGAAACGTCACTTGAACCCCTACTCACAGTATTGTTTTGTATTTTGTATGACGATAGTGATGGCGAAAACAGAAAAATGAATCATTCCCAAAAAGTCAACTTTTCATATCCTGACTGTGATTTCATATTCATCAAATCTACCTCTTTGACAAAGAATGTTTACAAATTGCTGATAGTATATCGATTCCCGTTTTAACGTCAGTGATAGACAAAATACTAAAACAATAAAAGGTTATAGAATTCCGATTTCTTGTCGTGTCTATCTTTTCCAAGATGTTGACACCCTGAATTATGTACATATGTATTAGAAAGAGGGATCGTTAACCTCGGTGTTTTGAATGCACCTGTGTAGAAATTTGAACTAAAACAACATTATTAACAGTACATTTTTATTCAGATCCAGCTAAATTTATAAATAATTATTGATTTCATTTCATCATCATTTTCTACACTTTTCATGTCAATCCCTGTTACAAAAACCCATAAATAAATGATTCCCAAATTCGCAATACTGGAGAAAGCAGGTATCGTAGTAGGCAAAACAGAGGCGTGTATAAATCCTCTTATATATCTAGAAGTTAGAAACCTTTAGAGATGTACTGTATGAAATATTCTCTTCTTGGAAACTACTTCTTAGGACATCTCGCAAGAAACCTACGCAAATAATTGGAATATGTTTATGCGAGAGCTATGGACGACAGAGAAAGGGACAACTACGCATGGATGAGGATTCTCTACAAGCGATGGGAACAAGAATATGTGGAAAATGTGGAAACATGAAGCATCCATCCGCCACCCACGCATTACAGTTTTCAGCATTCCTATGAATAGGTTGTATCGTATATCTTCCTTTTGTTATGATATGTTGGAATTTCATAAGAGAGTAGCACACAGCAGGTAAATTCTTCCTTTTTAAAGAAAATAAATAATATTTTATACCTATGTAAGTTTGTAGTTAGTATACATATTGTGTACCAAACTGAAAAGGAACATTATACATGCACACCTACGTCGATGGATAATACATTTAAATAAAATGTTATTTTGTGTGTGTGTGCAAATACCGCTTTAATGATACAGCTCTTCTGATACATATCTAACCTCAAAAAGTTCAGCAAACGTCCTTCTTTTGGAAATAACAGACATATTGTAAGCGTGAGAGTAGGTACAAAAACCAAAAGAACTCTTTTGAGTACGCAGTTCTGCAAGCCCTGTAATGCGGCTGGTCATTGACTTCACTAATACATGACATGTTTACATTTCCTGTGGTGGCAAAAATGGTGAATATTATGCGTATCTCTAGAAAAAAAACTTAAGCATACAATTCCATTCAGCAAACATGAGTAGGTATATTTTATTATTACTTGAATACGTTACATTTCTAAAAAAATAAATGCCGTCGAAAATGATTTGTCACATTTGCTATAACTTGCTTTAGGGCTTTACTGACTGTTATAGATTGAATTTTAAAAAAATACGTACCTGGCATTCTAAATTACTACCCAATAGAAATTGTTACGGTTGTGAATGGCTTAAGTTTCAATATTTATCATTTAATTGGATGCAATAAAAATAAATATGCATAGCACTTTGATAAAACAGCAATTTAATGAATTGTATTTATTTAAAATCGATTATAATATATATTTCATTTAACGTGTCATAACACGACAGACAACTCCTTCTAGTTACATAACGCTAGTTTCTTGGAGTGGAGATTGAAAGAGAGGACAATGACGCTGAGGATCTGACTGTTGTGACCGATTACTACAAAGATTATGCAATATCATGCCATTCTACCTAGGGTAGCATTCATCATTTTCCGATCGTGATTTTGTCATTTATTTAATTTTATATGTCTGTCAAAAAGAGAAATCGACTTTAACGGCGACTTAAACAAATTGGAGTGGGCAAAAGTGAACGTGCTACAACTGAACCAACCAACTTCATCTCTAGTTATGTAGTAGGTATGCATCTTTTTAAAAAGTACACACTGACGTATAGGTACATATTACAATATTTTAATAAGTTGCATGGGTAGGTAGATACCGACGATAGTACTTTTGTGCCACACACACACGGGACAAAAGATGTTGGTAAACTTGTAGTAGGATGATGAAGAGAAATGACACTCTTTATACCAAATTTGATTTATGCACTTCTTTTACAAAAGCTAAAGTTTCATAAAACTGATTACTTAATACATACATACATGCATTTTGTGAGTGACGTGATGATGTAGACGAACGTAAGCGATTGAGCTAAGGAGCGTTTTAAAGAGGGACTACGCTTTCTATTCCATGTTGTTCGCATTTTAACTTTGAAGAAGAATAGGCCCATCACTTTTTTAAGTAGTCCATCCCATCCGTCATCACTTGCAAATCAAACGCTGTTGCATGGATCATATCGATGTACCTTTGCCCATAATATATACAAGTAGGTAGCAATTACTACACAAATACATGTTTATGACGTACATCCACATTTACTGATTGTAGGTAACTTATAGCTGCTAAAAATGTAGACACATGTGTACGTAAACAACAAGTAGCAAAAATGATGCTAGCTCAGAACTTGTGAAGTTTTCCTTGAGTAGAAATAAGGTCCTGCCAATAACCTCTCCATTCGACTCCAATCCTTTTTAATACTCACGGCTAACAATAAGACATGGCTTTGATCAGATGTCAGTTGGATACAAACAATGGAATATGAAATCAATTTTGTTAGTCATTACCGATGCGATGATGATCAGGTCAGGTAGAAAAGGAAGGTAATGCAACGGCAACGAGCATGCATATTCAATACTCATTATCTTCTACCACCACAGTCCATAATGGAATGAATGATAAAAACTATCATGACTTTAGATGGAATGTTTTGGAGGTATTAAAGTACTCACGTAGGTACATTTAAATGAAGGGATGTTATAGTGGAAACATTTTACTACTGCTATATACCCTTTTGCCTACAAGTATGCATGGTTTACAAATGGAGACACGCATTTCTAAAATATTAACTTTTATCGGTTTATAAACGTAAATATTTCGAAAGCCTTGATGAATTAATGATGTGCTAGGTTTTATAGTAGATCATAACCAAAAATCTCAATTATGCATTACTCAAAATTACAGAGGATGCAACGGAACGTCGCTTGTTGATAGTTCACTTTATTCATGTACATGTTTTAAACTGTGTTTTTTGCATTGCAGAAGTAATTATAGCATTCACTATCAACTACCGATGGAGCAGTGTAACAGCGTGTTAGGAGGGGTTTATAATTGGGAAAAAAATGTTAAAGGTAGGCAGCGATACGCTGAGTATACATGCATTACGGATGCCGGGTTGAGTGAACTGCCTTCAACTACTTCATGTGAAGGTAAATGGCAGGTGAGCTACCACTGCTCTTGCGAAATAGTTTAATGACTCTTTTTGATACTCTGTTTTGACTGATGATGTATTTTGAATGTTGTTACCCCCTCTTCCCCCATGTGACGTGTGGTATTGCACAAGAGAGAAGTGTATAAGAACATTAATTGTTATTATTATTTAATAATCAAAAGTGTTATGGTCAATACTCTTTACGGGTTCACACTCGACACTTTGCATACTTTTGATCGCTGCTACAACTTTTCATTGTTCTTCAAACTCTTGGTGCTAAACAAGGTGCATGTAATTTGCACTGCAGTTTACATTACTTCCGGTACAGAATTACAGAATCCTAATTGAATTGATTTGTTCGCTTTTTGTTTACAGCAAGGTATTCTATGCAGCAAAGCACAAAAATGAATGCCACGAGTAGTTGCCACTCCTTGCAGTGAGTTTAAGTATGTATCAATTAATTAGCAGCAGCGGTAGTAATTTTAAGTCAAAGCAAAGTACGTGTAGCTGATAATACCCTCGCTAGACTCAACAAAAAGGTATCGACTGAATACATGTATCCATCTAATTAGCATTCATTGTGAGGTTTTATGATAGAACAATATAACATTATGAACATTGTAGACTGGTGACCTAGGTCTGGCATGGAGGTCCTTTACCTTTGACGAGTATCAACATCATAGTTGGCTATGGCTTTAGGAATTTGTTCCAACAGATAACTTACTGGGTGTAATTTTTTGTTATTAAAATAAAAACTATTCTTCAGCCACTAGTTATATCGCAACGAGGCATGCTACAAATTTGTATTATCTGATTTTTAATCACAAATGATATGTATGTAGCCATTTTATAAAGATTTAAACTGAATCCCAAAAATAAATTTAATTTTAATTTTTAAAAAAATTGAAAAAGGATATTTTGCTGGATGTATTGGATTGAAAGGATAAATAAAATTATGTGTACCTTATTGAAACAACTTTGTAGACACACGCCCGCAAAACCATACAAATCGCGTTACCAATTTAGACTTTAAATGAAATAATAATTGGTATCATTTCCTCATGACATAGAGGACCTCCACGGAATAGATAAAAGTGTTGGCCGAGTGTAAACTCAAAACACAACAACAGCAGCAAAAGTGATGGGAGTAGATCAGTGGAGTAGTAGAACTTGCCAACAATGAATACCTATTTCGTCCAAACAACAGCACAAAAGCCCATGTTTATTATAAATCCTGCAATAACACCTTACGTAGGTATGAATGCTATGCATATAAAGCGAAGCCAGCCAGCCGCTTCTCCTCCTCCTCCTCATCAGCTTTGTCGTGTCCATGTTATTATCCATCCACAATAATAATACTATCGCTTTTGCCTCCTTTGATGCTTGCATGTTGTAGGTTTTACCATAGCTAAAGTGCCTTCAGGAGTAAATAGTGGAGAAAAAAGAGAATGGGATGAGAATCCAGGTCAAGCTAGTCAAAGTCAACAATACAGTGCAACGAACTCTGGCATTCGTCATTCACTAAGGTCCCTTTACCGTAATACTTTTTATACAACGTTTTATAGGGGCCATAAAATTAATGCATGCACATAAATATAGTTATGCTATTACGAAGCACATATAACTATATTCCGTAAGCTTCGTCATTCAGCTCAGTTTCTACCACCATCCATGGATTTACCCACAATATAGTGTCATGGAGGAGAGTCGGAAAGTTTACCTATATTTTTTATGTATGCTCATCATCGGAAGATTCGTTACTTGCTATACACAAGTCATAACTTTTGTATGCATAATAATAGTGTGATATTTATGATATCAAAAAACTAAATACCTTTTTTTATAGAAAGCGCTACTAGAAAAGGATGTCACGAATATTGAAAATGTGTATTGTGGGTGCATATTATAAAGTACATGCACATTGAAAAACGCGGAGAACAGATGTGCCTGATCGTTTGGTACTGTGTACAGCTAGCAGCCCTCGGGAATATAGTTTTAAAAAAGATTCTTAAAAAATACAAAGATGCTATACTGATGATGATTGTGTTAGTATTGAATTGTTGACATGCAATCTACACAACGACGGTTTTAAATTAGGTACAACCTCTCATCTGTTCCTCCTAGCATCCGTATTCATTATCATCATCATTCACAGCAACAATATAAACGAAAGTTTCTCTTCTCGCGTTGACGATACTTATGTATGCAGTTAATTTATTAGAGGTAGATTGCATGCCGTACCTGTAGCGGTGTTTTGCTTTGTTCCAAAAAATCCCCATCCAAACAACGCCATTTCGTTATACTGATTGTGAGTGAATGATGCGTGTGATGCTTTGAAATGCTATCAACGACGTAACGTAAGATTGGAACATGAGCAGAAGAGGACGCAAGTGGTGATGTCAACGCAATCAAAGATTATGTTATGCACCAACAATTTAAAACCGTGCTTGTCCTAGTACTCAGCGTCACAATAGCCACCCTTGCATTGTTGTGACTTGTATGAACAGATCCACATACACAGAGGCATACATATAGCTCTGCGCACACACACACAATCTATTTTTGCATTCAATGTGATGGCTAAATGACTGCTAAAAGTGGAAAAGAATAGCAATAGCAGTCATGAAAAGGATGCAAGGAGTATTATTCAGCTAAAACATTTCGCAATTTGGACTTTCACATTGGACTTTTGTTGTGTACGACATTATCAATTATCATCATCACCGTCATTTATTTTTTTAACTTGCATGTAGCCGAATAGTCTAACAGTCTAACTCTCCATGTTTTATTATGCATACATACATGAATGCAATACCCTCTTCTGAAACTGAGATTTCGTAGGAGGATATTAACAGCACTTTCGATTGCCATTGCACATTAAAAAAAAAATGTGTGTTATGTATACAACTGCATGTTCTGCGCTACAATGAAGTTGTGCCATCCTAGACATTACAGACGATGACGTAGTGGTAAAGGCTCCTTGTAAATGACAATGAGTCAAAGTAAAGGACTTAGTATGAGAACGATTATTATGTCATGCTCGCTCTGTAGGGAACTAGTGTGAAGCATCCTTCAGCTTGAATTCTGCTTTTCGCCTTCAAAGATTTCACAATTTACGTCATCCTCCCTGCCGCCTGACAAGCATTGAATTTTTGAACATGTATTATAAATTGTACTTTATGTGTCATATTTTGAAAGTTTTGGTGCTCAAATGTTTATATAGCACCGGAAATCTTAACCAGCTCTTGTTCTAATTTATCGAAGCAATCTGTTTTCATATTGATTTGATATAACAGGAAGATAAACGTGTGTACATATAAATATAAATAAAAAATACGTAAAACTTAAATCAAACTTCATTTCTTATTGTAGCACATTGTTACATATTTACTCAATTTTTATTGTATGTACCCTGTTTGCAGTTTTGCAACTCGAGCGTTTGTTGGGTTTATTGAATGCATTTATTATACTACGCTAGAAGCGTATTCCAACGAATAGCGAGAGTTTGCACGAAATGTAGGACTTTGTCCATATTAACTGCCCTTTCAGAAACGGGTTGATTGCACGGCTTAGCATTGAACACATTTTGTCTATATGCAGCATGGCAGAGAAACAAGATGTTATATACCAACATTGAAGTTGAGTGGCACGCATATATTGTATGGTATATTAAGACTATATATATGCCTACCTTCCACAACAGCTTGTAAAACAATACAATTATATGATGTGGCCATTTAACTTTGTTTTGCTGGACAAAATGACTGCTTAAAGAATGAAATAAAACTGCTCTTTTCAATGCAGCAAGCATTATTTGCCCCAATAGTTAACTGAGCTGAGCTAACTGGAATAAACATGTTATTATGAAAGCGATAGTAGGGAGCAGTAAAAATAAATGGCAAAAGCTACAAAATATATAGATATATATACATATGACTATTGATGTTATTATAGCTTATAGAGAAAGCAGTGGCGGCATCACAAGATGAAATATGCATGCCAAATTCAAGTCACAAGTTCTCTATCCAACATCCAAGTGTTTCTACTTGTGTGCTATACTCTAGAACTTGCATGCTGCTAAAATAAAAAAAATAAATATAACATCATGGAAGGATATACGCAACCCATATTGAGATAAAAGCAGACGTGCCATGCCAGCAAAGGGAATGTATGGAGACATAGAAAATGAAGTCTAGTATAAAACAGCACGTTTATATATCGTTTCACGAGTGACGACGACGTGTTCATGGATATCCTTAAAATACTTTTCAGTCGTATGTATACATCACGGCGTCGTTGGTCGTAGTAAAAATTGAACAAGGAGAGAGTTGATTGAACTCTGCAACAGAAAGTGGGTCAAAACCTAATCCATGACAGAGTACGAGCATGCAAGTCATACACATAAAAAAGTTACATTCATGCATACAACATTGTCTTTTTAGCCAGCAGACTTTTATGGTGGCGTGGTGTGTATTTGACGATGATGATTATGATGGTGATGACGAGTTGGCTTTATCCGCACATTCATGCTATTCAACACACACCAACAAAAGCTCTCCATCCATTTTTCTGCGAACACAGACTGGCTGGTTGGTTTCTATTAAAAAGCCGTGCTTCGTTCCCATTCTATTTAGATGCACACGTTACCACCAACATAGGAACTACGAACTATCCAACACAAAAAAACATCGAAAATTGCTGTATCCAACATTCAAACTGTATGCGAAGGAGTTAAGTACGCAGAAGGTAGACGGACTTGCGCTGCACATGGAACATTTACATTCTTCAATTCACGTTGTGTTGTCTGTCTGATATGAAAATTCGCGACTTTTCATGAACAAAGCATCATGGCTCAAGTTTTAATTGCCCTTATTTAATATTATAAATTAAATGCATTTTTTCTTCTTCTTCCACCCGTGCATATACATTTCTTGTATCGTTTTTTTCAGGCCACAAATAAAGTAGGAGCATTACTGATATTGTACACAGTGGTGGCGGAAATTAAATATTGAACAGGTCTTCCCTTTTATATGAGATGAAATTATGCAGAAAATCAATCAAGTTATTGTACGATGGAAAATTAAGTTAAAATATATATGGGTTGTTGTATTTCTTTCGTACGGTAAATTCTGGAAAATGCAGGGTGCGTATGAGGCGACAGAACAGAATCAGCAAAGGTAGATTTTGCGTTAAGGCACACAAAGCTATATACTTACACGTTCGGGTTTATGTATCGGGGATAAAAGTAAATTTATGAATCAGGGAGCAGAAAAACGCAAAAAATTCCAGTTAATAAATAGTCCACCACAGTGCTCTACTTACGGTTGAAAAGACTTTCTTGAATGAGTCAATCATAACGATACATTGATATCAGAAGCATTGTTTATTTTCCTTTGCTTATTTTCGCCTGGCTGACGGAAATGGAAAATGGAAACTGATGTGCCTTTTATGAAGGCTGCCCTGATTAAGTTACAATCACCCCATGTCGCACCAACCATGAGTCCCAAAATAATCTCTTTGCAAGAATATTATAGGTAACACTAAATATGTAAGTAATAATACATACATATGTGCGCTTTTCTCGTAGCATGATCATGCATACAAAATACAATACAGCTTTTCGTTTTAATACATGGTATCTTATTTATTAATCTCTCCCATCTTCATCCATTCTACGTAAATTATTCAATGAAAATATTGACCCTGATATTATGTTTTAGCATCAATATTATTAGTGTAGCATGATGACAGCATTTGGTATAATGAAGACTCATGAATCCAATCATTTCGCGATTCATTAAAATTGAATTGACTCTTGACATCACCAAACACCAGCAACATCAAATGGGCAGGCATATTTGTTCAAAAGACGTTCATTTTGCGAATTGCAGCTTCTCATCATACCATGTTGTTCTGATGTAAGCATTTTTTCGTTAAATTTGTTGTGCATCTAAAAAATAGATTAGCCAGTGAATCCCCCTTTTTTTACAATTTTGAAGGTGTATGTCTAGCATTGCAAAAATAACGATAGAAAAAAAGTAAGTTTATTCATGAAAGAATAAAACTGCAATTGAAGCGTAACTTTTAAATATATGGCTGAAGTGATCAGCGCTGCAAGGAATCAATTTCCCTCAACCCGTCAGTAAAAGAGTCGTGTCGGAGTAAAAATGAGCATAAACTGTGTCATCGCACGACAACAACAAAGACTGGCGGACGCTTTCAAATACACACGAATAAATCCTCTCTGGTCTTATCGTTCTCCTCCTTTGATCGCAATTTTTTTTTCGTACTATACTGTCATCATAAGCATACATAAATACTCTTTATCTCTCTCTCGCTCAGTATGTTATATATGCTATCAACTTCGTTCCAAACCATTCAACGACCGAGTCACTGTGTCCCATATTAGCCTAAATTGAGATCAGTAAAACATTGACCGCAACCCTAGGAAAAGAAGTTCATATGCGATGATATGATGCCAAGTGTACATCACTTGAGTAATAACATATAATATGTCCATACATTTGCCAGGCATACAATTTTCCATCTTGACGGTTTACATTTCTCATGGAAAGCCGCAACGATTTATATAAGTTCGATATTATGCATTTATTTGCAGACGGCGGTACCATATCATTTCTGATATTCCTTACATGTGTTCCTTTCCACGAGACCGAGACATAGTATGTATATATCTACATATATGCCACTGTCAACTCATATGCTTGCACTCAAACTACATGAACAAACACGGATAAGGGTGGCAGTAACGAGATAAAAATTGGTTGCGCTGTTGTGTACGTATAGGTATGTACATAACTATAACAAAAATCGTTGATTTGCCAAACAAAACCCAGAGAAATCAGGACAGCTTGCTATATTTTCTCTTGTCAAGCAAATTTTCTCTTCCGCTGAAAAAAAAAAGTTTTTTATTCATCCCATTTCCCATCAATCACAAGACAGGACCTACACAAAAATATTATATCCATGCAATTGTTTTCGATTACAAACATCCTTGATTATTATAAATACCTACTCGGTTTTGTTGCAAGCGATATAACATCGTATTAACAATGGAATCCTGTCAATTTTTTGCATGCTTTATGTTATTGTTATCCATTGTATTACGACATGTCAAACAACTTGCGAGATGACTGATGGATATCACTGATAACCACTGACAGTTTTATGTTGCATGTATGTATATAGATCATGCAATTAAAAGGGACTTAATTGGGGTTGTTGTATAATATTCCAATGCTGCATATATTTATTCCTCGTTTTACGGTTGGTTCCAACCTACGCTAGGTCAAAAAGTGATTTAAACGATGAGCATGAGTGACCGCAGTACAGTACATAGTCTTGGTTGGAAAACGCAAGACATGTGTCTTTATTATAGGCGGCCGCCCGATCCCAAAATACGGCATGTTTCATTATTTAGGTTGATATTTACCTACCTAGTTTGCCGAACAACATGGTAAAATGGTCGTTTCGGGTGGAAAAAGTAGGTAACATTTTCTCCCGGTGTAAAACCATCCTCCTCCTTGCTTGCTTGACTGTCATGATATATTCAACATGGATAGGGACAAAGTTGTTGTTGAAAACCGCACATCGCTATACTAAAGCTGCAGTGTAGTGCACAGAGGAATAGACATTCGTCTGGGTAGACATGTAGAAAAAGCATAAGATGCATGCGAAAGCATACAATCCAGTCAAGAAAGTGAAACCAGGCTAACTCCATTCAGCACAATAAACTTTTTTCAGGACACACATAAAACCCCGAACTTTCGGTTTCATTTTCGTTCCAAACCCAACTTCTCACTAGCTCAAATTATATCATGCATGCGCATGCAAGTACTTTTTCAATACTCGGCTCACAGTGACAAAAAGCACAGCATAATGTACATTTCCTTATTTTGAAGGTAAGACGGTGGCTCAAGTAATGTGAAGGTAACGATTTCCTCATTTACATAAATATTCATGAAGTGGAATACAGGATTCCCATCAACGAGTAAAAAACAAGGGTCGGACGTTATGCGGTTTTGACCGAAAAACCGAGACCAATATACATCGTTTTGTGACTCACTTTTAAAACACAATTTTCGACGAATGTAAAATAAAAACAAATTATCCCTTTAATATTAATCCGTGCTTGTCAAACCCTCTACTGACATCAGTGAAAGCTTCTATTTCACTTGCGAATAAAAGGAGCTTACACTCCTCCAGAATTTGACTTCCAAGTAGTATCAAGTATTGTATGTGCATTGACTGGAATACAAATATACTATCAATGCTTGTATATATGTGTATAGGTAATTTTTATGCTGCTCATCAGTGCAACTCGACCTGCAAGTTTTTGTTGCTATCTTTTGCCAATTCCCATCCACTACATGGCGAATCTTTCTCTCGTTTAGCATTTGAAATGATAATGCGATCACTGTGTCAGCTTATTATCAGCTTATCTCCTTTACTTTTGTGTATTTAATACCGATACTAAAAAGTACTTTTACAATTTTGCACTTCTGGTAACAAAATCAAAGTTGCTTATATGACGTGCATGTTTGTAAGTAGTTGTAAGTTTATACCACTAAAAGCAGTGTCCTTCTGGAAACTGTGTCGGTCAATAACTCTTTGTCCCATTCAACCGAAATTACACAACCTTACGCCATGCTGTATAGGCATATATCCTTTTATAAATATCATGAACCTATCTAAATGGAAATCATATATGTATATTGGACATGGGCAACTGACATGCTTCTGTACCCGACTATAATAATAGGTACTTATTCAAGTATAATATTAAATAAGCACATACCTACGCCAATTACTAGTGTGTTCACGAAAGGTTCCGAGAAAGTAGGTAAGTTCAGTGAAAACGTCTGACCTTTCCTAATCTTTATGCTTACCACAGCTACTTGTGTCATATATAAAATTAAATTCACTCAATATTTTGTACATGTTTACGTAGTTTTAAACAATTTCTGGGTCACTTGTATATGTATTTACAGTTTTACTTTCATTTATCCTTAAGTAATTATCTATCGATTCTTGTGACCTATGCAAAAAACCGCAGCTGCTTAGCAGCTTTTATCGGAAATTGTCGAATAAATTACTTTTACATGTTAGATGTAATTAAATATAACATGTACATATATTTGTAGGTGGTTTAGCAGATTTAACTATTTGCATCTTTGTTAGAAATGTACAGTTATGTATAGGCATAAGCTTTATAAGCCACTCCACTACCATATCATAACAGTTCAGGGCAAGCAATTTTGTTTGGAATGTACATGATGGCGTAATCACACCTAACATTTCTGACAGCACGGCTTACGTGAGATTGCCTCCAAGTTTGCATAAACAAAAGTTCCAGTGAAACTATATATATTCCCATTCTCAGGTTGTTACCCGCATGACCTACTAACAAAACAAATATACACACTGTGAAGGTATACAAGGTGCAAGCCTTGTTTATATCTAATATATTTTGACTTACATCACATTAATATTGTAGTATGTATCTACATGCCTATATTATAATGGTCCTTCCATTTCATTGTTGACGAAGAACATACCTTTTATCTAATATATATTCCTACTCATATCATCGGCGTTTTGTCACCTATCATAAACAAACAAAATCCAACCAAGTAGTCGATGACTTCCTTTTGCTTTGTGTTCTATTTTCTCGTGTTACTGTTTACATAGGATACTATTATTTCCGTCCCTATGTATAAATAGAAGAAGTACATAATTTACTTGTTATAAAATATTACGTAAAATTGTAATTAAATTTATGATTTTAGATTAACTTTTTAGAAATTTTAATTGTGAATTATCAAACATCATTTGGCAGAATATTAATTTATTATACAACGTCACAGAATCGCTTTTAATATTAAAACCACAACACAGCAATAGTGTACCGAGATGTTTTGTTGAGCTGTGACATTTTGACTCGAAGGGATTAGTATAACTGATTACGTGGATGCAGCAACGAAGAAGAGCAACTCATTTCTGATCGCACATAAGCACATCTTGACAGTTTCACTGTCAAAGTCATCATGTAAGTCAGTGCATTTACTACATTCATGACTGTCGCTAGAACATTGACTTGCTCACTTATATAGGTGCATCTAGGCTTTAGATGAAAAATACGTAATTTTAATATAACTACTTGGGTAGTGAGAGTTTGTTCATCAATGCATGCTGCAATACGGTGAAGCTTGCAAGTAAGCTTCTGGAAAGAAGGGAAAGAGAATCAAACCCATGCGGAAGGGACACCTCTCGTAGGCGTAGGCTTTGAATGCAGCAGAAAGACAGACTGGAGCAAGATTTACACACGAAGTGGGAATTGCCGTTACCCAAAACCATCATTAAACGTTTACTCTGGGTTTCTTCCGCTCTTCCTAGTTTTTTCTTCATTGTGCTGATTTAGGTATCGTGGCTGTCCTACTTTCCTAACTACACGTCAACACAAGCAACAAAATAAAACATTATTTTTGTACTGTCCATGTACCACAGGTTGTGTTATCATGTCACCCCAATATACCTAGAAATAAATCTTCCATCTAGCTACAATTACTAATTATGAGGATCTTGTTGAATCTTGGATTGTATCGAGTAACATCTTCATATTATATTATATGTATTTTGTGTCCGAAAATTTCATCTCTAATTTATATTTAATTTATGATAGATTCATCGGGGAGGGAGATGTTATTTCAATTTAGGTTACATCTCAATCTCACCACAGTGGCCTCGGGTGTGGTGGCGTAGTCACACATCTGTTTAATTCACGTAATCCACAGAGAATCGTTGCAAACCACATTAATGAAAATATACATTAAATCCCGAGTTGCTATACAATGACAAATACATAGATTGATCTGTTGTGGTAGTGTAGGATATACCCACAAGATACAGTATAATAGTATATATTACATTTAATATATTCCTCATTTTATTTTGCGGAATAAACAAACATTGCTAATAGCATGCACAGCCTGCTCGTTAAAAAATACATAAAGAAGACGCTGCAGATATGTATGGAGTATGGATAAAAATCACATGAAACTTTGTGCACTCGAGTGATAAAGGAAGGTTATATCTAATAGTGACATTATGACATTAGATTAGATATATATTATGTCAAGCGTACCCGATTGAGGTGTTGACCTATTTGTAGTGCAGTGACTTTTCTCCGTGACGTATGCTGACTTTGCTGACTCCTTCATTTCACCCACTTTTCTGCTCTTTGGAAGACTATCAGTATTGATTGTTATTGTCTGCAGGTGATATGAGTAGGCGTATGCAATACTGTGCATGTCCAGGATGAATGAATGGAGATGGAAGCGGATGAAGATTATTACGAAACAAGTTTAATTTCGACTTGACAATTAATAAGCTTATATGCACAATGCACACAAAACATGTACTTGGTAAATACTAACGCAATTGGCAATTCGGTCCATTTCAAACTAATTAAATAAAAATACATGATTGCGTTGGTACAGGTACTATAGAATATATTTATGACATGCCCAATTATTCATTTGAAAATAAATATTGAATTATTAGTTTATTTCACAAAGATACGAAGAAAGAACAAAATTATTTTTGCCCGATTTGTGCATTAGTGTCATGGGACGACTTTGTGGACGAGATACAAGTCTCGTTTCCTTTCAAAACGACAGCCCATGGATCTCTTTATAGTAGTTTGTGATCTTATCTCGTTTGGGTTAGGAGTACGAAAAGGTAAAACATATTATTTATTTATCTCAAAATGGGATTTATATTTTCTTCACTTACTCGCGGAGGTAAACAAATCGTGATATTGGTATGTCTCTGGATTCATAGATCACGTGGGATATTGATGAATGCCTTGTGAGGTGTATCTCTTAATTCGTAGCACAATATGAGCATTGTAAATGTCATTAGGGTGCAATACAGTTACTAATTAACTAGGTCCAAATGAAAGTGAAATGTGAATGGATAGATTTCCGTAAAATTCCCTTTACATAGCCTAAATGCCATGCAGGAAAACGATTTCTTTTCACTTTCCCTGTGCATTCAACCACATACGGTAGGAAAAAAAGTACAAGCTGTACCTTGCGGCACGATGTCAATGAATCGTGAATTGATATAGAAATTGCAAAGTGTCTAAAGATCACGTTTGGGAGATGTTCATACTATTCTTTGGAAAACTAATAAAAGGTACTAGAGTTTGCTTAGGTTTAAAAACTGTCTAAAAACGTGCAGTTACAGAGCTAATAAATTTACACAGTATAAGATTTGGGTTTATATTTTAGTCCTTAAATTGGAAAATTTAAGAAACTTAAATCGGATCTAAATTCGTTCATCCACAGAGTAATCATTTGGCCTATGCAAAATCCTTATAGTTTTTTTCTAAGAAATGAACTCTACTTCATGATCTGATCAGCTTTCGCTGCCTTTCACAAGGGAGGCGGAGAAAATCTGCTGAAATGTAAAACATTACGCTGTCATATAAGCCGATTTTCACATGGCAAACATGTGACTCGTTTTGCGTTGAACGTGGCTCATTTTTCTTTCCCGCAACTGAACCGATTCCTGATTTTCAAAGTTATTATTATTATAATAATGCTACCGTATAGTACTATTCAAAGGCAGTTTGATATTCCAGTTAATACAACTTATTTCATTTTGCAGACATTGAAAATTGAAACATTTCTTTCGTTCAGTTCACAAAGTCATTAATGGATGGAAAAAGCATCAATACGTTCATAGTTCATAAGGTACAAAACACGTGTCTGTACCTGCGTAACTTCTAGTGTGCCGTGGTGTGTGCTTGCGTCAGTATGTACCAATATAGGAACATGATCCCAACGAATACTAAAATATTTTTACTTCAGCACTGACAATCTTTGAAAGTGAACATGGTTATTAAGCTTTTCCAAACAAATTGACACAGACATGTGAGTATATCTCGTGGCAGTACCTAGATATTTACATATCAATTTATATTGTTTATTTATGGATCTATCTCAGGATACTAGTGACATTCAGCGTAGTCAAGTATTATTTTCTGATAAATCATTATTGTTATTGATTGTTGAAAAACTGTTTTGATTTCATGGACGTAGCTTTTAATCGTTTTCTATGTGCAATATACATTTTTTATAGAAATTGTGACAATAAGCAACACAAACCAACGATCCTGCAGGCACCAAATCAGAATTAATCCACGCGTTTAGATAGTAATAATTTTACCATTGTTCACAAATGCATTGAATAGAAATTCGCTACTCATATGCATATTTGTCATCAAAAGTTTATTGTAATTCACGCATGCATGTATTAATTAGGTCCAGAGGCCTTGTAACTCTCGAGAAGTTCTAGTTCTCATCCTGAGGTGAGTGACCAAGTCAGGGGTAAAGATGACGAGAAGGATGTTGAATGGATCATATAATATGATGATGATCAGTCATCTAATCTATTACAGACATCAGATCATCATCCTCATCGTCAGCAAAACATCAATCTCATCCTTTTACAACATGGTAGCAGCAGGGAAACAACAATAGGAACAAAATATATTCAAGGCATGCATACTAATATTTATTCATTCATTTCAAGCATAATGTGCAAATATCAATGCATACAGGGACTAGGGACTACACAGAATACCGTATGAGTAAAAAAAGAAACGAAGGGCGATGTAACAAGGGGTTAAAGTTAAAGATTGGCTAGTCGAGGTCAGCCTTACGTACCCTATGTATTTTTACTGATCATCTAATATGGTAAGCATCCTGTGTCATTAAATGCAAGCCCTTCACATCTAAAAAACCCTGTGCGCTTAGAAACATTGTATGTATAATTGTACGTGCATTTTTACTTTTATATATCATCTAACATTGTACACGTAGGCATTTACATCTTATAATAAAAATGACGTAACAATGCGTGTGTATCACAGTCATTGTCTTGCTTATTAAATTACGGTAGATAATGGTATTTGCACGTTGAATGTGTGGTGTGTTTCCATAAAGGTCCTGAACACTGTGTGTCAGTAAAGCATAGACGGCTCATGCACAGACGGAAACTGGTGGCCTGCATGTATAATATTACATATTGCAAATGAGTACATTGTTTCTAGTAAAACCTGTATGTTATATAATGATCGTAACGCACATGCATCATTATCTTCAGTCTAGTCTAGACCACAACACTTTAATCTTTCAGCAAACCTTATTACATACAGCAATAGGTTGGGGATGCGCTCACACATGGTTGCAGTCAAGCAGGTATAGCATATTATTATGTGCTCTTATGGTCATCATGTCATTCATGATACACCCATCTATCACACCACATGCAACGATGTAAGCAAAGATAGAAGAAACCAGAATTACTACTTTTGCTTTCAAAATGTAAACATAATTTTATGTACAGCAAAGTAAACATGTGAATCCTCCTTCGTCGGAAGCATGCTTTGGCGTATAAAAATGATAGTGTTAACATAATGCATAACAGTTAACAATTGTATGTATTTGCCGCTTTTTTATCACCTTTACTGAATCATGTATCTACAATGTAGTATAGAAAAACTTGCTTCATACTGTATTGTTAGAGGAGAAGAGTACGAATTAGTAAGCCTCCCACATACAGCATAGCACAGTAACCCATCAAAAGTACAAAAAAACGAAGAAATGCAACAAAGGAAATTTAACTCATTGTGCACGGTCGATGTGTCGCAAGTAAACATTATATGCAAGTATGAATGGGTTCATAGTTCTATAGATATCGTCAACATTCATTGTGATATAATCAGAATGAAAAGTCAATATCAAAGTTATGAAATCAACTAACCATACCGAAAACTATTTGTAGGCCTTGAATTTTGCGAAATATTGATAGCCTTGAGACAATAATGATCGTTGCATTTTACTTTTTAAAATGCACAATTCAATTTTTATCATGCTCGGTTGAACTTTTCGAATGCAACCTGTCCCTTTTCGCATTTTCCAAATTATAACTCTGAAAATATTAGCGAAATCGGTATTTTGTTTCGTAAAATTTTGGAATTATATGGCTACATACAAAGATCATCAATGAGTACATACTATACAGTTTTATTGACGAGAGCATACATCAGCAATGCAATGTATCCAATAATAGTTCAGTAAACTTTAATCCTGCCCGATCTATAGGCCAAATTTCTTGACTTGAAATAAAATGCATTAAATTATAAAAGTTACACTTTTTATGTTTCATTGAAGACGACTCGCCTGTTGACGGGGAGGACCTCTGTGGAAAAAGTGAGTAAATGTATATTTTTAATACAAACTTAATGCACAGTTGTGTGCGATAAAAGAATTTATATCGACTAAAATAAACATTGTATTGGTCCTTTTACGATATGACTAATTATCACAAAACAAACATGTCAACATGTTCATTGTATTTACTCATGGGCTCATGCAGCGACAACGACATTCAAGAAAAAGAGCAGGCAATGGACTTCATCTATATTTTGTGGAGAATGAGTATACAGTAATATACAGGGACACGGTAGACTAGTTCAGCAGCCAGAACTACAGAAAGTGCATACCGATATATTCCATACGAGAACTGCCTATCATCACTATCAGCACGGGATCAGAGGAATGCCTTAAGTTGTATTGAGTTGCCAGCTCTGTTTGCAGTTCTGTGTTCCATTTTTCTGTGATTATTTTTGGCCTACAGAGAGAAGATCAAAGATAATCTACATGGAATGAAATAAAAGTAAGCACGATACATTAGTTTACACCAGTGGCGGAACAATGTTTTTACTCCGTCCATATCACAACCATATTTTTTCATAATGGATTGAGTCTGAGAAGTAGGCATTCTTGAATTTGCAAAAAAAAAATCCTATGCCGTCACACGTAAAATAACCGTGCCTATAAACAGAGTTATTTAAGTCAATAAGGCTGTTATAATATTACTGGCATGGCTTATTGTGGCCTGGCCTTGCTAGGTCGTTGGACTGATGACCCAGAAAGGAACTCACTTTTCATTTGCACATAAAGTTCGCAAGATGTGTGCATAGTTCTCTGGCAAATCCATACATACACCTACCGTCCGTCGTATGCATGCAAATAATGTTACTAAAATTGCAAAGACTCTGCTTGCGCTAAATGTAATGAATAGCAGCGTATTACCATTTGGTTTTACCATGAGACTTTTTTTTCATGTGAGCAAACAACGACTCTTAGTTAGACCCATAGCGAGAATGGAAAAAAATGAGATGCTTGAATGGTTTAACTTTTTCTGAATACATATAACAGGTAACGTGGAGCAATGCAAAAGATACAGAAAGACTTATATAGGTATATATATTCATTCTGTACCAGCATTATAAAAAAGTCGCGCTAAAATAGCTGACAGTAACACTACACAGACCAGAAGAAATTCTACAGATTTACTTGGTATACATAATTTAGGTCCTTTCCTTTTCATTACATTGTTTGAGCATTTTGCATGCACGTCACTGTGAAGGCCTGCGTTATAAAATGTGTAATCCTCCGACTGTTTCTGTGTCGCACATTCTAAACTGCTCCTCGAGTTGTTACTCCAACCAAACCTTAACACTTCACTTAATCTGGTATTAGTTTATGCATATATGCATGTATAACTGCTACACAGTTCTAACAGCTAACCTATTTTGTGCCGTTGTTTTCGACGCATCATTATGTGTGATATAATGTGAGGATTATGAAGTGTTATGCGATGCTGAATGTAACAAGTTGAGAAGACGCTGTGTAGGACAATAAATAAAAATAACAGCAGAAGGAGATCTTTCAGCGTGTATGTTTCTAGGGCGTATCGATATTCAACGAGCTTATTAAATGCACACAGGGAGAAATAGGTAGGTATCTGCCAATATTTTTTGCTTCAAAAGACAGTAAAGTTGGAAAGAGTGGGAGGCAAAAATTACTTATGATTGAGAGCAAAGCGATTTTTAGAAATTCTTGGCACTTGAACCCAGCTTTTTCCAAGTTGGCGGTATTATGTTTGTTCTTGTTATACTCTCAAAGTACGGAGTAAACATTTGTAAATATAGGATATTATGGAAATCCCACTGCAACATATACCACCACCACCACTACAGTAATATGAAGGAAATGGAAAGTGAAATGAAGCAGCAAAATTTTTCTTTTGCATTTTGCAAACCAAAGCTTAGCATAGCATTATTTTCCTTGTCAAAAACTTGTTATTTGGGTCAAACAAACTTGAACCATTAGTAATCCCTGACTGACTAAACAAGCAAGTCGGAATGAGTAAAGGAAAGATGAAAGGGAGACGTCGAACCAGCAAAAAAAACTTTTCTATAATTTTTATCATAAGCAGAATTTCTATTCTACAAAATTCTCTAGAATTCCTCTATGAATGCAAATAGATGCATGCATAAATCTAGTGTGAGGAGGATGTATATTATTTTGCTAGGACGAATTAACAATAATATCAATCAGCTAGGCAGAGAGGGAGTGGAAATGAATGATGGAAACAGGTAGGCACCTATACATCTCATATAACAATAGCAGGGTAAACTACAAGTGATTTAACCTCCTACAGAACATCGACATCGGCTTGACCGTGACACGAAACTTAAAGTCAACGCAAAAATTAATATTAAATTAATCAGGAGTACAGAACGCAGTATACAAGGCACAAAGAAAAGCGTGATATCAAGTATACTATAATGTATGTCATTTTTATATACACACTCAAGTATATAGGTGAGCAGGTACAAGCAAATGCACAAAAAGATTGCATATAATAGTGACTAATTCACATGATAAAAATTCACTAGTGAACTGTAGTTATTGTTGAATAGTATAGAGACCTTGAGGACGCCACTATACAACAGAAATGGCCCTCAACCCTTTAACGTCCTCAAAGAGTTCATTCTAAAACCATTCACGACTACGACAGATTCGCGAATATAGAATGCTCTAAAATTGCGTGCATGCTACTACATAGTTATCCATGTGCCCCTACGCTTACTCAGCGTCATCATGCTCAAAGCTCAATTAATCTATACGCAGATGTAGGTAGATGAACGCACATATTCATACCTGTTTGCTATTACACCAACATTGCTAGGTATATTGCAAGTGGAGATTTCAACGTATGTGTGAGGGTACACATGACTTTGCACCTCATCATTATAATGTGTGCTGCATGACATGCTTACTCAGAATAAGTTGACAATAACTGATAGAAAACGCTGCATCGTCTCGTTTGTAAAAAGAAAAATGATAATGTCTTCGTTACATAATTAGAAGACGCACGAAGACGAAAAAATACACATAATACATGACATTATAACCTGTTTGTCTGGGTCCTCTGTGCAATGCCTTTAAAACTCAGCAGGATGTATGATCTAATAACAAATAGTTGTGTCTGAATATGTCATGTAACGGCAGCTCATCCATTATTCCTATTTTTGCATCTTCTTCGCCACAAGATCATTTTGCTAAAAGCGCGAATACATCAATGTACTAGCTTGTACGGATTTCATTGACGCTGCTGACGATGATGATAAGGAGTGTAAATATAAAGTGCCTAAGTACTATTTTGTGGTTGCATGCAAAATTACAGCAATGCACTAAGGCGCTATTAAAATATTTCGTATATAATTTGTCGTCTGTACACGAATAGCTAGTTGCTCTTTTGAAAAGTGTAGGAGTAGTGATATAAGTTAAAAGTTGCACTCAAATTTTAAAAAAAAATGAAGTAACATAATGTTATCCAAAAGCTCACTATCATCCATCATGCACTCATATACATATACACTAGTCCATTTGGTTGGATAATGCACATCAAACACGAAAAGAGCGATTATGATTATTATTACTATCTTTCGTTGCAACTAGCACTATGACTAGCTTGATCTTGGCTTGTTTTCCTTAAGCCCTCAATTCACAACAACAACCACCACCGCCGCCGTCATCATCCTCACCAATTACTCATTCAACCTACTTTTCATCGTACACAATGAATACCGCACTTGTACATTGGTATCCCAAAATAATTTACGATTCCATGAATACGCCTGCATATACATAACAGGCATACATGATTTTATAGTGCGGTGCATATGATTTGTATGTTCATTCAAGAAGAAGCTCAGCGTCAAATATACAGCGGTGACAAGGAACGCTGCTGCAGCAGCAGCAGCATCAGAGCAAACTAACAGAGTTGGATAACTTCTCTGAAACTAGTTCCAAGGCAAAAAGGTCTATGTCAGCTGCAGTCTCAATCCCTTCATCATCATGATCGTGACACCTGCTCACTCACAGCCATTCCTACAAAAATTACCCAATACCATATGCACTTTTTTGGCCAAACGCAGCATTATAAAGGATATCTCTCAGCATAATAAGATTAAGCCAATGCACTGTACCGCTGTATGTATGACATGTATGACAACGTTATTCCTTGCGAAGAGTCATTGGAATTTAAACAGCAACACAGTTGATGAGAAATAACTGTAGGAAAAAAGTATAAATGCGCTGGCGTCCTCATACAGTCTACGTACCTAATGTAGAACAGAACAGACACTTTATATGCCTGTGTCAGTTATACTAGTAGTTGGTACACCTGATGTTTATCATTGATGGACAGAAAATATGTGACCTTTAAAAATTTGCTACCTAGATGGAAATAAAAAGGATTTGCCACAAATGCAGATATGTACAGTGCAAGTTGAGTTAAGATATGACTGCAGCATCACGTCGCGTCATGTAGAATCTGCGCTTCGCGTTCGCACTGTGTGCGCACATGCTTGCTTTGTGTCGTGTCATATTAATGCGAGTGCATCATCATGATCGCCAGTATTGGAAACGGTAACTTGGAATACCATCGCTATATTAATGAGGTTTTTCTACTTCAGCATTTATTGTTCCGTTGCCCTCTGATGACCCTAGCCCTTGATCTCATTTCGTGAGGTTCGTTGGATTTTGTTGTTTCTCTGTCGCCAAATAAGATGCACGCTGAATCACATCATCTTTCCTGTGCGACTATCTGCCGTCATATTATCGCATCTGCACTTCTCGCTTTCATGCACAAATTGTAACATTTATCATGTTAAAGGGATGCATAATTTTTTTATTTGTGGCAATACTTATTAATTCTTTTCATTTATCATTCTTGAACAATACATATACAGGTAGTTAGCAATGTCAGCATTTTCATTAATGTACATTCTTTGCAATACACTTTAGAACAAATATAACTAATACGTGAGTATTTGTGGAATTTTTAAATTTTAGATACGTGAAAACATACCTAATTCCTGTTTTGCCGTGAGAGTGTAAAAATTAACTGTTTCACGTACACGGTTTCTATTACATTTAAATTATCATCTACCCACACCTTCTAAACGACAAAATGTACAAGTTTTTCAGATTTCAGCTAAAATGACAAACATGATGTGACGTTCATGTTATGATGTTTTTCTTAACTTCCTTGTAATCAAAATAATATTTATCTGTGCTTATTCCTATTCCTGCTTAAAAATACTTTTGAATGGATAAAAATATATAAATGTAATAACCAGCAGATACAAACAAGTTAAAATAGGACCAAAGGGATTAATAATTGGCATCTGAGCCAACAACTCATACATTTTCCTTTGACATATGCAAAGCACCGGCTTCTTTTTGCAAGCAGCAACTTGCGCCGTCATACGTCAAAATAGCAAAGTTTCTCAACAACCGAAACTGAATTGCTCTGCAAGTTACGGTGAACCCGGTAGTGAATTTGAGGAAATTATAGCACAGACAATCCACCATGGGCAAATAAGTTTGGGTGGGATTTTACCAACAAATGTGGCTTTAGCCCATATTGAGTATTGCGTAAGTAAACGAACACCCCCAATCAAATCAGCATGAATGGCAGGCTGGAGACGGAGGCAGACTTAAAACAGTGCTAGACAGCTTTCCTTGTCACTAGGCTTGAGTGTGCTGGTCTGCAAATATACGACCATCGTATATCTCACAATGTAGTTTTACGTAATAGGAGAAAGCGTTTTCTTGAAACCCGTTCTCGACTGAAAACACGAAGAAGGCATTGTATTGTAACCTGTACGCAGGACAAACAATAGTACCGTACATGCTATGAAATCCAGTGTACCACTATCAATAATAATAATAAATATTAATACGGAACTTCCCTGCTTCTCTTGTGTTCATTGCCCGCTCCACTTTTCATTTCCCTCGACTGGAATATACAATTTATTTTGAATTTGAGCAAAGGCTTGCTTGCAACAATTTTTGGTAACTGAAAACCAAACTAAAGGATTAGTTTAATCATGTTGTTCACGGACAGAGACAAGAAAGCATTTTTTTCGAGTTTGTCATCAAGAAAAGTTCGTTTGCGTCTCAAGTATGAAGTAGTAAAGAGCAGACATGACGTGATATCCTTCACTGAATCTCCATAATGAGCTCGCTAGTGAGATATACAGAAAGAAAGCCACTGTCTAGGTAAACAGTGAGAGGATATAAGCTCCCTCTTCCTACAGACTTTCTTGCTGTTGTAGCCTTCCAATTCAAAAATGTGTGCTCTTCAGTATGATTTTTTTGTTGATGATAGGCAAGTGCAATAGCCTAGGAAAGTTGAATGTTGAAGGCTCTTCCGGAAATCAATGAGAGCAATGACCTCAAATTCCCGCATCCACGTGAAGTACAAGAATCGATACGACACTGGGTATACCAAAATATATCTCATGTGAGAAGAAGGAGAATGTGATGCCATTAATATTATGTATTGTTATTATTGTTATTACAGCAGTAAGCATGGAATGCAAGGAAGCCAACCTAGTTGATGGCGATGATGGCACTCTCTCCGCTGAAAAGTTCATTTTGAAGGTAAATATAGCCTGAGTGTGTCTAAAAATGAGTTTGCCACCACTGGAATAGCTTTTCCTTGCTACAAATATACCGTTTCTACGAACATTCACAAAAGAAACAAAGGAATGGTATACTTGTTGAGTGAACATGTACAGCGGAGAAAGGAGTAATGTTATTAAGTACACACACTGAAACCGGGTATACTTTCACGGCGGCTCTATGGCCATTTCCCCTTTTCTCCAACATATGATAAAAGTATACAGAAGGATGACGAGGAGAACGAAAGTGTTCTGTGTGGGTTGGGTATACCAAAAAGACGTTTCCTTTCTCGGGTTAGTTTGTCTGTTGGTTCATGTTTCCCATGCCTCTGCTGCTGCTACGGTTATTGGTGCCTACTCAATCAGTCACGGTGTCTTGTTCCAACACAGCAAAAAACGGGAGTATACCCTTTCACTTCCAGTTCTTGTGCCAAAACGTACAAACCCGAACCGAAACATAGGAGCTGAGTTGGGCTAGGCTTTTGCTACTGTACTTTGCCTAGGCCGGCTAACGACCCCGAAAACTTGGAGTTTGCAAAAACCCATTTCCTTTCCCTTGTTTCCATACACTATATGCATAATACATACATATTCCAAACTTTTTTTGAGTAGGGTATATCTTTTTACTTGCTACTTGCATTGGAATGTTTTTAAAACAGAATGTACGTGGTGAGTGGTGGTGATGTGACGCTATATATACACGAGTGTCTGCCAATTATGTTGTATTAGTACTTATTTTTTAAAGAATAAATTGGTAAATTTGGAGGGGGAAGCGTCTTTTGTTGTAGATCTGTAGGTGTGTAACATAAAATATTGAGGGAGTATCAAAAAAGGAAGGAATGTTTGCAAATGATTATTATTAGACGCAAAATGACGGATGAACTGATGAACTGTACCTGTTTTCCTTTTGTACGTGACGATGATTGCGGAACTTGTTATTTACGCATAGATCCACATTCATAGACACTATAACTTATAGTGTTGTTCTTTTCATGTCCGTGTTTTTATGCATAAAATGTTTTGTTGAATCATTCATCTAGGCATGGGTTTGAGTGTCGTAAACATAAAGAATTTCCTTCGCACTGTAGACTCTGACGGCCGTGTCAGGCCATCTGTTTTGCATGACGAAGATAAGGCATATGCACACATTTCTCGGGCATGTTTCCCGGTATTTAATAATAATATATTGACCCCAATAGACGAAACAGTTGCTCTTATAGTCCAACTTCCGTCTTCCGGATTCTTTGAGAATGAGCAATGAAAGTTGAAAGAGAATTATTGTGAAACCGAAATTGAATACATTTATTTTTTTCTACATGATTTAATGTGAACTTCAATTTCCTGATGTCGATTTTATCTGATGTACATTATGAACTGTGAAAGCCATTGCCATCAATGAGCTGGAATGCATAAAATGGTATGTTTTACTGCAGATGAGGCATGCTTTCTCTGCCCTTTCATGTAATACATTGTTATACTACCGTCAAATGTTTTGTTTTTATAATGAAATTTAGACCACGATTATAGTATATTTTATACATTTGCATTATACATGATGCCGTTAATCACCATCATCACATGATTTGTAGTAATAAAAGAAGCATCGTTGGGAGCAAAGAACTTTCATTAAAATAAAATGCGAATGTGATGAACTTACCTTTCATGGTTTAATCAACTCTGAAGTAATAGTCGTCATTCTCCTCTTGTTTTTTTCTCTCGAATGCAAGTAGCGGTATTTGGCTAAATTGCTTCGATGCAGAGAAAGTGGATGCGCTACCCTCCTCCACTACGTTACAGGATAGTACAGGAGTTCCTTCGTTATTAGAGAAAGGCTTGAAATGGATGAGATTACACGAAACGGATGCATGTGGGTAAATGTTCTGATGATGTTGAGGGAAAATGCCCGCTTGGCTGAGTTGTACAAGTAGTTTCGCTATACTTGGTATAGATAGTGTTGTTGGCTCCCAAGTCGGTTCAGCGAAAAATCTCGCTGGCTGCTGCTGATAGTACTTCACAGTTTTATGCACAACAGCCTCTTTTCTCAGCATTTGCTGCAGACCAATTTAGCTAGTCGAGTCCCTTGAACTTCTCTCAGTTTCCCAAAGGCTCCGGCGTCACTGACGAAGGAACGAACTAAAAGGTTGCCAAAAAAGAAATCGATTTTGTACATTCTACATAGTAGACACTCTGTCGTGTTATATGCATGATGTCGTGCTACTTCATTGTGGTGAATACCCTGGAGGGCACGGAAAAGATTCTTATAGACATGCAAGGTACTTGTAGAAGTAGTATTATTTTAGGTATATGCTATGCATACTTTGGCGAGTCTGCACAAATGTTATTTATCCTGTCCTGGATAGATAGAAGGCTAATGGCCCTTTAAATATGTATGTACCCTTTTGAGGCGAATGTTGTTGTGTCGAACTTTCTCGGGCTTGCTCAACCGCCTACCCTTTTCACTTTCCCTGACATGTAACTCGTTGTTCAGTCATGCAACTCAGGTTTCCACACAGCTTTCCCTACGCTGGTTGGTAGATTTGTCCGTTGTAGTTTTGTATGTGTGATCATTTATTCCTATAATACTAATGGCCTTTTAGGATGATAGAAGAAGAGATGAATAGAGAAGAGGAAGTGAATATGAAAGCATGTATTATGTAACCGTAATGCTTATTATAGTGCCATTGTCAATATGAAGGAATATATGCATGCTTCTATAACACACTTTCTGGTTCATGATAATACTGTTGTGTCAGTATGAAGCAAGGAAGGTCACCGACCTCCAAAGAACCAGGAAAGGGCAAGAATATAGGATTTTCTACGACTAGAAATCTGGAACAGAATATATATTGTGCTTACTTACAGAAGTACTGTTGAGTCACTTTGTATAGATGATACGATAATGTTGTAGAATAACAGATATAAACAGTCACTCTTTTTGTTCTGGTTCAGTCAGGCACTGTTAAACTGAAAGGATATGTGTTACACAACGGGTATAGTCTTCTCTATTGCTCTTGCTCTTCAATGCAAGAGATAATCTTCCTTTTTCCAAGTCTCCTATTGTATTGCTAATAGTCCTTAGTGCAGTTGTCGAGTAGTTGACTCCGTCTGAAAAACAGAAAAAAATGGATGCGATCATTAGCTAAGTATTTCTGTACATCTGAGAGTTTGATCTGATCCACTTTTGTGCATTCATATTCTTACATTTTCTTGAGGTTTCATCAATTTTCAAGTTTTTAAATTAACTGAGGATACAGGAAATGAACCTTCTACAATCCAGATACGCAGTTTGGAACAAACTCTATGATGGTACCTATTCTGGTGAGAAGCCAAAATACTCACAATCTACTTTAAGCCATACCTGCTATCCACGATTACCGTATCGAGCTAACTGACACTTCTATTGGTAGAATAAAAGTACATACATATAGTCACCCTAAATTTCATGGTTGGTGAAGGTAGAGGTAGTCATCCTTTTATATATAAATGCCAATGACCTTTCTCCAGCAATTCTAGGCAGCGAGCAGACAATGCTGTCGTGTCTATCTCAGCCGTTACCAGCAAGTTATACAAATATAACAAAGCCATTTTATAATGTCACAACAATATAAAACGATCATAATGAGTAAAAAATCACGGGTAATAATGATGCGGAAAGGCGGGATCATTAGAAAATATAAATGGGATGCCTCACGGGCTTCTGTAATAAAGCATTTTATTGCTAGTCCAGCATCGTGCATGTTTAGCAGGTAGAGTGATGCATAGAATTCTGATCTCTGGATACTATGTGCCGTGGTGAATTGCAGAAAGAACCTTTTTTCAGTTTTGTTAGCTTATTTTATTTTTAAGCCATAAAACATCCGTTTTTTATCAAGTTTGTGTAGATCAGGGTTTGTTTTCTATGATGAATGTGTAAAGGTCAGGACCAGACCCAGAACGGTTTTCTTTGTAAAGAGCAGGGACGATCATTCTTGTATATTCTTTAAAGTGTTCCTTAATGCAATAATTTGTATGATTGTACTCAGCGTATCATAGT
>CM023199.3:50949189-51179186 GCA_004115045.4 Sinella curviseta | reverse complement strand
ACTCAAAGGACTGGTACCGACGTTACAGACTTAACTGACAATTACGGACTTAACTGACTTTTTAGGGACTTAACAGACTTTTTAATTATACTGGACACAAGACTAATCAGACAAGACAAATTAATTATTCAATTAGAATTATTCTGACACTCTCACTACAAGACACCGACAACCAACGACAAAAAAACTGACATCCTCTCCTTCTCTCCTTTTCCTTTTTCGACTTCCTGACTGACTGACTTTTTTCTTCTTCTTTCTTGGACAACTCGACCACAAGCGGACTGCTTGCATGCTGGTGTGCAACGCCGGCCACTGGCGGTATTAGAGGGAGGGGAATTGTGAGGCGCGCTTCATGGGGCTCCTCCGGTGAAGACGCCACGCAGTGGCGTCGCTGAGGCAGGGGGTGGGGGGGCCGGGGGGTAGGTAGGGGCATTCTGAGATTAGATGGGTTGTGGACTGGCAGACAAAGCAAATTTTTTTTCCATGTAGAGAATATAGTTGGGATCGGGGGATTTTCGTGGGACATTGGCGTGAATTATGGGATTTTGACGAACAGAAAATACAGTGTATTGGAAGGGTTGGGGGGTGAATGTGGGTAGGGTCTACTGACATTAGCAAAGGGGGAATGCGGTATGGATGATGGCGAGGGGCAACATGCTTCTTATTATGTGGTTTTGTAGCTACGAGGGAATTTATGGTGGCGGGTTGGGCTGGTGTAGGGGTGGGAAGGAGAGTTGACATGAGTGGTGGTGGAGATTTCTTGATGGGGGCAGTCTCAAGGTCATGGATTTTTGGGCCAAAATTTTCTGGGAATGGTATTTTCAAAAATTCGGCAAACGAATAGTGGGGTTCGATTGGGGGTAGAGACGGGGAAAATTTGATACGGGAACGTTGTTGACGGGACATGATGTTGCTGCTAGGAGGGGGGAAATCACTATCGTTAAATTGGGGGCGGGGGATTTCTGGGCGGTAGGGTGGATTTCGGAGAAGGCGATCAGTGGAGTTGGGAGGATTGGGACTCTTAGCGGGGGGGCGAATATCGTAGAGGTAAGTACGGGGAACTTTTTCGGGCTCCGGTGCTTGCGGATGGCGGGTTATTTGAGAAGGGAGTCTTCGGCGACCTTCCGGCTGGAGGGTGACGGACCCTAAACCGGCAGTCCCAGGCCACGGAGTTGGGTAGAAGTTCACCGACTTATACAACGGTTCCTCCTGATCTTGTTGAGATGTGGTCGGGTCGGTGTTAAGGGGGGACTGACTACGAATGAAAGGCATGGCAGGGTGTTCAGCTGGTCGGTCTTCGAGTTGAGGATGAGCACTATGGGTCACGGAATCTTCGATGGGATGACTTTGGCCGCCCGATGGACTTTGTGGCTCCGTCAATTTCACGGCAAGCAACTCCCGTTCAGCCGCTTCCACTTGCTCTGCCCAGGAAGGACCATTTAAGATGGCTTCCACGTCATCCTTGCTCACATCCACATCGCTTCCACTCAAGGAAACTTCCTCGGAAGGCGCGGGGCTACCACTGCGGTCCATCTGAAAAGGGATAGATAAAAAATTTGTTGCCAAGGAGGGGTGATATTTTCTCAAATTCCTTGAGTTGGCGACAAAATTTTTATCTCGCTGTCTGCGGTTGGGTCGAAGATCTTGGACTTCGTAGGAAATGGGACTGGTTTGGGACAAGATTTTATAGGGACCGCGCCATTTGGGTTCCAGTTTTTGGACTTTTCCTGGCGTTGATTCTAATCGGGCGTGTAAGACTAAGTCACCAGGGGAGAATGAGCGGTATGGGTGGGAGGAATTGTATATGTCTGCTTGCTTTTCTTGAAATTTAATAGTATTTTCTTGGACCTTCTCGGAAGCTATTTGCGCAGCTTTCGATCTGGTGTATGGGGTTTCGGATACGGATGACATAACTGTAGTTGGAAATACGGTGTCGACGGGGAGACGTGGTTCTCTGCCATGGACGATAAAATATGGGGAGAATTTTGTAACAGCGTGAGTACTTGTATTATGTGCGAACACGGCTGGTTGGAGATGATTTTCCCAGTCGCCACTGTGATCGTGTAGTAACTTAGCGAGCGTCCGCTTAATAGTGTCGTTATTTTTTTCACATAGTCCATTGGCATTTGGAGAGTAAGGGGGAGTAAATTGGAGACAAATATTGTTGTCTTTACAGAACGTTTTAAACTCGTTTGATTCAAATTGGGAACCCTGGTCTGCTAGTATGATTTCAGGGCTTCCATGACGATAGAGGACATTTTTCGAAATTGCTGTGATGGTATTAGAGGCTGTTGCGCGCGGAATTGGGACTGCTTCAACGTATCGACTATGGTGGTCGGAAATGGTTAGTACATAACACTTCCCGGAATGGGATCGTGGGAATGGACCAATAAAATCGATAGCAATTTTCTGAAATGGGCGCTTTGGAGGTTTCATAGGACAAAGTGGAGCGGTGGGAAGATGGTTACGACGGTGAAATAATTGACATGTCTCACATTTTTCGATATATATTCGGGTAAAACTATACATGCCGGGAAACCAAAACCGTGAACGGATGCGGGACCATGTCTTAAAGAGGCCGAAATGGCCGCCGCTGGGATCGTTATGGACAATTTCGAGAGCCTTATGGCGAAGGGACACCGGGATACATAGAGTCCAAAGGGGGAGATTGGGTTCAGTATTCGACTTATACAGGATGTTATTAAAAAGGGCAAAATTTGATTTATGTGGTGATTTGGACGTGTTCTGTTGGTTATCGGTGGTGAGGGATCTAATTATTGGTCCGAACTTCGGGTCTGCTTTTTGGGCGGAAATTATATCTGGGAAATTGTCGCCGGTTGATTGAGCGTTTACATTGAAAAGAAGATTATCTGTAAGATTAGGACTGTCGTTGGGAACGGGGCTCCTGGAGAGTGCGTCGGCGTGGCCATGGGCTTTTCCTGAGTTATATTTAACCGTGAATGAGTAAGGTTGGAGAGACAGTGCCCATCGAGCGAGGCGACCATTTGGGTTTTTTAGGTTTAACAAGTGACACAAGGCACAATGATCAGACACTACAGTGAAAGGGCGGCCATATATATATGGGCGGAACTTATCTATGGAATATACGACAGCCAAACACTCAAGTTCTGTAATAGCATAATTCTTTTCGGCGGAGTTTAGGGTTCGGGAGGCATACGCGATTGGGCGTCGAGAAAGATTATTTCTGTCTAATTGCATGATAACGGCACCTATTCCCACTCTAGATGCGTCGGTATGTATTTCGGTGGGGAGTGAAGGATCGAAATGGGCTAGCACTGGTGGGGATGAAAGAGTGTCTTTAAGAGCTTGGAAGGATTTTTCCTCCGGGTCCTCCCACTTAAAGGGAACATTTTTCTTTGTCAGTTGAATGAGAGGATGTGCCATTTTGGAGAAACTGGGAACAAAACGTCGGTAAAAGGAGCAAAGGGATAGAAAGGACTTAACGGTTTTTGGGCTAGTGGGTGTTGGGAATTCCTCAACCGCTCTTATTTTTTCTGGGTTTACTTCAATTCCGTGTTCAGAAATAATATGACCGAGAAATCGCAATTTCTTTTCGGCAAAGTGGCATTTAGATGGCTTCAGTGTAAGCTTGGCAGTTTCGAGGGCTTGTAGAACTTGTTCAAGGGTATCTAGATGTTCGGCAAAGGTTCGACCCAAGCACAAAATGTCGTCAAGATACACTAAAACCATGGACCACTTAAGGTGGCTCAAAACGTTGTCCATTAACCTTTGAAATGTAGAAGGGGCATTTGATAAACCAAAAGGGAGTCGGGTGAATTCGTATGAACCGTCAGGGGTAACAAATGCTGTCTTTTGCTGGGATAACTTGTCCATTGGTACTTGGTAATATCCGGACATAAGGTCAAGGGTCGAGGCAAACTTTACACCAGCTAGGCGATCTAGAGCGTCGTCCATACGTGGTAGGGGGTAAACATCGGATTTTGTGACTTTATTCAAACGGCGGTAATCGACACAGAATCTCCATGTACCATCTGGCTTTTTCACCAGGACTACTGGGGATGCGTATGGGGAATTCGATGGGGTAACGACTCCCAATTCTAATAGTTTCTGGACTTCCTGTTTGAGTTCCTGGCGCTCAAAATGTGAGGCACGGTAAGGTGGTTGTCGGACCGGAGGGGAATCGCCGGTGTCAATATGGTGTTGGACTAGCGAGGTACAGCCAAGCTCGTGGGGTTGGAAGGCGAAGACGTGTCTATATTTCGAAAGAATGAGCTTCAGTTGAAGTGTTTGTTCTGCTGACAAGTGCTCAGGAAGATCAAGCTGGTCAATATCAGGGTCGACAACAGGGGGGTAGCACGTGATATTATTCATAGAATGGGTTCTTGAGGGTTGGGGGTCAATGTTTATTAGCGGTGATGTTAACACTACCGGGGACGCATAAGCGATTATCTTCTGACTGGGGATTTTCACCGGGGTGTTACTGGGATTTGTTATAAATGTATAGGTAAGGTTATTCTCTATAGGGCACACGCTGTGAGGAAAGGCGAGTATAGTATTTGCTGTAAAAGCGGGATCTGGGTGTATGGAAATGTCCGTTTTTGTTGAAATTTGGGCACTAAGCTGAATACGTTGGGTGGAATTTGGTGCTATAACTAGGGACTGAAGGGTCTTCACTTCGAATATGGGATGGATGTCGCTATCTATTTTCTCTTTATTGGGGCATGTGATTCTCTTTTCTGTTTCATGTGAATCAACGTCTGGACAAATGAAGTTTTCTGGCATTTTCGGTCTTAATATAAGTTCGTTTTGTCTTGGGTCAATAAGGAAGGGGGAGGACTGTAAGAAGTCTGATCCGATGAGTATTGGATTTGCCGACGTGGGAAGGACATAAAATCGCCATAAAAACTTTTGATTGAAGCGTTCGAATTTGAATAATAGTTCCACACATTCATTGATTAATTGTGGTGGGTGTGTTGTGGTTGCTAGCTCAATAGATAATGGCGGGACTTTGGTGCGTTTATGTATAAGGGCAGATGGGATCTCGGATAACGTGGTAGGGGATATAACAGAAATATTAGCACCGTTGTCGATGGTACTCTCAACCGTGAAGGTATCCAGCCGAATAACCTCTTTAAGTAAGTTGACCGTATGGATGGAGCGAAAGCGGCAGGGATATACATCTCCCCGTTCTGAGGTAGTGTAAAGTGTGGAATTATCTTCGCTCGCCTCATTATGGATGTTTGAAAGTGTAGGCGGGTCTACACTTTCTTTGGGGGACTGGGGAGGGGGGCTTGGGGCGACTGGGCTACTTTTAGGGGCTGTATATAAAATGTTAGTAGTAAAGGCTAAATTGGCCTGTTGATCCCGCTGCAACAGGCTATTTAGTTTCCCGAATTATTGTTTGATTGTGGTGTGAAGGGGTTTCGGGAGGGAATTGGTGGGCGAAATCCGTTGGGTTGACTCTGGTTGCGGTTTACGCTGTTTGGATATCGGGCTTGGTCAAGATGGAGTAATCTGGATCGACACCTTTCTGCACTGTGACCCTCTATGCCACAGTATTGGCATGCAGGGATTGGCATCCCCATGTCTCGGCGTTTAGAGAAACATTCGGCTTCTCTATGTCCGGATTTGTTACAGTAGTGACAGATAAAGCTGGAGGGTCGAATGGAATTCTGCTGGGGTGTAGGGTATTGGATTGGTCTGGCTATGGGGTTAGAAGAGTATGTTGGACTTGTTTGTTGAAAGAATCTAGGGTGGGGTGGGTTTGGTGGGGGTTGTATTTTTGGTGGGTGTGGTTGGCTTGGAGTAAGTTCCATATACGCACGTAAACGTGTTAGAAGTTGAGTTGGGGAAGTGGTGATGGGGTCAATTCCTATAGTCATCTGTGTACGAAGGGGTTCGGGAAGACCGCCAATTAGCTTCTGGACTTTCTTTTCATTTGGCATAAATGGATCAATAAGTGCTATTGCTTCTAGCTTCGTCATCACATAGATTTGAGGATCTGACTTTAAGTCAAACGTTATCTGCGAACATTTTAGCTTCGCCTGGGATCTAAATGTGGTTGTACCAAAATTGGCAACAAGCTCTTTTTGAATTAATCCTAATCTACCGTCGTCAGTTTCGAAGGGGGATAGGGGACTTTGTAGTTCCACCTCACGGCTGGAAAACCAACTTTGTACAGGGCCACTGAAGAATCGGTCTATGTTGTTCCATGCCCACTTGCTATCTAAATTATGTGCCCTAAGATCTGCGTGGAACTTATTTAGCCACTGTTCGGCAGGTGACATGCCATCATATGTTCGGAAACTTTGAATTATTTGGCTCAAGGGGACGGCATGTATGTATGGGAACGGTGGGCTATGGGGGTGGAGTGTGTTGGGTGTTGGTGGGTGTGTGGGCGTTGTAGGACACTGGGGCAACATGTCATCTGTAGGACCAGGTGGGTCATCTTGGTGTCGCGTTATACGACGGTTGGCTGTAGCCATAATCCGTACGTCGGGGATAGGGTTAGACTCGATGGGGTCATTCTTCCTCCTTTTTGGGGCCATATTCAATTGAAAATTCAACGTTTGGTTGGGATTTATTTATACGGGTTTATGTGGACTTAATTGCTATTGGAGGCTGGTAGTATTATTTTGTGGCTTTGGCTGTGAGTAGGTTAGTTGGGTGTTATGAGGTTAATTGGGTGTGATGAGGTTAATTATGTGTGATGAGGTTAATTGGGTGTGATGAGGTTAATTGGGTGTGATGAGGTTAATTGGGTGTGATGAGGTTAATTAGGTGTGATGAGGTTAATTGGGTGTGATGAGGTTAATTGGGTGTGATGAGGTTAATTGGGTGTGATGAGGTTAATTGGGTGTGATGAGGTTAATTGGGTGTGATGAGGTTACTTGGGTTGGTTGGGATTTTTTTTTAAATTGTTGTTCTTTTTTTTTTTTAATTGTTGTTCTTTTTTTTTAATTAAATTTAAGCCTTGGGAATGTGTGTTTTCTGGGAGGGGGTGGCTACTCGCTGGCTTATCGAGGGGTACACGGGCGGCGACAACACACCGTCGCGTCCTTCAAACCGGGGCCTTGTAATGTGGGAGAATGATGTTGGGGGTTTTGGGGTAAACTTGGGGGACACTGGGCTACGAGGGGAAATCTGGGCTTCTTGAGGGGACGATGATGATGATGAGGATAATATTTTTAATTTAGATAACGGGACTTACGGTTGACTGACGACACTTGACGCACTACTTAAGACAACGGACTTTATTGACTCAAAGGACTGGTACCGACGTTACAGACTTAACTGACAATTACGGACTTAACTGACTTTTTTAGGGACTTAACAGACTTTTTAATTATACTGGACACAAGACTAATCAGACAAGACAAATTAATTATTCAATTAGAATTATTCTGACACTCTCACTACAAGACACCGACAACCAACGACAAAAAAACTGACATCCTCTCCTTCTCTCCTTTTCCTTTTTCGACTTCCTGACTGACTGACTTTTTTCTTCTTCTTTCTTGGACAACTCGACCACAAGCGGACTGCTTGCATGCTGGTGTGCAACGCCGGCCACTGGCGGTATTAGAGGGAGGGGAATTGTGAGGCGCGCTTCACAATCTTTAACAAGCCAGACAGATTGTGAAAGAACATGATTTTTCATTACAAGTGAACTATATTTAATTTTTGTGATGCAAGTTGTAATGATGTACATGTACTTGATGTGGAGGAAATTAACAGAAGCAACATGCATACAACCCTTTATCTTGAAATAAGATCATAAAATAACCCCATATAATAATTATTAAATAATCATAGCTTCCGAATTTAATTCAATTTTATCCAACCAATTCATTACTGTGGTGTACTTATTGGGTCTCTGTTTCCTGAAATAAAGTTCTAGTATCGGCTTTCTTGTTACATAACTGACTGAAAATTAAACTGCATCATATTTCCTTCTGGTCCACTGGTGCATTGTATTGTACCTATACATACTTGATAAATTGAGAGACACTTTCAAAAATGGGTTGTGTAATGAGCAAAATTGGACTATTAAAGGTCCTAAGTAGCTTCCCAAACATATAATTTCGATCTATTTTGTGGCTTGTTCTAATTTGATTTATGACGCTACTTTAGAGAGCATCTGAAAATCTGTGAAATGTTGAGCTTCCTTTCTATTTCGTCATTTCAGTAAAGAAAGTGTTTTTATAAACCTTGTTATTGCTAACCACTGAAGTTGGTTAACCACTTTAACATCATTCATAAATTGCTTCTTTCGCCACCAACAACCACAACAAAAAACTGTAAGGTAAAAATAGGACCTGCATTTGGGGGAAGTACGTAACATCCAAGCTCCCAAAACCATTAATAATGTTTTTACTTTCTTGCAGACGTCGCAACTTTTGTAGCTATAATAGCTTATTTGGACAATTGCATCATGAATCCCATCCCATCATCATTTATCAAATCAATGAATTTCATTTTTCATGTGGAATTTACATACTATTTCTTAAAATGTGTACGGAAAGTAAATGTCCTTTTCCTCTCTCTGGAAAAGCGTACTATAATACAAAACTTATCTTAAATAGATTTAAATTACTCTGAGGATGGTAAGGTAAATTACGTAATAATAGAATCGTGGGACTATTTATATAAATGTTTTCATGGGAAGTCATTCTGTCATTTCATCTCGACATCAACAACAATCCTTAAATCTTTCTTTGAAAAAGCCAAGTCCCTTTGATACTGACTTGACTTGAGCTGCGGACATGCTACTACGTGTTGTGACGTTCATTTATGTGTATCCAAGCTTTCTTGTGTTCAGTCGAAGAAGGCAGGTATTTGTCTAATATGACTTTGATGGACAAATTACCTGTCATTTTATTTCAATCTGCGGGCTCAGCTCGGCTAGAGGAAGGCTTTTCACAAACAAGTGAATGGACAAAAAACTCCAGCATAGTATAATATGTATGCATTGTAGTGTATTCATTATTTGACACTCATCATCACGTATTTCAGCGTAGTGGTCCCACTTTTACATCCAGTATTTGGAATAATAAGTTGTGTAAATATTAATTCATGAAAGGAAACATTAGTGATACAATACTTAAGGTTCCTCTGTACAAATGATATAATGTAATTTAATGTCTATATGGATGTGTTTTCTCTGCTCAAGTTGTTCTTTTAAATTGGAGGTTGGTCATTTCATTCCATTTAAAATGGTACCAAAAAGTCAGGAACTCTATTTTCATCAAAATAGAATAAGAAAGTGTGCAATGATTCTTCCGTATGTACTCCTGAAGCTAAAGTTCTCGAGAATCCCTTTGTTGGCCTTTCAGAATGCATCACGTTAGGGTTGAGCTAATGTCAGGTACCGGCCCCTAGATCAGGTGTAAAAATATGAAGAGCCCTTGAAAATTGGTATCAGTAATTCATCGCATATCTTTCTTCCACTTGAAACAACATTGTAGCATAATTTCATCATCGAATTTCATGCACTCACGCTATTGTTGAAAAATGTACAGAGAAACATTGTATCCTACATCCTACGCATTATAGTTTGTTGAAGAAAGAGGAAAGAAATGGATTCGACCGTTTTCGAAAAAAAATCAAGTGGACAATTACCCCATTCTAGGCATTTTCTTTACATTCTGAAATCTTTTTTTAAAAGTTGCCACAAGTGTTCTTCACAATTTTATAATGATACCAACGAAGGAATGATTGTTAGCTCTTTTAATAGAAGGTGCACTAGAAAGGCACCAAGAATATCAAGACGAATAAAATATAATGCTTGTCTTCTCGGTATGCAAAAAACGCTGTTGAGTTGAGGTTGAGAAAGACTTTTTTGAAAGATTGGAAAGAATGAGAAACGGATATTTACTCGATTCTCAGAAGATTGACGCGAACGGAGTAAACTGTGTGAAAGCACGAAAAAATGTGGAAACAAAGGCTTGTTTAGAATTGCTTAATTGAGTTAAAACGTTCAGGTTGAACTTGAATTACGCACTCAGGTGGGCATGCTGCGCTGACAATGATGACGACGGTGAATTACTTGAAAATTGAAAAAAAAGATGAAACAATAAGATAACTTCATTGTCAATGTTTAGGCATCGTCATCATCATTTTATTATTGTCGAGATTCGAAATAGAGTTGTTTGCGGGATATTATGTACGCTAGGTGCACATTCACTGTACAAAACTACGAGTCAAGTAAAATACGTGACTGTAGCTGATCCTCCTTCTGGGCTAATGATAAGGGACGTTCGGGAAAAAAATCAAGTAAGACAAGTTTTGCGCTTCTGTGCTGTGCATCTCACAGAGAGTCTTCCTATTTATAAATCTTGCTTGTTTTAGCATTTCATTATGATAATCGGGTAATCCATGAAAGACATTACGTTTTTATTCCCCCATTACAAATAAAAGGGTTATTTACACATTGAGCATTTGAAAGGGTGTAAAAAATCATACGATCGCATTACTCATTTTCTTTTACCACGAAGAACAAGGGGATACAGTATTTAATTTATAATATGCTCATGCAAAAGTCAGGGCTGACAAAAAACAAGAAGCAAGTTGGATGGAAAAGACGTAATAATGATAGTGATTGAATAATAGAGTCGACACCTTCGGTGATCGACAGAAGATGCGGCACGACGTCTTTTCTTCTTTCTTCTCCTCTTCAGACATGAAGGACTTTTTAGCTTCTGGTCTTGTCTACTTTTTACTCTTATCACAACTCTTGTTACCCTTTTCTCCAACTTATATGAGTCTTTTACACTATGCAATATTTTTCACTGATGTAAGTAATACGGCTGTTATGTTGTATGTAGTTTCGTGCTGGTTTGTTGTATTATTAATAAGCAGCAACAACAACGATCAGTGTTGAATTTCATGTAACAAACAACAAGTATTAAAAAGAATGCATGCATAGCTTTTTCATGTAATTTCTTTGCGTTAACTTCAATCATATTTTATATTACAAACTAAAAATATATACATACAAGTAAATTACTAGTAGAATGATTTGTGGACCTTTTCTGCCGCGTCATCCCAACTGCTCTTTTCCTTTTATTTTCCCTGTAACCAACACTAATTGATGCAGTCGATGAATTGTTGAAAGGAGTCGGGTGAATCTATATACTGCACGGTTATTGTTGTGACAGAAGGTAATCAGTTACAGAAGAACACATATAGCTTGTTCAATAAACTTATAAGCCACATCAGCTTATAAGCTTTCATCATTTTGTTTCGCCTTTAGAATTGGGGGCTACAACATGTAATGACAAGAAACTTCCAAAAATTAAATACCATGCATTTTTACTTTTCATATTTTTCAACAATATGAATTATCAACAGTGGAAGCGGCGAAGTATCTGTATCAATTTATGAGATTTAGTTCGACATATTATCATTCCAGAGAAGTGTCACTGTTCCATTGTTATGTCATATGCAACTATTCCTAGTATTTTGGTAATGTTAGGTTGAAGCATTGTAAACTTAGAGGATATCTGCAACAGTTAGAATTAAAGTATCTGGTAATAGTGAATGTACTTTAAAAAAATGCGAAATACCTGGAAACATGATCTGGGAATAAATTCGTACATTCATCCATTCGGAGAACATGCTAGTTTAAAAAGAGAATGTCAATGGTATATTTACCAAGTTAATAAAGATGTAACTAATATCATTGCGCTTCAATGCTTCATACATGTGTACTCTGTCACCGCCCTTTGCATTTACTCTCCCTTTGCTTCGAAAATTATAGCAAAGCTGCAGAAACTTTATTCTTAATTTATCCCTTTTGAGCAGGCAACGCAGCAGACAATTTTCCACAGAAAAATCTAAAGTTTATAAAAAAATCTTTGGATAAAAGGCAATAAAGTGTACACACACCTGTAATTCACAAAACAACATTTCAAGCGTGTATATACTTCTTTCCTGAGTAAACATGCTTCTTGCATGCAGCAGTAGAAAAAGTCGACGGTAGAGACGAAAAAATTAGGATTAAATAGAAAACCCCTTTCTTTGCAATGGCGTGGCGTATATAATGTGATCATTATGATGAAATGATGTTTGCTGTTTATACTGAATTTCCCCTTTTCCCCAGTGAGTGTACCGTCTAGAAAAATAACCACAAAAATAATAGGTACGTAGCTTGAAGCTGCCCATCGGATCAGAGACACTGTAATTCTTTTAATGAAATGCCATAATCTTCTACTTATATGTCGTGGTATACGGAAGGAGAAGAAAAAAATGTTTCCAAGAGTAGTTGCGTAGTCTGTCTGAACGAGAGCCTTGAAGGGTCTTGCACAAGTATATAATAACAACTCTGGCCAAAAAAACAAGTAGTGAACATACACCATCTTATAAGGCATGTGTGTGTACGTATATGATTGTCTGCAGTTTATGCCAAGAAAATTTGACCCAAACTCAAAAACAAAAATTTTTGTTCGTTTTGGTCGCGAGCGTGCGAGTAATGAAAGATAATGCGGCTTCTCTTAAGTAATTCGATGCGGTTATCATAATTTTCCTTTGCTCCCACCAAATCAATGTATCTACCAATATAGGTATACCTACTCTTCATCTCATCCTCAATAAGATAGGTCTCTGTAATTTTTAGCAATTTCATGTACGGACGGATGCCGGTGGATGTACAAGTGTAGCTTTTGCAACCATTAAAAAGGCTTGCGTGGTGGCTAATGACTGGACCTCGTTGGCACGATATGCTAGCGTTACTACACAATAGTATATTCTTCGGCAAAATCGGGTTGCCTGTATCCAGTTCAATACGTCCGTCAATCAAAAATTCGGAATTCCACTAATATATGAAAAATAGCCCATATTTGCCAGGAAACGCTTAATAAGTGATCGATCGAATGGACAATGGACAGACTTTAAAATTCCTTTTGAAATTGAATGCTTGGTTGACTTTATCTGAGAATACAGAAGAAGATGGTTAACATTTCTTGAGTAAAATGACGTATCATTAAGTTTTCGGAATATTGAAGCTGGCATTGTAGTTTCATATCAGCAGCAAAAATATACGTGTAAAATATTGCATTTAGCATTAGAAGACGAAGACACATTTCAAAAATTTGAATCCTTTCATTCATGTTGATAATGACAAGGCTGGGAGAAAATACCAGAGAAAAAAGACCGGTATAATAACAACAACCGTATTATACGTTTACGGAATGCATTTAATCAAGTATGAAGCATTATAGGTATACACTAGGCAAAACCATGTACTATGCACAGGAATACGTATGATTTACCTGTCAAAATAATCAAACTCAAGTAGTAATTTGTCTGGTGACGGAAAGTGATACTGACTCCGCATAAGACGGGGAAATGTGCAATGAATGGATGCAAAACAATTCACATTGGCATTGACGGACTTGGGCCATGATCAAAATGTGCTGTTTCAGTTTCCACTTTTTATCTTTAATCCAATGTAATTTTTTCCCTTTCCCAGCAATTGCAATCGAATTTGCGGTAGTAGTGCCATAGTATATTGCAGACACTGTTATTATGATGATATGCCGGTTGCCGGTCCAAACTTTAACCTGCTTTTGAACAGATAGTTAGGAATGAGCGAGTAAAGGAAGAGTGTAGCCATACAACACATCGTACGTAGTATTTAGTGGTCTCAACCATATAAACAGGTATTAGCAATGTTGCAAAACAGATCATTAGCTACCTTTTAGTTAAATGGCAGGGTTTTACTTCTTCAAGCTTGCCCTTTTTCATTAAATACGACGTGTACCCGTTAACATACTAAGGAGAAAACCAAGCAAGTTTGACTGGAGACACTGACTCACTCTCGTCTTTCAAGTTGAGAGATTCAGTGAGAAAATTTCGAGTTTTACGCAGACTACGTTATAATTGATATAGGTTGCTGCTGCGTACGCGTATATAATGATTAATGAAAATGAAAAGTCTCCATTAATGAACTTATTGTGTAGTGGCATTTAATAAGAAAAATCTGTCGTCTTTTCTTAATCAATTTCAAATTTTGTGGAAAACACTGCTGTTGTGTATGCATTACTCGAAATTTTTTTGGAGTCATGCTGAAACTCTTCTTGCGTATGTTGCCACTAGTTTAGATTTGAGGAAGGTTTTTCTGGTTACAACGTACAGCAGAGTGTTCACTGGACACCCCTGGTTTTAATCATAGATGGTCATTGTGTTAATTTTTAAATTCGACTGTAGTACCTATTAATAAACTCATCAGTAAAACTGGTTTCATTTTTATGTAAAGTAAACATCTTATTCAATTATTCGCATCGAAAAACAATTACCTGTATAATAATGAACAGATGAATGAATTATAACGATAATTTGACTAGTTCAGACTCCTTGCCACGTCAGGTTCACACATTTTGCAATTCCAGAAAACATTATATTGCTCTTTCAATACAGAAGGCTGAACTGTTCTATATTCTTATACGTTTTTGGTTTATGGACTTTACGTATCCTTCGGAGGTTTCGGAAAATTGATAAAAATTATGAATTTATTTGATCTTGGTACAGCGTCTCAGTTTTCTTTTAAACTGAAAGGGGAGCCAACTAGATCAAAACTAGAAATGATGATTGGTACGGTAGTAAGTGACGAGTGTGTGCTTACTTACCAAATACTTTATTTTGTGCAGGGTGATACGTGATTCCGGGTGGTCGACTCATTTTATATATCATGTCGTCATTTTTTTCTCTTGAAGGAAACGAACTCACTTTAGAAGGCTATAAAGCTTAATTTCAAATCAACATCATCATATATTTCAACAAATAATATATTATGCCCAAATAATAATATTATCAATGTGGCCAAGATCTCTGAAGGATCGAAAAAACATTTTTTTGTGAAAAGGGACCATTCAAACTTGCAGTAAAATGAATGAAATGATGATGAAAAAAGTAACTTATTTTGCCTTCCGTTTTGCTCACTTTTTATCTTCAGAGAGCTTGTATAAGCCGCAGCAGTAAATTGTCAGTCATGCATCATAAAAAGTACAATAAATATGTAATGCAAGCATAAAGTCACTTACGTGATGGTTATATAACTTTTAGCTTATTCATACAAAGCCCTTAAGCATGTAGTGAGTTTAAAAGCAATGATGCTGATTGTGAGTCTAAATATCTTCTAAACTTCAAATGTCATCATCACATCATCCACTACAACAATTCACTATTTTATTTTTATTAACATCGAGTAAATAACTCTGTGTGCAACAGAAGAAGAAGGGATTTCATTGTTGGTTTGTGAATTACTGCAGAGGTACGTGCATGTTATCTAAGCCTTTATTTGATTCCCTATTTTGTTAATTTTGAAGTTTAGAATAGTAGGAAGCGAATTCGTAGTAAACGAGTTTATTTAAATGTTTGAGATCGATTTGTAAAGTATAAGGTGCGTCTCATCACTCATGACTTGCCGTTCGGAAGAAAGATAAAAAGTCTGTGAGTAGTAGGAAAACGTGTCTTGCAATGCCCCACCAGGAACACATTGTACACTGTACTGATTGTGAGTAGTATAAAGTGTTCTCAGGCTCCACATCACTGACAGCACAAGTTAATAAAGATTTTTTCTTTCCATTTGGCTCATGCGTTTTTTACTTCTTTTTGTGTATATTATTACGGTGGTATTATGAGATTTTGTATTATGTCATTTTCAATGCTAAATAAACATTTTGCCAAGAATATATCCTTTTTTCTGCATCTTATATACCTATACCAAATTCGTCCGTAAAATGGAATCAGTCAGTGGAAAAATCAAAATCTCATCAACATTCATTATTATCAGCTATTATGCATATATTCTTCTTCGTCTCAATTCTGCGTTTTATATGTAAGATTTCATTAAAGTGTCATTATCCTAATAAGAGTTATATGGTCATTGTGTTTCTGAAAGAAGAGTATGGTAATATGCGTATGTAACGCTACACAAGACTTAAATTTAACGAAGCTTGAATAAACACATGAGCAACGGAATTTCACCAAACAAATATGACACATACCTGTGCCTAAATCTGTTTAGCTGTGCTCAGAACTGTCCGTCCATCCTGCAAAGCTGTAAGAGTGAAAGAAAATATCAATGCCATTGCCATCCTGTATAACTTTTTAGTTCTCCACAAACAGTGCGTTTTTTTCGAGTTAAATGATGATCTGTTTTGGCATGTTCTTTTTTATTATTGTTGTTACCACTGCTTCGTCACCATTATTATCGTAAGCACATGCTAATAATAATCACCCAAAATAATGACACGGAAAATAGTGGACTGGTGGGGGTACCACTGCACCGGTACCATCGGTATCGACTCAACTATACATCAACTACACCGAACAATTTGCCATCCTTCTGTCTTTTGGAAAATGAAATGGGAAAAAACATGTCCATTTCTTTCAAATACAGCTGCCCGCAAAGATGATGATCGGTTCTTGCATAATATTATTATCATTATTAAGCCACACTATATATTACCTATGAGGATAGCTCCTTACGTATATTTAAGGCACAACGACTCGAGCATTTACGGCAGTTGATGATGGTGGCATTCATTGTATTTATCACGAATTTAAGGATATCACTAAATGCAATAATAAGATGATACTCACTTATGAATTATCATTATCACGAATTTGGACTTTAGTTTATCTCTAATCTCTATCAACATGCAATGCAATAAATTCTTCATTTAAAAAGGAAAAAGTAATAATCGTTTTGTTGTACTTGTGTATAAATATTGGTATCACTAACCAAGAAAACGGTACAGGATTACTTTTGAAAACGTATCATTTCGGAAACAAAAGGGACCCAGTATTTTATACATTCGTGTTTTCAGTTTTTGTATTCAAGAAAACTGAATCCGATTTTAAAAAACATGTATTTTACATTATTGACTAATAAGAGATAATGATTTAAAAAGTACCGAAATGTTCAGTGAGCAATTTGGTATAACCAATTTTTGCTTCCGTGATGGAATCATGTTTTCGATGAATTATGATTATGACTACACCAGTGTGAACAAATGTAAGCTTCATGTATCGTATTTTTTTTCTTTTTGGTTTATATAAGATCCTTGCATGCTGGTCGTGGCTGTGCTCATTTGGCCTATTATTTTACTGGAGACTTGGTTATTTAGGGGTCAATTTCAAGGGCCCACCTTTGTTTCAATTGCTATCATGATCGATTTATTTTTGTTTAGAATAAAACAAGCTCCAGGTTGCCCTTTCTATTTCAACTAAAGCAATCATTTGTTCGTATTTTTGGCTTTGCCCGAAATTTTGTATCTATTTCCTCAAATTGCTTAACGAATTCAAAGATTGTGTGGGGTTGGATGGAGGTACATTTGTGAGTTGAGTGTGCAAGTAAAAATGCACATAACGAGAACAAAATGTGAATGTATGAAGGGCTCACGGGTTTGTTTTTAGAAGGGTCGTCACATCTCACAGTCTCAATTATTGTACAAGTTAGTTCCGGTTCTCATCATCGCAGCATCACGCTAGTTATTATAGATTTCAGTAATTAGGTCGTATGCATGAATGTGTGGCTATTGTACAAGAGAAAGACTGTGCCGTGGCAAACAAACTACATACATAACGATACCTACATAGAATAATTATATTTACATTTTCAGCGATCATTTCGCATATACACATCAACGCATCCATATTCGTTTGGTAATGACATTGGCACTGCTGTGTGTGTACAACTGCTTTAATTAAATATGAGTATGGTACTCTTTTATGCAGTCTCACCAATGACATTTATACTAGAAACGGAACGACAACAAGAACAAAAGGATAATCATAGAGACTTGTTTATAATATCATTTTACTGAAATAAACCTCACAAACCAATTCCCGTGCATATGTACGTTTTCTCATACTTTTACTTAAGAAACAAGAACTCACAGGGAGAAAGTATAGCCATATAGCTGTTACCGAAACGCTTAGTTATTTGATATTTTGTTAATGTAAGTAGTAAGTTTTTGATAATTGAAACTATAATAGAACATGGATGTCGCGTGCCTTTTTTCCTATTTGTGACACTACTCAAGGTATAGAACCATTTTGAAGGAATCTCCAGTATATTAGTAAAATATTGTGTCATGATGAGCCATTTTTGGCCAGTGCTGGGGAGCACTGGTATTGCGTGATTAAAGTTGAACTTGCATTGAATCCACAGAGAGGATGAGTAACTTGTATCGGTCTCGTGGTGTGTATATATTTCATAATTGTGTATGGTTTGGTATACCGTTTGCTCCAGGCTCCAAGCCAAATTTAACACGGTCATGCAATAGCTCGTAAAAAGTCATCATGCAAATTAAAGTACATACAAGTTTTAATACTTTTGTCAGCAGTAGTAGTGGGAGTGCGCAGGCACGATCAACTTGAAAACGTCAACAGTTGTTGATCCCTATACTCCCTACTCGTCATAATGTTACGGGAGGTTGGTGAGGTAGAAAATTGAGGGTCGATGAAGCTGCATGGCCAGGAGCATGCCTTCAACACGTCATTCCGATGTATGACCATATGGGCGTTTAACAGCATGGATCATCAAATACGTATCAGCATTGCACGTTCAACTGAATGAAATCCCTATTCTGCCAGTCTTTCGGCAATAGGGGAAAAGTCATATATAACACGTGTTTGGATTTCGTGTCATCATCATCTCGAAAATGTAATCCTGAAAGCGATACAATTCGATCCATTTTATTTCTATTTTCATATATTATTGTAAGCCATTATGAAAAGTTAGAAAATACCAGTTAGAAAATTTCAAATGTATTATTCCGATAGTATTATGCCTACATAATATGTACAATGTATATATGTGTAGTGTAGTGGCTCGCATTTCAACCGTCTGTCCGTCATCGGTCTTCTGGACTTTTTTTGGTCACAATGAAACTTTGCTGTGTAGCCGCTCATTTTTCAATGTTTGGACTTGGACACGCAAGTCAACAAACTATTAAAACTTTGTAATGAGTACACAGCAAAGGGTACTTTGTCATTATCATTAAAATTGTAAACAGCTTGGATGATATATTTCAGAAAGGAATTATTAAAAAGTCACTAGAATTTAATGAAACATGAAGAAGTTGGTGTAATTAAATTCATATATTTTTGAGCTTTCACCAAAACAGTTGCGGGTTCCAAGTTCCAACCAATCAAGGTAGACAAGATTTTTGGATGGGTTCAAAAGATTATATCGTAGTGCTATTTAACACAGTAAAAGTAATGCGATTATTGCGAGTTTTCAATTCATGTACTATAATTTAGACTTTGGACATTACATTTATTTTATTACATAATATGCATAAATAGCCATGATTTTTTATAAAATTATATACGTGCAAGCAAGTCAACAGCGCTGCTGCCTACCTGTCAAAGAAATTGGTCCTGATTAGTAATCAATTTCGTAGATTGGAGGAACAATGCTACATGATTTTGGTTGAATATTTATTTTTACACGTCTGCTGTCACGACGTGAGCATGCCACAGTCACAACACTTCTTTTGAAAGAGACTGGCTCCACGAATGCTAAATAGCCAACATTTGGCCTATATTGTTGTCCTTGGCCTTCACCAGATAGTAGTATGATTAGGCATTATACGGAGATGTAAAATCAAGTTACCCCCTGTTTTGCTGCAATAATTATTGGACATGAATGCATGTTGTGTGAATAAGAAAAACTAAATTGATTAAGCCTGTGCTCATGTTAAATACTCTTGCACTGTAATTGGCGTATAAAAATATTGAGGAATTAAAGTTCCTAGAAACGTTGAAATGGGTTAGACAACTGAAGCGTAGTTTGAATTGCACAAGTGTTAATTACAACTATTATATATCAATATAAATTTGCATACATTAGGCTGAGGAAAAATGGCGTTACGACCGACATGGGCAGACTCGACCAGGCAGAGTTGCGGCTGCTCTTGACAAATTCTCGTCTTCTCACTGATTTGCTTTTGGATATACCTAAAAGTGCATTAGGCGTACAGACAATGGCTTTGTATATCAAAGTGTGATGCATTTGCCACAAATAAACTGACAGTTAAAGACCTGGGAAATCATTGGTGATGATGATGCGTATGCATAAAAGAAGTGATTAGGTACAAATGCTCACAATCAGACAGTAGTGCCAAGAACAACATCAATCAGTGGCAGTCACGACTTTTGTGTACTTTGAAATTAATATGCTCACCATTTTTTCTTCGTAACGTCCACTTTTGTGGAATCGCATGTAATATATGCTGGATTATAACTATATTACTGATATTTTTAGTTATATACCTTTTCATAGATTTTCCAAATCATATTTTATTTTTTATTTTAATATGCAACAGTTGAATTGAGCCGGTGTAAAATATTACATCCTGAATACAAAGTCAATGACTAAAGTAATTATACAATTAATTGTTATTTGGTATAGTATAGTAAAATATTATTCTTGCATCTTGATCATATCTCGTTAAACGTTGGTCGTAGCGTAATCAAGTTTAGCTTTTTTCATTCAATTATCACCACCCTAATTATCGCTTTCATGTATAAATACAGCCTATGTGCACAAGGTATAAATGTAAGATTTATTTATGACATGTACCATTTGATTGTGAAAAGTTATTCAACAACAACGAGAAAATGTGAATAGGAATCAGGTGTTAAATAAATATTATGTACTCTCACAGGAGAAATGATTGGGCTAAAGCTAAAGATCTTCTATCTTCGCTTTAATGGTTATAATATGTTTTGACAATAAAAATCGGAAATCACACGTTTGGTGTTCCATAATTGTGGTTGGAGGCAGGCAAGGCTGCTTAATTAAACAGAAAACAAAAATGACGATGATGAAGAGGTGCGGATGATAATTGCTCCAGGTTATAAGCAGTCTGACCTAACAGTCCGACAAGTGTTGTTGTGATCAGCCTGCTTAAAGAAAATTGTGAGTGAGTGGGACAATTGTTGATTGCTTATATCATATTATATAATGTTTAACTCATTCATCTCGAAGAGAATTGCAAAGCGTTTTGCAGCAAAGTATGTATTGATTGATAAGGTGTATCCACTATTATTATGATAGGGTGTTTATTACAAGTAGTTTGGGCTTGGATTGTAAAAATGCATATTTTTCACCAAAATTTAAACCGTGGTGAAGATGTTCAAGTTGATCATATCTCTTTCATTCAACACGGATAAACGATTCTAGTCAACGCCAAATGGCATGAAAATATTAATCGATCGCGTTAAAAAAATACGACTCAAGACGGCCAGACGTTTGTTGGTGCTTGTGCGACGTTCAAAATCTATCTATATATTTTGATAATATGCAAATTAGCTGGGTGTCTATGCATATGCATGGCATTCTACACCTTTGCGGAAACTCCCTCTTACTCTCACAATAAACCTTATCAAGACTTCTAATTTTTTCTGCAAGCAAGTATAAAGGTTGTAGATTGCCCAAACGGCTTTCGCATTCAAATTGACAATGTCCTTCATATTTTAAAAAGTGTTTGAAGTTGACAGATTTTTTTCTGAAGAAGTCTCCATACCTCTCCACGTTATTGGGCATACCCTTCCATACTATGACGTTTGACCACCCAGTCCGCTTCGCGTACCATGCCATATTAATATATCGTTACGTAATTACGATTGAAATGAATGCATTCTGTGAATATCTCAAAGACTTTTAATTTCTCCAGAATAACAAATTATGCAAAACATTTAAAATTTCGTAACAAAGGATTCAAAGCAAGAATTTTAATATGAAAAATTAGTTATTTGAGTCAGAAATGAACCATGTAATTAAAATTGGTTATATACGGGGCTGTTCATTTAAAAATTAGTCTGATGACTGATGAAAGTCTTTCCCCAGAAGGGAAAGTCGTGCCCCAGAGAGGAAAGTCGTGCCCCAGAGGGGAAAGTCGTGCCCCAGAGAGGAAAGTCGTGCCCCAGAGAGGAAAGTCGTGCCCCAGAGGGGAAAGTCGTGCCCCAGAGGGGAAAGTCGTGCCCCAGAAGGGAAAGTCGTGCCCCAGATGGGAAAGTCGTGCCCCAGAGGGGAAAGTCGTGCCCCAGAGGGGAAAGTCGTGCCCCAGAGGGGAAAGTCGTGCCCCAGAGGGAAAAGTCGTGCCCCAGAGGGAAACGTCGTGCCCCAGAAGGGAAAGTCATTTTAAAATGTGGTTCCAAGTTTTCAACCAGTTTTCCAAGTTGCTAGAGCCCGTTGATTTCAACGGGCCTTCTACTTCTAGTTTGATAAAAATATGAAAAATGATTGCCAAATAATTGTGTAAATTATAGGGAATTTTGAACACGTTTACTCTTAAACGATGCTTCTGGTGTTTGTCAGAAAAATTCTCCAAAGGATTATCCAGTGACCAGTCCAGGTACATGAATCCAGTCAGCTTAAAAGCATTTGAGCTTTCAACGTGATAAAACTTTTCACACATGCATCAACACTATCAACAGCTCAAAATCATGACCATTCTCCAAGATGCTACTTAAATATTTCAGCGGGGCATTTTATTTATCCGCTTAAGAACCTATATACTATGCCATTCGTGATTTTTCTATTTTAACACGATATATAATTTTTGATACCTTTCTGCAATCACAGGATTTGGGAATGATCAATCAGAGCATTTTTATGACCCAATTCACACCTTTTTGGTTATGAATTTGAAGAGTTTAAAAAAATCATTATAACATATTATTGACTTCGGCGTTTTCAATAATTCTCTCACAAGTTTATTGCCCGTTTGTTTGCATTCATTCAAAAATGGGATCGAAATGTGGAATAAGTTAAGTTAGCTGTTGGTGGTGGTGGCATATAAGCTGTCATTTTTTGCATCATCATGAATGAATGATAATAACATAGTATACGTTCTTGCTTTGCTAAATCGGTTTCAAGGAATTATCCGTTTCACAGGGTTTCAGTTAATGAAATCCAATGTAGGCAAACTGGGGGAGAACTAAGAAAATTAGATCCAGTTTTATTTTGTTGAATTTTCTTGACAGATTAGGTATCATGCTAAAAAAAATGCACTACCTACACTTACTTAGTCGACAAAGAGAATCGTTTTAATAATATCGTAGGAATCACAACAAGAGCAAGGGTGCAACCGAAAAAGAAGAAAGCGAAGCGCTACGTAATATCCATTCACCAAATGCAAATGGAATCAAATCTTGTCTGTCTGTATGCTTGTTTACAATTATGTTACAGCAGAAATGAATTGGGAGAATGGTTGTCAGTCTCATGAATGATTTGCAATTCAAATTGGACTTTGGTTTTTATTCCCAGTATGTACGACCATTATAGTCCTGTCTCTTGCTGTTTACTTTTTTACCATCATCATCATCAGTCCGTTGTTTTATTGCTGTAATAATAATTTCTAGTGCTGATACAATTACACCGGCCGACAAGTGAAAATGTAGTGCACTGTCGTCGTCTTTTTAAAAAGGGGCTGCTGATCTTTTTGATCTAATCTGGACGAAGGCAACGTTTTGGCAGTTTTGAAGGTATTATAAATTCAATGGTTCTGGGATTATAGTACAAAATCAAGCATACTTACTCTGAGATGTTTTTTTTTGCAAATGCAACCATATTATACTTTTCAACTAGAACATTGGAACTAGAGAGATGAATCGGATAACAACATTTTGAGATACAATTATCCGTACACCGAAAAAGCTAGGAGTAAATCCAAATAGTGAGAAAAAGGACGAAAGGCTGATCCACTTTTTCACTTTGAAGGATAAGAATGATGAGATTGTACCCTGTGGCTGTTTTATCAGAGCTTTGATCCGTTGCTTCAGTAGCAGTAAAGTAGTCAAATTTGAAAACCGGGGCGAAGACCAATTAAGCGTATAACAATCATATATACAATCAAACAAGCTGTGTGTGCTGGATGGGTTTCTAGAGAGGAGACAAGTGTTTTTTCTTATCATATTACGTTAATAGGTTTGAATAAAAATCCTTCCTATCAGATTTCGCGTATAATGAAAAATCTATGTATTTTAATGAAGCTTTTTAATAATTATTCTTTGTACTGTCATTTCGTTTTTTCCTCGCCTTTATCGTCTTTTAAAGAAGCAGAACAGATAAAAAACTGGATGGTGATGGAATTATAACTGGGAACGTTGAATGAATTGGATGTCTCAAGTTTTTGAAGGGAAAAAATGCAAAAGGTTTAATTCCTCGTGAATTGACATGCCAGATAATTACATGAGTGTCTTGGGGTACTATTTATTAGCGACAAAGGGTGAATTCGTGTGTGGCAAAGAAGAAATGGACCGGTATCCCATTTTTATTATTTACAAGCCTATGATATATATGAAGCAAACAGAGATTTTTGTATGTATATACTTTTATTCTCTTACTATTGAAATTCCCAACGTAAATTATTCCAAATTAATTAGACTTGCAAAATTAAGACCACCTCGATTAAATCATATGATAACTAGTCAATTTAACATATTTAACGTGTTACCTCCTGCTCTGCTGCACTTGCTGCCCTTGAGCGTAAAATGTAATCAATAAAATGATGCAATCATCAGTCAAGTAGATATTCTAAAATTAAAACGAGCTTGTAATTTTTGATTTATTGTTCTGAAAATGGTGTTGGAAATGGTTATTTAGAAACGCCGACCTTACAACGAAGAGTGCTTGCCATCCTTTCACATAACAGAATAAAAAATATCTTAACTCTGTTTCTTGCGATGATGAGATTTGTTACCATTATTACCACTTTGCCTGTTGTAGGAAGAAGGGCTGATTCATCAGTCAGAAAGAGATATGTAGTTCATCTGACAGCTGCATTTCATTTTATTTATATCCAACTCCATATTATATTAAATGAATCACAACAATATTGTAACAAAATAATAATTTAATTAAACTTTTTCAATTGGATATTCATGTCATGAAAGAAAGCACTAGTCATCAGCTAAATGAGAAAAGAATGCTGCATACCACCATACGCATAATGTGCTTTCTTATCACAGCAGCGTGTTCCATTCAATTTTATCTTGTCCCTGGCTTTGATCTCCCTTTGATTTTACTTCTTGTGTTATTAGCGATAAGATACTGTTCACGAAGATGGATACCTACATGCATTCATCATGTAAGTGAATGAATGAGTTATTTTTCCTGTACTTTCCTTTGGTAGGAGTGGGGGAATGACGTTATTGGAGCTGTACGATTTCTTGACTGACAAATTACCTTTGGTTTGTTTTAAAATCATTCAAGAAAATCAAAGAGTACCTCTGAGAATAGTGATGATGACAATGTAGATTCATTCCGTCAGACGTTTGCTTCTTTTATCCCCACAACCTGTAAACCATTTTCTTTAGATGGATGGCCGGTCATTGTCAGTTGCGTGAGTATATGAGCTCCATCGAAAGGGGGTATTTTGAAATTTCGAAGCCCAGTCTATCTTCTCACGATCTCATGTATGTAGTATCTAAATGACAAGTTACCAATAAACACCTTGTTATATTTGGAATTTTGGTATCTCAAGAATGTGGATGGGGTGCTAAAAATTTTATTCATTCTTTTCAACGCATACCACGACAGCTCCTCCCTATCAGTCGTGCATCTGAATCATCAAAGTCAAAACTGTCTTTTAAAATTCTGATTTTGATCATGGCTGCCTCAGTCACTTTTGCGTTTATTAATAATTTATCGTAACATTTCTCTTACATTGTATTGAGATTGTTTTGAGTTTCTTCAATTTAGACGTGAATTGAAAATCCAAGCAAAGTTTGTCATGGGCTGATGAAGCTATCATCTTCGAGTAATTTGTTCGTTTGATTTGATGATGCTGTGAAAGTACAAATATCTAATCAGTAGCAACTGTGACTAATCGTCAGTTATTCTATGCATATAAATATACGAGTTCCTATACCTGATGCATGCACTTATAAGCAAATGATCATAAAGGGTTTATTAATGATTTTGTTCAAATTGCATTATCATTAATTCTGCATGAATGTTTGTTGAAACTGCAATATGAACTGCTTTGATGATGCACGCTATTGAATTTTGGTATCTAAAATAACATGTTTTACTTGTGTTCTCGATACCAAAATCCAGCATGGATGAACACGCCGAGAAAATGATGGAAATATGATATGGCACAATATTCTCGGACGATGAACCATAGCATCATCCTAATTTACAACAAAACTCGACAATGACAATGTGGTAATAATAAATTACAAGTGAGCATGTTTTTATTTGTGTACAAATATTTTTCCTTTCCAACTTTATTCTGTTACTTTACCACGCTTGGGTAAATTAAAGTTATTCATCTATAATCTATCTGATATATGAATGTTATTTTGCTGACCTGCTGATAATGACATCAAGTGTCCACAAATGAATCACTAACAATGCAGTTGTGCTCTGCATCTCTGCCCTAAATATATATTAATTTGTTTGCTCATCAGTCGGGATAAAAAGAAGCAAAATGCAATACAAACAAATAAATATTATTATCGACACTAATGATACATATGCCACCATATGCCAAGTTAATTCCGTTAAGTGAAAATTGAATATCAACAAACTAATGAAGGTTCAGTCAATAGGAGAAAATCACTCCTTTATTAGAGTACCTGACTTAAAAAAGTAACTTTCGTCAGTTTATAAGGATATGTCACTTAACGGTTATTCGTTAACGTATTTTAAATTAAATAAAAAACTGTATGCTTGGACATCTGATTGAACACAAACATCTATTATGACCATTAAATTACAGAATTTAAGTCCACGAAACATAAAAATTTCATGTTTTCACAGATGTGCATAATTTCTTTTCAAGTAGCCAGTGCTGGCTACTGTTTCCCTGTAACAGCAAGATACTCTTTAATCATCAGGCAGTTGCAAAATATCAAAAAATGTTGTACAAAAAGAAGCGCATGCAAGCAAAGCAATCCGCAAAACTACCACAAAGAGAATATACGTACCTACTTGAAGGCTGAGTGAAAGGTTCAATAAAAAAGCATCTCCGCAGCTGCTCCTTTAACTCTCCTCGCATGCAACTATTACCACCCAATTGACTTCAATGGAAAAAGGCTAAAATTTAAAAAAGTATAAAAATATTAAAAAATTGGCGTGTGTCTGGAGTTGTCATTATCCTTCTTACTGGCACATACATACATACGTTCCACAATATATTATATTATGCATGGCCCAATTGGATGAAGATGATATTCCGATTTACATAAAATTCAGACATGCATAACTACACGTTTAAGTATATTACACGAACGTGTAGTTGGATTCGGCTGCATTTTTAACTTTCCAGTAAATTTCATGCGATGAGGTCTTCTTCGTCTTTTTCAGCCATCCCTGTACTTACATTTACTGCCTACAAAAGCCGAGTTGCCCTGTACTGGATTTCACAATGAAATAGTTAAATTAAGAGAACATTCAGGTCGATCGTTGGGTGCTCCTTGTCACGACACGTCTCGAGAACAACAATCCACGCATCCCTTTGTTGTTATTGTCTGGAACAAAAAAATATAGGATAGAACGAAACATTTTTTTGCACCTGCTACGTAATGGAGGAGAGCAACTTGAAGGAAGAATATAATGTGCTGTGTATTGAAGTGGAGCAGAAAGGAGGGTCTCGGATGAATGACTGATTACTCTACAAAGTCACGCGACAAATGATCATAATAATAATGACGAGCGATCAGAGCAAAATCCAGTTCGTATAAAATATGCAAAGCGTGCATAGCGTCCGTCTTTCATGTACTAGAGCAATGCTGAATTTAGGCAATCCACAAACGTCGTGATCGTGATGCTCTTGCTTGTTAACCGAAAGTCGGGTCATGCAATGTACTTTATCGTATAATATAATGTAATGCACCTTGGTCGAAAAGAGATGATGATTAAAATGCATATCGAAGTGGAAATAATAGCTGACTGTATTCATATACTCGTTCAAAGGTTAAATAAGGCTGTAAATATTGTAAAGTAAAACAAAAAATGTCAACATATTTTTTGGCTGGTTGGATTGGAAAGAGCCAAATCTTTACTGACCAATCATAAGAAAGGATTGGGGTTGATCACGGTGGAATAGAGGGTACTGCGTACAAGGGACGGCTGGGACTCCGTTTAATATCGTGGCAACAATTTAATTAATCTTCTAGCCACATACAGCAAATTCATACTACTGAAAAAATCATAAAACATTATACCTTATCGAATAAGATAGAAAATAGTGTAGACTAATCTAAATATATTTTGATATTGCTTACTATTAATTTAGACGTTGAAATGAAATGCTAAATTTAAAATGAATGCATTCCTTGAATTAACACCATTCGAGACAAGAAAAAGTCAATGTAAGCGATTCCAACTTGCGGAATGACTATCCCGGAAGGACATCATTATCCGGAGAGTTTGTTCCATGCAGGTTGGCCACTTCACATCTACATCACTCCATCATAATTATAAATTAAAATATACGGAATAACGTAGATTATAAATCCATACGTTTTGACAGTCCAACATCATGCAAAGGATAATGATGGACCACTCACGTCTGCCCAAGCCGCTGAACTCACCATTAAATATGGACCCAATACCATTGTCACCGACAAAAAGAATCCATGGTACATGATCTTTCTACAGGCTCTCCTCCACCCTTTCAATATTCTGCTATGTATTATTGCCATCTCTTCCGGAATTGCCACCTCACAAGAGTCTGAACCAGAATACAGTACAACTATCATAATTAGTGTGATGATTCTAATTTCTACCTCACTACGGTTTTACCAAGAGTGCAAATCGGAAGGAGCAGTGAACGGTCTACTAAAGTTGATTACAAAGACGGTCTCTGTTGTAAGATGCGACGCTATGGAGCCAACTGCCAGAGAAATCACCGTGTCTAGTGAAGAACTTGTTCCGGGAGACTGGGTACACAAACGCACCTGTATTCATTCACTACCATGATATATGTAATTAAACCTGGGAAATTTGCATATTGTGAATCTTGATTGTATTATAAGCATAACAAAATCTGTAGGTAGTGCTTCGACCTGGTGAGGTGATTCCTGCGGATGGAATCATTTTGGCCAGTAAAGTATTCTATGTATCGCAAGCACCCTTGACTGGCGAAGCTATCCCTGTAGAAAAGTATAATTTAAGCGAAAGACAGCCAACGGAAGAGGGGGAGTTATCCTTTGAAGGCAGAGGTGACGGTCCTAATGCGGATGTCGAGAAACCTAGACCAGCCTTCAATCGTGTATCTAAATTCAGGCGGTTTTTCATGGTAATATGTGGGATAAAATTCAGTGCAGAATCTCAACTGGATCATCAAGGATATCTTCTTACCGAAGACTTGTCATCACCTGAAAATGTATGTGTATAGTTATAAGGGGCGCAGCTTGTGTGAATTTTAGCACACACATGCATCGAAATTGTTGTATTATTACTAAAATGATGTATTGAATAGGTATTTATGGGCACCCAAGTTATAACTGGTATGGCCACAATGCGTGTTCTCAGGACTGGTCAAGAAGCACTTTTTGGAAGAATGGCGGGAGCACTTTCGAAAACTCAGTCTGTAAATGCTTTCCAGCAGGGCGTAAAAAGGATATCGTGGATATTTTTTCTCACAATGGCAATGATGGTGCCACCGATATTTTTGATATGTGGCCTTACCAAGGATGAAGATGATAAGTGGATGAAAGCTTTCTTATTTTCACTCTCCGTCGCTGTCGGACTCACTCCCGAGATGCTTCCAATGATAGTCAATGCCAATTTGGCCAAAGGTTCCGTGGCTCTGGCAAGAAAGCAAACAATCGTCAAGAAATTGGATGCCATTATCAATTTGGGCGCAGTGGACATACTTTGCACTGACAAAACCGGAACCTTAACAAAGAGCGTGGTCCAGCTGTCCTCCCACACTGATCCACACGGAAATGTATCAAATATCCCCTTGAAAATAGGCTTTTTGAATTCATATTTCCAGTCAGTTCTTCAAAATCCATTGGATTCAGCCGTCGTTTCCTACTACGACAAAGTAATCAGTCCGGAAACTGGTGTTCCAATCGAAGACCAACAAACTGAAGCTCCTTCTGATAGCAGAAAAACGTTGTTGACATCTGATGCTTCCATTTTTGCAAAACGATTCAGTCGTATGGACGAGCTGCCATTTGACTTTGTCAGAAGACGAATATCTGTTCTTCTCAAGGAGAGCGTCAGTGGGAATGATGAAAAGGTGCACTTGGTTTGCAAAGGGGCTGTCGAGGAGGTATTAAGCGTATGTGTTAAGGCGTTGAAAGAAAATATAGCTGGTGACTTGGAAGAAATTTTTCCATCCGATGCCTACACTGTACCATTAGATGAAACCACAAGGCAGAATGTGTTGGCAAAATACAACAAATACACTGACCGTGGCGAGCGAGTCCTTGCAGTTTCATACAAGATACTACCTCCAAACACAACTTCAGTGAAACCGGAAGAAGAAATGAATATGATATTCGCTGGATTCCTTTCCTTTCTAGATCCGCCAAAGTATTCAGCCCAAGACGCTATCATTAATTTGCAGAAACACAACGTGGAGGTGAAAGTTTTGACAGGAGATTCACCAAATATTTGTGTTTCTGTGTGTAACCAATTAAATCTGCCGATCAAGGCATTGGTAACGGGACAAGATATACAGTTGGCAATGGAAAATAGAAACTTGTCAGACGTAGTGGAGCAAGGGACAATATTTGCCAAATTGACGCCATTACAAAAGGCACAGGTTGTGCAGACGCTAAGGAACAAGGATCACATTGTATGTTTTCTGGGCGATGGGATCAATGACGCTCCGGCATTGAAAGAAGCAGATGTAGGAATTAGCGTAGACAACGGGGTGGACATTTGTCGTGAATCTGCAGATGTCATTTTACTAGACAAGGATCTGAACGTAGTTGTGGACGGGATAAAAATAGGACGAAAGACTTATGGGAATACCATCAAGTACATAGCAATGGCAGTCTCTTCCAATTTTGGAAACGTCTTTTCAGTCCTCGTGGCTTCATCATGGCTGCCGTATGAACCAATGACTAGCTTACAAATTCTTGCACAAAATCTTCTCTATGATATATCACAAATTGCAATCCCGTGGGATTCAGTGGACGAGGACTTTCTAAGTGTTCCTCATAAATGGAGTATGAAATCTATACTGCGGTTCATGCTGTGGATGGGACCATGGTCCAGCGTATTTGACATTGGGACCTTTGTGTACATGTATTTTGAACATGGAATAAAAACAACACATGAGCCAGGGGTAAGACTATTCCAGACAACCTGGTTCACTGTCGGACTTCTCACGCAAACCCTAATTGTGCACATCATAAGGACACCCAAGATTCCGTTTGTTCAGTCGAGAGCCTCTCTTCCTCTGACCTTGTTGACAATGTTGATAATGGGAATTGGGCTAGCTCTGCCTTACGTCCCAAAAATTAACGAAAATTTGGAATTTTCTGAACACGGCCTCCCTCTCGATGTATATATATTTCTTGTAGTCACTCTTGCTTCTTATTGTATTGCCGCTACCATTGCAAAATTAATATACGTAAAGATCTTCAAGGAATGGTTTTAACAATCGACATGTGCTTCAGTTTGATCATTTGTTTAAAAAGCCATAAATTCGTAAATATGTAACTTAATTGGAACGGAAAATGCATGTAGTATGTAAACAAGATGTATGGAAGTTGAGCAGGATTGATTGAGCTGTATTCTTCTGGCTCAAACTTCAAATCATCTTCATCATCCTTTGGCTTCTTCATGCTTCATAATTTCATAAAAACAATTTGTCGTGGTTATTTTTATGAACTTCGTAATAATGATGATGGAGGTAGTGATCATATCAAAGCAATTTTTCTGCAGAATCGGGGATTTGTAAAAATGATAATAACATCACTTCAACGGAATTAAATACTAGATCGTTCAATTCACAATAACCATCTTTGGCATCTTCACGAATAGAATGGATGTGAAAAAGAAGAAATTCAAGTTCAAATGCACGTTTTCGGGAACGGTAGCAGATGCAATGAGAAGGCGGGGATGGGCTGAAGTAAGCAAGCACGATCCATCACTATCATTTTGCTTGATGTTGAATATCCAGCTTTTTATCTTCATGTCATGAAATTTTAGGTAGAGGAAAACAAGGAGGACTGGAATATTTTTTGGTGCGACATGACACAACTGAGGGATTTGTTCCAGAATGCAAAACTTCTCGAAGATCATCAACGAATTGGTCATTTTCGAAATTGTCAAGAGTTGTCCCGGAAGAATCAGTTGGTTAAAAACTTGAAAAAGTTAAGGTGAGAGGCAGTGGTCGATAGGAAAAAACGATTTATAAATATGAAAATGCATTTTATCACCCTAATATTTATAATAATACGTGCAAACAGATTTCGTCTGGAAAGAACACTTGGAAAGCCAGAAGCTGACAAACTAGACTTTATGCCCACAACTTACATTTTACCAGTACGATTACCCTACTCATCCTCAATCCTATACAAAATAGATTGATTCACACACAGATATACTACTTATAAAATGCTAATAACAATACTCTTAGAGCGAGCATAGAAATTTTGTGCTGGAGTTTAGAAACAATCCTAGTTTACTTTGGATAATAAAGCCGGCAGCTGGGTCGCAAGGAAGGGGCATATTCATATTTCAAAAGTAAATAAATGCAATTTTCCTTGAATTGAGCTGGACAATTAAAATATTTTTTATTCCAATTTCGAGCATATATGTATACTTTTTACATTTCTATTAGGATCAAGGATTACTTTGACTGGCGACAAAAGTTGGAGTTTCCCAACACTGACCTTCATTCACATCCTCACACTCCATCAACACCAACTTACATGACCCAGTCTCCAGATCGCACTTCATCCACATCAGCATCTTCACCAGCATTTGATGCGTCTTCAACAAGTGATAAAAATGCAGCTGGTAAGATCTCCCTTTGCTCTAAAAAGTAAACTTACACTGCAACTTGAGAGGTTCGTCTCAGGTTGCCCTGTATTCTATACGAACTGCTACTGCTACTGTAATTCATTCTGTGACATTCAGATACTTTCACACGCGCTCCTATTCGTCCGGATGCATTCGTTGTTCAAAGATACATTTCAAATCCATATTTAATCGGAGGTCGCAAATTTGACATTCGATTTTACGTTCTTGTCACATCCGTAAGTTGTTGTAATGAAATGGCGTACAGCGAACCCGCAACACGCCTTTGTTAACTGTAACAATTTTAATGGAATTGAATGCAGTATTGAATACATATGTAAGTACGTATATAATTTTATGTATCTAGTTTCAACCTTTAAAGGCTTGGGTCTATCGAGAAGGATTTGCACGGTTTTCAGCTGGCCAGTTTTCACTAGACGCATTGCAGGATGTTTATATCCACTTGACCAATGTGGCCATACAAAAAACCTCAGAGGATTACAACCCTGAGAAAGTATCTTCGTTGTACATGTTTTCATTTCAGTTGTATCAAGTCGATGCCAAATCAAATTGGTACTGGTTACATGTTACGGAACTTTTATATATTTTTGCAGGGATCTAAATGGTCTCTTCGCAGTCTTCGTGAATATCTCACAGCACGACATGGCAATGAAAAGGTTTCGAAAATGATGAATCAAATCGACTTTAGTGTCATTCGCACCTTGCAAAGCGTCGCTTCGATGGTAGTTCAGGACAGACATTGTTTCGAAATATATGGCTTCGACGTAATTCTTGATTCTAATCTTTTCCCGTGAGTCCCGACATTTTGTTCCAGTTATCGATGTAAAATTGAATCAATTTTGTCTTCACTTGGGTTGCGCTTATACATAATATTATTTACCTAAATCCCAAAAGGTGGCTCCTGGAAGTGAATGCGTGTCCAGCTTTTACCCCATCTAATGAAGAGGACTATGTTTTGAAATGCGGCTTAATTGATGACACAACTACTGTATTAGATTTAGAAGGAAGGTAATGAGCTCGACGTATAATTTCACAAAGCACTTTGCGCCTGTGCGAATGATAGCACAACATTTCATACAATACATATTTTACCGACGCTGAATATATAATAGTGATCATATTAATTGTATAGATTAACTGGATATGAAAAAAGAATTGGTGGCTATGATTTAATTTGGAGTGATGGTCCAGTGTATGCAAATTCAAGCGACTGTGGTTACTCGCTTGGAATCGAAGATGGCCCTAAACTGAATTCATTCTTAGGTATGTTTGAGATAACATGATATATTCACACTTCAGTGTGCATTCTGATTCGCAAATTAACACCAAATAATACAACATTTTTTAAATGTAAATATAGGTTGTGTGAACGACCGCGTTCAACAACTCCGGGAGCTATATCGTAACACCAATTTCATGAGAGCAGCACAGAAAATGATGACCTCAGGGACAGGATACCAAATGGAAGGGTATGAAGAGCCTCCAGTAGGAACAGGATTTCATTGTCCCCCAAGAGCAAAAAAGGCTCCCGATCCACGATTTCGACTTCCGGAACATTGTCCGCCACCACAAATAGTAGTAAAAAATACAGTAAGCGCTTTGTGAAAAACTAAAAAAGGATTAATATAAGAATAAAAGTAGGGATACGACAATTCATGGCCATGTATTTGAGTCTGTGTGACTGATGATGTGCTACTTATTTATTTTCCCGAAAACCTAGTACATAGAAACGTGAAAGCATGCAACTTTGGTGCTAAAACAGTTTTTAATTTGCGTTATCGGTAAAAGATGACAATAAAGTAATGATATGAATGACATGAATTAACAATGTACGAGATGATATGCTTTTAAGTCTATGAAAAATGGAGGAAATGAATTAAATAAATGAAACTCTGAAACGAATGAAAAACAATTTTAAAATAATTAATAAAACCCATCATCTTTCGGAGTAGTATCATTTAAACTTTATTAAAGAATGCGTCTTAATCTCTGATGTGCGATAGTTTTGATTTAATATTTAACATGCAACATGATTTTTTATCAGAAAAACTTTCATGCAACAATCAACGTATTTAGGCAGCGCGAACAGTTTGCACTGACCGTTTTGTGGTCTTTACAACTCGGGTTTTGACAACTTTCGTAGTGGAAGAAACTTGAGTGCTGCTGGATACTGCGCTGCTCTGAATTCTCCTACTGCTTTGAACTGCACTCTCTTGCAAGCGACTCTTTTCCAACTCTGCTCGCTCGAGTTCTGCCCTCCTGCGAATATTTTCTAGATCGTTGTCTCGGCGCTTGATGGTTATCTTTATTCTTCCCAAGCTCAAGTTATCAGAGCCAGCGAATCCCCAGTCTTTCTCGAGCTGGTGCAAGAAATCCTCCTTCATCTGTTGCGAATCCACCGAGTTTGACTCTCCATCTCCAAGCACCCGAGAAACGTATTGAGCAGCAGCAAGAGCGAGTCCCTTGTCCATTTGTCCAAGGTCCCTGCTTGCCACAAGTTGACTGGGCCTGCTAACGGTCAACTTGACGTCAGCATCTTCGTGAAGAACTTGACCAGCGCGCCTACTGGCAGCAAGTTGGAGGGCGGAGGACGAGGACGCTGCCAACCTCGACGATCTGTTGCTCACTGCTACAGCGCTGCTGCTACTTTCCAGAGAGGAACTTGCACAAGTCTGCCTGGAGTAAGATCCGTATTTGAACAAAAGCTTGCGAACTTGGGCTTGACGGATGATCTCCGAGCTGGACGGTCCTCGATTACGTAGTCGACGCATTTTTTCTTTTTCTTGCTTTTTTATTTGCGGAGTTTCCAATCAATCTGGAAGAAAATTAAATAATGAGCTTATTACAATTATGTATTACTTTTCAATCACACAATCATGGATTCAACAAAAGTTTCCTAGAATAAAATGGTGTGTAATACACTTTTGAAGACGTACCAAATTTATAGGAAATCCTTTCTCAAAAAGCTTGAGCAAGAGGAAAAGCAGACAGGGTAAAGAGAGAGAGATAGCGAGAGAGAACACCTTTGCACACTTCCGGAACAAAAGCTGAGTCGCGAGTGATATATTACAATGAAAGTGGTAACGAGATATACCAAATTCGTTGTTATTACCGAAACATGCTCTAATCTCTGAAACTTTGTGTCTCTCTCATTCTTCTTTTTGCACCTACAGCCAAAATAATTCTTTGTGAGCCCAGCCAAAAAACAAAACGGTTCTACTTAAAATTAAAAACAAGTAAAAATAGTCGCAGGCGATGCCAAATAATAAACGTGTTTCGTTGCTTACAGGTTCAAGACCAGTAGTGTGAGGTGGTGAATTTCATGTGCAAAAGTACAAACATGTGTTGTTGGATGTTAGAAGTTGAAATTTGGAATAAATAACAAGATAGTAGTGCATAAAGCGGAGCGGAAACCATTAGATTTGCGCTATTATTATAGACATTTGCACTTGTGTAGTAGCTTCTATTCGCCCAAATGTCTGGAATTTGTCTAATGAAAGGAGGGTTGGTTTGTTGGCTGCTTGCTACTTATGCAAACATGCTCCGTTAAATGGCTTGTTGTTTGGCATTGGAAAGAAAGACGCTTATTGTGCGATTGTGAAGGAAAATATGCAACTAAACTGAACGTGACAAATACGTAAAAGTATGCTTTAAAAGCTGTAGCAAACGCGATGCAAAATGCTTTCTTGGCTTTTATCTTGGTTTTTAATGCCACTGGCAAGTGCACATGTGCAAAGCAACAGGCAAGCCTACATTGACAAACCATTATGGAAACCATTATGCACAATTCAAAACGTAAACCCCGTTAAATGCGTACTCATATCTGTAGAAGCTCAGTTACATAGATTAGCAGCTATAGGAATGCCTAAATGAAGAAGATCGTATATTGTGTATTGAGGAGCTAAAGGTTTAGCTTGAATTAAATAAATCGAATTTAGTAGCTGCATCTTAGAACCAAATTGCCTTGTACTAAACTGATTTTTTACACAAAGCACCTTGTTTGTAAGGCTTATCGTAAACGATAAAATATAGATTACCTACGTTATAACGTAAAACTTTTGTTCACCAACAATAATGCATAGCATGTACAGTTTGGTAAGCTTTAACAGTTTGCACATTTAATGGCTTATGTTAACTTAGGCTTTTAACTATCAAGGGCAGCAAGCTGCACCTTTCTTTTATTCCTCACACTTAAATTTAAACTTTTGTTTTGTTTTTGTTTAATTCTACCGCAATAAAGGTGGTGCATGAATCATGGCATTCCAACGCATGAATCGGTACATGCATACTACGCTACAATGACTTATTATTTTTAAACAATTATTCATCAGGTAAGCTTGAATAGATACGCAGTAGCGGACAATTAACTCGTTGTGTGTAGTATTTATCAACTACATCCAAAAGGACAATGTTTTGTTGTATTTCAAGCACTTGAAACAAGGCAATCTCTACGAGTGGGTTTCTGGGTATAGATGAAGTATTTACAGAACATGCAAAAAAAACATGATTTATATATAATGTACATATATGTGTAATATGCACTTTCCCAGAGAATCCTTTCACTGTTGCAAAATAATTTCACGTTTCAGGAAAGAAGAAATCAACTTGTTTATTTGGAACAATCCTGTTGAATGCTGAATGAGATGCTCCGTTGTCCGCATAGGCATTTGTACTGTTGCTTGTAACACAAAATAAAAATAGCTTTTAACAAACCCGAAATGGCTTTTGAATGAATACACACTCAATTTATCAACTGTCAAGCGAATGCAGGATAATGTGAATACTCGGTACTCACTCTGCAAGAGTGCTAAAATTACCACACGTGAAAACATTTATTTGATGTCACGAATTCATGCGGAATAAAATGACACCAGTCACATTTATGCAATTTATTCAGCAAAGAAACCAAACCACACAAGGAATTGATGTTAGGTGGGTCGCTTTAAAAAGTACAATAAAACTCACGTAGTAAACGCAATTGGATTTTATTTCCTTTTTGCACAATGATCAGATCAGGTTACATGGAATTTGATTGCAACATATTCATTACGCGTTATCACTGGGAATTATATTTTACTTAACCTTTTTAGTAGCAAGAAATCTTTTAAAAACATGAAAACATTATAATCACCACTACGATTCTAAATGACGCACCGTTTCTGATTTTTCTTTCCCTAAATAACTTAATCTATCACATGGGTGTGTAATGCTTAAGGTTTTGTGTGATTGAGGTTTGTTGTTCGTGAAATATTAATTATATGACACGAATTTGCGGAGAAATATTCTTTATAAACTGTCGTGTATAAGTTATATTAATTATAAATTAAGTCAATTTCGTAATTACTATCTTGCACCACCTTTCTACGTTCTAGTTGGGACGGATTTAAAAATCGTTGGAATGTTTCACATGGAAATGGCCGATGTCCTCACTGCTGCTGTCAAAACTGGATTTGGGTCAGGTTCCTCGGTTATGATGTTGACTTTCACCCACCTATTCTCCTTTGACGATTTCCTAATGGCTTCAATAACCGCCTGAATATACAGGCCATCTTCAAAATTTGAACCCAATAATCCAACCATGCTCTCCTTTTTCCATTCCTTTCCGTTTCCGTTAAAAGTTTCTCGTAATGAACCAAGCAGTTTCAGGAGACCTGCATAGCAAAATATTGTACAAAAATTAGCGCTGTATCCATCCGTCATAAGCAAGTCAACCAGGCTAATTAGTGCATTAACATTAATTTGAACACACACATACCCGTCATGTACATCGGTGGTAATAGTGGAGATGAATTGTTTGATCCATTGGCTTTTGCATTCCGATCTACCAAAAGTAAATCTACGTCTTGCGAATCCTCATAAATGAGCGCTTCACTTTCAACTGTGCCTTCTTTAATATTGAGATTGTTGTTGTATATCAAGCCATGAATTGATGCATTGGTAGCTCTAATGTAACCTTTAGACCCACTCAGCAACATTTCTTGGAAGAAATGACCCTTTTGCAAATGATTGGTTAAGGTCATAGATACAATTAACCCGTCGTTCATTTCCATTTGTATTATAGAAAAATCGGCAGCCGTAATTCGTCTCGTTCCATTGATTGTTGGCGTCGTCTGTGTTAGAGCTCGCGTTATTCCGTGAACACGCAGGGCTCTTTGTCCGGTGAGATATGTGATTAGGTCAATCAAGTGTGATCCAAACAGGGTTACATTGCCTCCACCTGCAAAATTCAAAAGTAGGGTTAGAAATCACGTAAAAGAAGTTAAGTGTGAGATATTTCACATTTCTTTTATTGAGCATAATTTTCAACTGGATTTACCCATAACATCATCGCACAACCATGTAAAATGTTGACCTAAAATTGACCCCATTTCTATCCTACACTGGCACAATTTTGGTTGTCCAACGAATTTGTCAATATTCTTTTTCATTTGTATAAACCTGCAAACATGAATAAAATTATATCAGTACACATCTTTTAGAAAATCCAATCAGTAAGGTGTGCTGATTTAGCTGTGACTTACGCTGGATGAAAGCGAATCGGATGATTTAATAAACCAATTAAACTAGGATAATACTGAGCGGCCAAAACCATCTTTAACGCCTCGCATTGTGACAATCCTGCAGGCCTATGGAAATTGCCAAAAGGTTGCAAATAAAATCCAACTGCGTTTACTACGTTAGTTTTATTGTACTTTTTAATGCGACCCACCTATCGCACAGTACGTGCTTTCCAATTCCCAGCGCCTTAACAGCAATCTGGGAATGCAAATTCGGAGGGCAGAGTACAAGAACTAGCTCAACATCCTTTCTCAGCAGCACATCGTCAACCTTATTTGTCCAGAAGGGAATTCCTAGCTCCTTGGCAGTGATATGTGCATCTTGAATAAATGGAAATGTAATTGTGTTAAGCAAAGTATTTGCATGCAATTGTAAAAAGTATTACGTATGTACTTTTGCACTTTCAAGTAATTTACCTTGCAGCGTCAGTCCCCAAAGTGCTTCCACTCGGAAACCTTTGGCTTGCAGATATGGGACAAGAATTTTCACCACAGGATCAGTTCCAAAAACACCGATCCCAGGTAACTTCATGATATAAAATTGATTGTAGAATTTGCGTATTTAATCAATTAACTAGATGTTCTCACATCATTCAACGTGAACAAAATCGCTGCATATGCGCTGTGAGCACGAGATAATTATTGCAAGAGTGGCTATAGCACTGTTCGATTTCAATGTGATTGATTTTTTAAAAAATATCTCAAGTATTGCCAAGTTTGCATGTGGAAATTAATCTTGATTAGTAGCACCTTAACAATAGTATTGTGTAATCGAGTAATCGGTCAATTTATACATATTGTACTACAGAAAAATTCTGAGATGTATGATGATGATATGTATGTGCGTAGGTGTGAATAAGAAGGAACTGCATTACCTGTTCCCTGTTAGGTACATGTCTGTTTTGTTGTTATTATTATGTAATTTATATTATTATGGTCGTACATATTTATAGTACGGTAAGTTCGCATATGGTTTGTTTCTTCTACGGATTCAATTCAAAGTGGATTGAATGGGGTAGCTTATAAGAAAAACTCACACACGTACCAACCAACCTTTTCCTGTCAAGTTCATAAAATGAGAACGCAGTGTTGTTGGTGCGTTTTATATACATCGATGATGATGACTTTTGTTGACCAGCCGGGTTAGTTACACCACACCAAAGACCAACCAAGAGCCTGTTAGACTTCAGTTCAGCAGAGAGGAAGGAAGAACATACCTACACACATCATACTTACTACTTGTTTGTGTGTGTTGCAGTTGTATTGCATTATTATTGTAGTTGTATCGCAGGGTTTAATATGTGTGAGTCGTTCTCAACTTTCTGTGTAAAACTTTCAGGGAGACTATCTAAAAAAGGATGATGAAGATCATCATCATCATCAGTCATTACTATTACAATCCTGTTACACCAACACAATGCATAGGACATAGGTATGTAGATGTGTAGAAATTAAGGTACTCTGACAGGACATGATTGCAAACTTTTTATGAAGCCGAAGCCATTTTCATAATTACTCCAATTTCAAATAGAATATTATGAACGGTGGAGGCATACAAAAGAGGGGGTAAAATGGACTTACCGTTTATTTTTTAGTTCTCATCCTTTGTTATGCCATAGAAAACATAATATTTACTTATAAATGTGTGCATGAATCCATTATTCTCAGTCTATTAGAATAGCATCAAGTTACTGAAAAATGAATAATTCATATTGTAGAAACTTTTTCAAGTTCTGTGCTTTCTAAAGATCTGTTAGCTGATTGTAAGTGCGTATTACACACTTTGTAATACCACTGCATTACCTATAGCATGTATGTACACAGCATTTTAGCGAAACGAAACGGTACACACACCTCAATTTAAGCCGCTAAAGTAAAGTATTTGTAAAATATGTAATATATGTTGTATTCAGTAATACAAATACCTTTGCCCATCAAAATTACAAGTAGAAAGGCTTGAAATGCTTCATGAAATTTTTGTTAGACATTAAAGAGGCTGAGCTGAACAAAACTGAACGAAAGAGTTAAGATTTTTCTTTTATTGTACTTGTTGCCTTTGTTCGTCTTTGTTGAACATAAAATTGAAAGTATGGTTCCGTCTACAGAATGCTTATCATTTTCATGCAATGCCCATAGAATGTTTCCGATAAAAGTATCTTGTAAGTTTTATCGATAATGTTGCGCATAAGTTACAAGTAACTTTAGAGTAATAAAACCATGCAGCTAGTTATTTTCATGAACATTCAAGATTGTCTCTAATAAAATCGCAGGCCAAAACTACAAATAAGATTTATGAATGAATGCTATGTTAATGTAGTTTCAATTTTAAATACACAATTTCCACTTTCCACTATTGTACAATGATATGTGATATATGATGGATACGCATAATAGTTTGACTACAAACTGATCTAGAGAAATGAAAACAAAATGATCAATCATTTAAATCCTAAAATAAAGATGCGTACAAGATTTTTAAATAAAACTTTCTTTAACTGATTTCGCTGGATATATATCTAGTCTCTGATTACCCCAATTTTTTAAATTAGCGACGGTTGATTTCGGTTTCCGATTTATTTTGAAAGTTACATACACATATATCAAGCAAGTCTTACATCAAGTACTTATATTAAATAACACACTAGAAGTAAGTAATTTGTCCTTGTACGAAAGATGGAATATAATCTCCATCTTGTTTTCGATTTAGTCCTCTTTGTACGGAGACGGTGCAGCCAACGTTATATATTGAACGGCTCTCGTGAACTGATCTGTAAAAGTCCAAGAATGATGCAGTGATAGTTAAGATAATCAGTTCACAATAATTAAAAGCGTTCATTTACATACAGCATCTAGCAATAATAATTGAAATTAACAGAGGACAAAGGATTACCCATGAACGGCAGTCGATATTTTTTGTACACGAATGGATAGTAGACTATTACTCCTAAACCGAAAAATCCTAACACAGCCAAATATTCCACTTTTGGGTCATATGCAATTGGTAGAACGACTAGAGCTGCTGACATTAATACTGCTACAATTGGGATAATAAGTGGAACCTATATAATGTACAGAATGCATAAAAATTAGCGTTATATAAGCATACAGAAAAGTTGTCAAAATATGTACAAATATATAGTATATTTATAGAACCTTAAACGGGCGGGGTGCATCAGGTTTGGTAAAGCGTAAGATAATTACACACAAAATAGCCAACCCGTAAATTATCCATGACGCAAATCCAAAGAGATCAATCAATTTTCCAATTTCACTGGTGAAGATCATTATATATGCCAAGACTGTCTATAATTTTGAGACACCGTCACAAGAATTATTTTCTCCATTTTGCATAATAATTAAAAATACAAAAACTCTGTTGGAACCGGTAATTACATTTAACGATAGCGCAACAATTGGTGTCAGCCTCGTGGCATGAACATAGGACATCACATCAATCATGTGTCCGTCACGCCCCACGGCATAAGTTATCCTAAAGATCAATTGAGTATTTAGTAGACTTCCGTCTTCCTTCATCATACACGTGCACTATTATAATATGAAGTTAAACAATTTTTACCTCCCAGCCGTAAACATACTACCGTTGCCGGTCCCCACCGCTGCAATTGTTACCAAGATCGGGATAAGAAGTTTCATTGGACCAAGATACTGATCGCCGACATCCTAATTGAAATTGAAATCAACGAGCATAAATTTTTACTCTATATGACTATACATTTGTCATCTAAAGCTTCGGTAATGTAAGAATAACATACAACTGCCACTGCTTCTGAATTTATCATTTCATCTTTGGTTAAAGCTGTGAGATATGAGATGTTGATTAGAATATATAAAACTGCAGAAATTGGAATTCCTATCAGGATAGCTAGTGGGAGATTCCTATGTGGATTGATTAGCTCCTCAGTTGCTGGAATGTTAAAAACACCATTAATAGAGGCGCTACTAAATATTCATGAGAATAGGATGATCATGTAATATTTTAAAGAAAATTAACAATGATATTATGCTTACCCAGATTCAAGTTATTCCAGCCATCATAAGCCCACAATCCTGTCTCGTGAAAAAATTAATATACAATGGAAATTAGGCGCAAATACAAAGGGAACTTAAGTATGTAATTTGTTGCAAATTACAACTTCTAACAGCGTACCGCTATAAAATGATACAGCGATATCCCCAACTGTCTTATTGGTAGGATCCCAACCACCCTCCAAGGCTCCAAAATTGCCTTTTGACATATTATATACGCCAATTCCAATCATGATGGCCATTGTGGAGATTTTCGCAACCAGAAAAACGATGGCTGCTTTCGTGGCCAATTTTGCGCTAAAGATGTTAATTGCCGCAATGAGTGCTGTTGGAATGTTCATAAAGATAGATACCAAAAATTTTAAAACGTCAGTATCAAAAATATTAAAATGGAATCATAGAAAATGAAGTGTGGTAGACTTACATGCAATAACAACTGCTAATAACTTTACAGCCATCTGAAACTCCTCCTCATCTTGAAATTTTTTGCAAAAACGATCCATGCGAAGAATCGGATACAATGCATATTTTCCAAATGCTAGACTAATTATGGATAAACTCGATGGCTTAAGTAGTAGCACAGTTGCCTACAAAAAATATCCGAACAATATAACCACGATCCACAAGCTACCATAATTTATAGGTATACTACTAGTAAATATTGGTACATTTGACGAAAGGGGAATGCATTGGAGAAAATGACGATTCCTATTATAAAAGGTCATCGTCTGTCAGTGGCCTACATGGCAAGTCGTTAGAAAGTTGCTGAATTTTTCGAAACGATTAAAAGTAAATAAATACTCCTAGTGCCATTCTGTGCATTGCATATGCCATAGGATATATTTTTACTGAATCTTGTTTCCAATTAACGAGAAAGTTAATTTAATGAAATGCAATGATTTGTGTACACCTACCCATGCATATAGAAATCCAGGCAGCTCGCCAAAGAACGTTGACAGTTCCTTATACGTGGCTTGGTAATACGCGTGTTCTCTAAAATCAGAAATTAATGAACATTTGAAGTTTACATGAAAGTAATACTACAAAATGGTATGAAATGAAAATTATTATCTTCATGAACATAATTATTATCCTCACCCTCCACTCCTCGGAACTACAGTTCCTAGTTCGCAATATGACAGCGCGGCTAGTAAAGAAAATCATCGATTCAAAATCCTGACAAGAAAACAATCAACGAATGGAATTGGACCATTTTTGTGTTGGCTTTGGCCTGCTTTACCCAATGTAGCTAAAAATCCACAAGCAGCCCAAATTATCAAACTCAGGGATGTGGAACCAGTGTTTTCTAAAAGTCCAGAGGGTGAAATAAAGATGCCTGACCCTGTTAACAGGAATATATGCTTTAATTTACAAAACTGCTAAATGTGACACGCGAGTGACCGTTGAAATATGTACATAATATAGATATGAATATCAATTAAGATGTTTATATGAAAAATTAAATCTGCATGGGAAACCTGCCTATCATAGTTCCCAATATAAGTGAAATTCCTCCCAAGAGCCCGATTGTGCGCTCCATCCGAACTGTGCCATCTCCAACAGGAGGAATCACTTGGTCTAGCTGTTTTTGCTTGTCAGTCATTTTTCCAGAGAGATTGCCAGGCCCTTGTCCATGCTGTTCGACAGCTACTTTGGGGGAAAATTTCATAGTATTATTGTGAAAGGTGTTGTATGAAATTATTGAATACTAAATAATTATGTACTGGAAGTGAAAAGAAAGTTTCTTGTAATTCGGGATTAAATTGTATTTGGGGTGATTTGAAAAACAACCTTTGTCCTTAATATACACTTGATTGTCCATGGTCGGATCACAATCACAAAAACAACGGCTTTTCGGTGAGTATTTTTGTACTTAAATTAATGAAATTGTTCTTACAAGAGAAACTTCGTGCACAACACCATCTGCATCACTGATGATCAAAATGTGTGTACAATCCATATTAGTCTAAATATTTATATTTTATCTCGTGTCATTCCAGACTGATAACTGCATGGAGAATCCCATTCTCAGAAAGCATTAAACTGTTAAACTTTTATAAATGCATATTGTTTTAGCACATTATCGGATTTGACAAGTAAATCATTTATGACTTAAGAAGAATCAATGACTAGCTCTTTATTGGTTATACAACACATTATAATAATACCGCACCTATGGAACATTATCTTTTGAACGTTTACAGAGTACAGATAAGGTACTAAAGATAGTAGACACCCAAATACGTAATAATGATTGTTATCATTATCATTGATTATTAATGAAACAATACATTCAGCATTCTACACATCTTTTAGGTAAACATATAACACGACCGCACGCACAACACACCACAATGTTATCAATAATTGAACTCGAAATTTTTACACGTGATTCCGTTGCTGACGCTAATCCAACAACTCGACCTGTGTCGTCCTACCGAAAAACCATGATGCAATCGTCCAGTCAATTCTTTTTACTTGAAATGCATAAACCATGCTTTTGTGCAATCATGAATCATATCTACTTTTACCTTTACACATCTCGGATTTAAATTCCCTACTGATGATGTATGTCAACACTTATGGATGTTTGCTTTCCGGTGAAAGGTTGGGAGTATGAGAATTACTTTGTATACCAAAGCGTCTTACTCTACTTATGTGTCCACGAAGATTAACTGACAGGCTGAACTCATTTCCGTAAAACTACTCCAGATATCCAGCAGTGATCTACGTGGTTAAAGATCTACATAGGTAATATTAATGTTTACATTTGATTTTCTTTGCCTAGCGTGTCAAATTTCTTAAACAATCTTATGAGTTAGTTGGATAAGGAAACATTCTCAACATTGCGGAAGTCACAACCGCTATCCAAACACGCTCGTAAAACCTTTATCAGCTTTACCGATTGAATCAGTAAACAAGTAAGTATGACCCACTTATTTTGACGCTGCGGTTGAGACTGTATGAGAAAGTTTGTTTACTTACTGGGGTTGACCTTTGCGAATTATTCGTGATGATGAGTCAATTAATCATTATGCCAGTCATTGGAAGTAATCAATGCACAGCACAGAGCATACAATCTCGTTTCACCCAACTTTGAAGCGTGCTCAATAATACACCCATATCCCTTAATGTGTACAATTATTATTAGGTACATGGTTTACCCCAAGCCAGTTTCTTATCTTGCCATAAGTCAGTAGTGTTTAAAATCGTGGAACGCATTCATCTATTGCTAACATATATGGTGGTCCTATAAGATGCCAAAAAATATTGTCAAAGTATGCGTAAATTGATACGTGAAGCAATATGCTCAGACGAGCTAACCAACGTAACGTCTGATATAAACGTACCTGATAACCATAATATTATGTATTAAGTCTTGTCACGTTCAATGTTCAATCATGACAGCTTCATCATTTTCACGGCACTAATAATATCATGATATGAATGAATGATTCCACAAAGTTGGAAGATTTAAGGGATATTATGTTGATTTAAGCGAGGCAAACATTCATAAAATATTTATTTCAGAGTTTCATCAACCATTATGATGGTAACACCTTACAATATATAAAACATAATTGAAAAAATACAGTTCAACTTTAACATAGATTTGTAAAGGAATTTTCAAATACCTTCTCATTATTGCAGTAGTTTTACTTGACTTTGACTATACTCAGCGAAGCTATAAACTACTATATTAATTAATTATATATGAGCCATTCTGAATCAGAACCTAGGGCTTCTTATTCACACTTGTTTTCGGTGCAAGCTGCTTCTCCGCCAAATGACTCAAGTTGCAGAAGCCGATTTTTGTTTTGCCAAAGGAATTAGGCCCTTCACTGGTTTTCGTTTCCCTAAAAATTATAAAAAACAAATTTAATGTCAATAAACAACTTGACCATGAAAATCTTTCTTTAATCAACGTCTGTGGTAATCATATTTTGCCATCAAATTTACCTGCCCACATTTTTCATCCTCATTTTACACTCTGCAGGCATCTCTTCAGGTTCATCGTCGTCGTCCGTGTTAAAAATTGCTGCAACTTTTGACGACTTGACAGGCATTGGAACAGATATTACCTTCGGTAAAGGCATCGGTTTCTGGAATTTAAAATAAATAAAATATCGTTCATTAATAAACCTTCCTTTAACATAAACTAAATTTTGGAACTGTATATTCGCTGTAAAATGCTACATACTGCTGATGATCCGCCTAGTTTTAACGATATTCCAGACGTAGATGCACTTTCAATTTCACTGATATATGGCTTGATTTGGGGAGCTGCGGAAGGCTTTCCTTCATCTTGATAATGAAATTGTGACGACTTCCCACAATCCGCAGAAGGGATACGGTTTGACTTTGTAGATCGATCATCTTCATCTGACGAATCACTCCAGCTAGTATTTTTTCGGGATGAACTAATCTGATTATCAGTTCGCTTCAAAGAATCGCTGCGAATGTCCTTTTTGCCGGCACATTCATCTTTGGTGGGATTTGCACAATCACGGAAGCTTCTCCTGAAAGGACTTCTGCTCCTGCTTCGACTCCGACTCCTCCTGTCTCTAGATCGGGAATGACTGGAGGAGGAAGATCCTTCATAATCTCGTCCCTTGCCTTCCAAATTCCCCTGTGATTTTGATTCGTCACGTCTTCTATCACTCCGCCAATTTTGGGAATGCACGTTTTCACTTCCTCTTTCATCCCATCGATTTCTTCTCGTTGATTTGTAACTGTCTTTGCTCTCCTCCTTTCCTCCTCCACCGCCGCCATGATCCCTCCGTTTGTAATCATATCGACCTGCAAACATACGAAAATGCTGTGTTACTACAAATGAGCTAATATAAATACTAATAGATTTCATAAAAACATGCAGCATCAAACAGCAATTAAACTCCTGATATGTAATTTTTACTAATATTTTAACGCTAAATTAAAAATGCATACCATCATCCCTGTGATACATATTGCTTTCGTTCCTTTTAGAGCACTTGGAATCCTTAACAAAACCACTGGCAGTGACCACTGACCACAACTAGAGCACTTAAATCATCTAGAACTTTACTGAACACTTCAATCTTTAACGTACCGTGAAGTTAGATAATGCACGCATTATTCATTTTCTAATGGCCTAATCACTACAAATATATTAAGCTAGCCTAAAAATTAATGATAAGGGCACATTTTGATAACGGGAAAGAGGAGTCCCTTCCGTTTTGCACTGATACCACGAACCAACCTACAGAATAGATAGGAAGAGCTATTTACAAACAGAAGCAATTGATCTTCCGCTGCTCCTCGCTCTTCAATGATCGTGCAAGGTGCGCATAATGTGTTGTAGAAGCGGCATCGGGCTTTCTGCAAACCAAACTGTGCAGTTTATGCACATACTTTGCTTAGATTTCTGGGAGGAGAAACCTAGAAAGGGAGATGGACAAATTACTACAACAAGCTCACTTGACTTGACTACCACTACACCTTTGGGGGTGATGAATGATTCATAATTTTGTTTGATGATGGTCATCTTTCAAGAACAAAGAATTTGTGATGAAGAAAAGAGGAAGCTGTTAGCCTATTGCTATCGTTCGGATTCGGTTCGGAAATTCGGAATATTTAATTACACATCATTCCTAAATTGGAATGTATATTGTATATATGCCATTAAATATTGTATAAAAATTCTGCTTGCTGCTTGCTTGGCACTTTTGCATAAGTAAGATACTTATATCATGAATTTTATAAGAATCAAGAATCCTCTGATTGCAAATAAATCAATTAGAAATTTAATGTTGATTGGTTTCTTGGATGGAATACATGACGTGGTTTCATTATTCTTCTACCAACAGCTACGTCTAGGCATGTATGCGTTTATTTGTTCAGGTTGGTCTCGCGTTTATTTGTCTTTTTTATAAAATAAAATTTTATTTTTACTTCAGTTTCTATAAATGCCAAACATTCTCCTCGCACATTGGCAATGACGTGCGTATTTCTGCTTTTCAGATTTTAGGAAAGAGTAACAAATTACAAACAGAGTTTTGAGAATATCCGTATATATTATCATAGTCATCATGAGTTTCTGGTCACTGCTTTGTCATAGAATAGGATATCTGCGATTTGTAGGTTCTCACTTTTCATTCCCAATTTCATTTCCAGAATGATTGCATTTTTTGCAAATTTATGCTACCAAACAAACCAATGTACCCGAATGACGTGCTTAGTCCGTATTACGGACTGGGAGTAATCAGTATAAAAGCTTGATAATTTCCTGTAGGTTTTCGGAGAAGATTTGTAAAATGGCAGAAGCAGGAAGCAGGTCGTGATCCGAACTAATCGAAAGTTACATGTGCATAAATATAAAGCTTAGAATGCTACCTGCAATGTGTACTCTATGCATTGTGCATGTGATGTCTAGGTAGAATTAGTTCTGAACTCTGCTCGATAAAGGGACAGAAACACTTCTTGGCTGTCGGTAAAACATAAATCTTGTCTTGATTTTCATCTTCTGGAGGAGTTCTTTGGATTACGTTCAGAGAGGAGGGCATTCAACTGCTACCACAAAACACATCTTTGCCAACTTTGCTAACGAAGCGTGCATTTTCCTTTCCATGCCGAATTGTGTAAAGGTTACGAAGAAAAGCTATACAATTGTCCAACCAACGGGAAACGGAAATCCCCATGTGCCATGTATCGTTTTAACAAATTGCTTAGGTATTACGATATATTGAAGCTTCAACAAACTACCTTTTGGGAAGGCATACGTGTTAAGGTATTTATAATAATACAATATTGATCATTATGTGTTGTATTGTCTTAAAAATACGTGGACACACAATTTTTCATTTGACTTATATACACACTCGAGAAACATGACATGACACCAAAATATGCCATGCCTATAGTATTCGTCGTAGTAGGATTTTGCACAATAGAAATAAATAAGCAGTTTTTCCTTGCGATGAAAATTTGGTACACAAGAATCGTTTTTTTCCTACCGCTGCTGTGATTTTCCTCCTCTATTGTAGCAAACAACAATATGTTTTTCTGCGCTCAAAGTACATTTTTGTTGTCAACAAAATACCGTGTCAAAACAAACATAAACCAGTGTTTTATGGCCAAAGTACTCATTGTGAGTTAATTTCGGAATGGTCTAATTCTAATTTCCGTTTTTATTGTATCTATCACACACGGAGAAATCCTTTCCGCTCGGATGGATGCATCGCATGCCTGATAGTTTGACGTCTGTTGATGAGGTTGTTGTATGATGATTACTACGAGAAATTGCAAAACCCCGGTTTTTACAACAGCCAAGTGAGAAGCTAGGTCTCAAGACTTTTCTGTTTCACAAACTCGGTACGTCTGTCGTATCCTCAAAGACAAAGAAAAACGCAGAGGAGCGGTACACAAGAACCGTACTAAAGACTAAAAAAATAATCTTTAAAAAAATTATTGCTTTTAAACAACTAAATATACTACACTTGTATGTATCGCTTACACACATATTATGTATGTATGTACATCTTCATAGGAAACTTGGGCAAAAAATTTATGGTTTCTTGTGTATTCACGGAAAAAAATGTTTGATGCATGTCCAACCGTTGTAAAGGAAAGTAAGCTTTTTAGTAAATAGTAAACAGTGCATGTTATATAGGTGTAAAAAAGTGTATATCGTATCATTTTTAGTACCAGCAACTTTTGTGGAAAGTGAAATGAAATAAGTTGGAAATGTGTTTAATGTTCTAGTCATACGTAATTCTAAAAATAGTTTATATTTCTTGTGAGAAAAAATATTAGTACACCTTACTTTACAATTTCCAAAACATCTCTTCATTTTCTTGCCTCGTCTCCTCATAACGTATTCCCACAAAGTTCTCGTCGTCGTCACACAAAAAGTCGTTACAAGTTTATTCATAAAAGATAGGTAGCTGTTAGCTCGCAAGCGTGTCATGTCTCATATGTCTCAAGTGGGTTCATGATTTATAGAAATAGGTTGTGGTGGGGAAATTTTATGTGCAGCCCACCTCGTTTGTTAAACAAGCTTGTAGTCTCCGTTTGCCGTGGAGGAAAACGAACGGACATAAAGGGGAAAGTCCTCTGGTCCTGAACATTAACAAAGCCGGAACTGTTGAAGTGTCCCATAAGCCTTGTCGTGGTTTTGTTGAGGACCGATGGGTCAAGAGGGCATACTTTACTAAACTAGGTAATTCGGTTCTTGATTCCCTTGGACAATTGACGGCTAAAAAACTTTTAACGTAAAAGATAATCATTAAGAACATATATATTTGTATTGCTGTACAATTTTTTAAATATAGAGGCCAAACTACCTAATTTTCGAACATTAAAAATGTAAAACTCCCACACAAACACATAATACAGTACATAACGTCATCAGATCTCTATTTCAAAATTTACGATAAAAACAAAATAAAAGCAAATTAGGATCAATGTGACAACCTTAGCCCACATGAAAATGTTTATTTGCATGCAACGCTGAAAAAATTGTCTTTTAGTTTGGTTTGTAATCCTAGCTCATTTCTCTACGGAAAGTTGAGAAAAGTTAAAAATATCGTGTATCGTGCATGCTTGATCATGTCATCATCACTTGTTCGCCAGTGCGTGCGTTCATAAAGCAAAATCAGATAATGTACATTGGTTTGTTCGATTTTCAGATTTCACGTGCTCTTTTTGAGCTGTGACTGTGACAGTCTTCAAATCGCAGTTTGTAAATTCGAAGCGAATGTCTGTCCAATTCCAAAAAAGATAAGTGCGAAAATGTTTGAAAGCAAGTATTTTCAGCAGTATTCCATCTGAACATTCAAAAAAATTCAATAATTATGAAATCATTCCTGCTCGATTAAAGCAACGACAACGGAGTGCCACTGCCTCTAATTTCCGCGTTAATTTAGTTTTTAAAAGCCCAGTTTCAGTTAAACGCAAAGAAATGTCTGATTGTGAATACTTTGAAGAATCAGAGGAGGACTATTCCTCTGAAGAAATTGAAATATCCGATGTGGAAGGTGACTTTGGTGAAAGTGAAGCAGCAGAAGTCAAAGCGGTGGTGGGGCAACTTGAGAACGAAGAAAGTTCATGCAGCAGTAGTCCTTCGGAAAATGGAGAAGATAACCAACCAAAGGTATGCCAAGAAATGTTTAACCAAGCTACATTTGTACATTTATAATTTAAAGCTACCTACAATTAATCAGGTTTAGATATGCTGTTGAATTTCATTTGGCTTTTTCCTGGTACTGATAACGTAGTTGACAGATATCATAAAAACGCAGCAAGTGATTATCGACTGTCTACGAAAGGAACTTGCTTCTGTCAAGTTGCAGTCCATTTCCCATTCTGGCAACAAAAAGTGTGCGCCCAAGTCAGAGGAGTCGACATCAGCAGTTGTTTCCTCATTCGAGGATGACGTAAGAAGCTTCAAATTTTCAGGAAAAGATAACATTTTCTTGTGCTTGTTGTGGATGTGCATAACAGTGTCGTTATTTCTGCTTTCCAATTAGGATGATGAACTAGACTCGTTGTCATCGGGGGACTCGAACATTTCTCACAGCTCTAGTTCTGGCTACGGAGCACCTGCAACAAATCCCATGCTGGTTGACGTAGTAAGTGTATTGTACTGTGTACTCCCCACTCCCACTATCTTGACATTGGTCTTGATAAATATTGGCTGCACTCATTGCCCGTGCCAGAAATTTTGAATGCATAATGTTTCAACTTCTCAAATGATTGGGCTTAGCTTTTGCAATATGTGTTATGCATGCATGTGAGAGACTGCGACCATCACTCGGGAATTGGGAGTTTACACAACAATTTATTTTACTGTATGAACTTTATTAATATATCTGGTTCTATACTTTGTTATTATAACTTTTGGTGTTTTTGCCAATGTTCGATAACATCTAATGGACTACTGCTACTGCAGTGGTGTGATCATGAAAAGAGATTTACTGTAATTTATTATGTTTTCATTTCGTCTCGAGTAATTTGCGCTCCCGATCTATCCTAATCCTAATAGGTCATTCAAAATGTAATGGAGCATCTGCCACTAAAGAGCTTACTCGTGGCCCGACTTGTCTGCCGTAAGTGGAACGCAATGGCAGCATCTCAAATTTCCAACAACTGTGGTCCCGTTTTATTGGAAGTCCACCAGCCTTGGAAGCCAAGCAAAGGCATTAAAGTATCAACGTATATTGACGTCATGAGGAACACGTTGTGCTGTCCCATCACCAAATATTCGGTATCATCGTTTACGGCACTAGAAGAGCTGCACAGGTTCTTTTTCCACTTTGGGGGAAACCTGAAACATCTCGATCTCAACTTTCCTGAAGAATTTGATGATTCGGAGGAGTTTGCACGGCTCCTCACAAGGAAAATTCCTCATGTTGAAAGCATTCGTATTGGATGCTGCAAAATGTTTGCTGACAACAAATTTGTTTCTGGGCTTATCGATCCAAGGACGTCGCTGCCATTTAAAAATGATATCGTACTGAAGAACCTCAAGGCATTTTGCATTGGAAACATTGTTAACATGATTCCATCTAAGACGTGGCTTGAGGACTTTTTTAAACTGGTTCCAAACTTGGAGAAATTGGTTCTGCATGTGAATTTCAAGGAAAATGGGAATGCTTTTATTAGAATTGTTTTGGAGTCTTTAATGAATCTTGAAGTTCTGAAGAAAATCAAGAGCTTAATGATATCATGTCTAACAGAATCCCATTTGCGGACTTTAATGAAATTAGCAGATTGCGGCTTAAGTCTGAAGCACTTCCGATTTCAGGATTTATGCATTCACTTGACCGAAATCAGTGGATCATCATTAGAGACATTTCTGAACTCACAAGCTGACAACCTGGAAAGTTTAGAAATAGACCAGAGTTCAAATTTTCCTAGAATTCGCAATTTTAAACTTCCGCCCATGAAATCTTTGAAATCATTATCCATCGTCAGTTCCCAACGAATATCCTTTGGAACGGTGAATTTTTTATCTGATTTTCCCAAGCTGGAGAAAATGGTGCTAAGGGGCTATGACGTATTCACTTGCAGCAACTTGTTCCCATACACGATTGACAACGTATTTAAGCGTGTTATCAACGGTCATTGCTTGAAAGTGTTATCCTTACCCTCAAAATTCAATATAGCACACTTTCCACGGGTTTTGTGCAGAATGTTCCCAAATATTGTTGATCTAGAAGTGCGCAGTGTCACAAATGAATGTTTGAAAGAAATTTGGGAGTCTTGGCCAGGGCTTTCCAAATTGAAGCTGGTCGTCTCGCATTTTGATGATAACATTGACTCGGGAATGACTGGGATTCCAGACGAAGCTTGTGCAGAACTGCGGGGTATAAGCAACTTGAAAGAAAGAACCTTGGAAGAACTTAAAAAGGGACCAGGTATCACAGACTTACATGGTGCGTTTCTTTTGCTACTTGCTTTCACCCTTTCGTCTTTTTAATCCTGCTTATTGGTTACTTAATTACTAGATACTATAATTATTCTTAATATTTTCATCATTACAGCGCTGCGATCTTTCGAGTTAGAATGCCGTGCTATGTGGATACCCTGCCAGCTAATTACGGATATCACGGGGTACTTTGCTTTAGCCCAGCTAAGCCATCTCAAACAGCTTAAAGTTACGGAAATTGGAGTTCCTGAAAAATTTGACGTGAGTTAAGGCAGAGTTCAAGAATGAATTGAATACATTTTTTTTACAATAATTTCAACAGTATAACGAAGTGCTTAATTATTTTCCGTAGTTATCCAATGAGTGCATTTTGGGGATTACAAAAGCATTGAAAGATGCGGATACGTCTTTCAAAATAATGGATGATCATGGTCGTTGGCAGCTGGAACTCGGTAGGATAGATTTGATGCGAAATACTTACGAAAGTGAGCCCCAGCTTGAGGATCATAACAAGGACAGGGAATATCTGCTTGACTAGTCCATTCATGAGGGTCACTTCAACAATTGACCTTTTTTATTTTCGTTATTAGATAGCACGCATTTATCGCTGGATTTTCGACAATACTATGCACATAATCGCTTTGGGCTGCATAGGTATATTACGTACTATTTAAGTTTTATGGTTGCAACTGAAATGCCTCAATCTGTCATTCTTGTAACTGAACACGGAGTGAAATATGGAATGATGTGCACGTGCATTGAAAATGCGTTACGACAAATGTGTAATTAAAATTGAGCTTATGTATGTTCGTCTATTTTGTTATGATTTTTATAATGTCATTGTGTCAATAAAGAAATCAACTCTATCTATGCAAATAATTACCTCGTTCTTATATAAAAGATAATACAAAAATATTTATTACTAGTAATAGTTTAGTTATTTATAACATTAGCGAAGTTTTAATAGCAGTCTTACGTCAAACCCAACATTTCTTTTGCTTCAGCCTCTTTGGAACTGATCTCGGGTGAAACATACTGCATGATAAGTTGTTTCTTCTTCATGTCCACAATTTTTTGTTCGATTTCCGTCTGACTTGGCACTTGAATGAAGTAGTTTTTAATTTCTTCCAACTGTTTTTCAACTTCCGGAAGTGGTTCAGGTACGGACTTTCCTTTCTGCTTACGCTTTTCAACCCATTCCTCTTCCAGCTTTTGAATAGCTTTCACCTCTGCTTCTTTCTCCAACGGTTCCAGTAGTCCATCGTCATCATCTCTGTAGCCATAATAGTCAGCGTCCACGTCTCGCATTAATTCCCCGCGTGTTTTTCTTGGCGCACCTGAAACCTCAGGTTCGAAAAGCTCTCTGACCCCGGGAAGATCTTTAGCAGCACCAAAATACTTATACCCTCTTGTTCCCGGCACCTCTTTCCCTTCGTTATCCAACATGCGGGGACCATGTTTAGCGTAATCAGGACCACCTAGTTGACGGATTCTTCTTTCCCAGTGGCTCTGTTGAAAAAAGTATTTCAAAAATGCAAATATTCATTTAATCCAGTATCTTGTTAAATATCATCATCGTAATTCTAATTACTAATTACTATGATCGCACAGAAAATGTTTGAGCGTACCTTCTCTCTGAGTAGTTTATTAATTTCGTCATTCAAATCCCGCAACTTGAATTCCCCCAAGCCAGCATTTTGAATCTGACTAACTTTCTTGGCAATTTCTCTGACAATTTGCATCCTCCATTTCTCTGCTTCCGGCAAATTTTCACAAAGCGTTGAAAGGTAGGGTCTCCGATCTTGCTTGGGACCCCTTTCCTCGTCTAACTTCATGGCATGCCATCTTGCCAACGTGGTCCTGCAATCGATGAATTAGAACAGTTATTTTAATATGTACTAAAAATTAAAAATCTTATATGCATATATAAATTTTACACGAATGCGAATACATATTTATGTGGGTACTTACATGGCCTTTTCTGAATTCCTTGCCATGTTGCAGTCGGCAGCTTATCCACAAACTAGTCAGTTAATTAATGGCTTTACGAGTTTTAAGCGACCAAACAAGTTGCAAATATGCTCGTTGATTGAAACGAAACACTAACAACTATTTTAGTATATCAGTTCACGGTTTACTTTCCCTTCTCAACTCTCACAAAACGCATGCGTAACTGTCGTTAAACGCGATCCTTGTATTTAACGGTGACGAGTAAACTATTCACCTTCCAGATTAATTCCCAATGTCCAATGTGTACTGTGTGCAGCGTATTTACACACTATTTTTTATTTTTCACCGACGACGTCCAGCGTAAGCTATCCACCTGAAATGTTTCGTGCTTCTCTCAAGATGCCCCATTCCACGGCAGAGTACATCCTTTGTTTGTATCAACAACCTTTGATAGCTGTAGCATTGTTGGAGTTGCCGACTACGTGTCTTTTGATTTCGACTGGCTTCAGTCTAAGAAATGTCTGAAATTGCAGTGCAATTATTGCACATAATTATGCATGCCGACAATTAAAACATGAATTTAATTTTCACACCCCTCATGACACCACTTTACATAAACGCAGCAATTTGCAAATATCTAAAGATGTATTGTTTAAAAAATCAGATAGTTTCTTTCAGTTATAATTTACAAACAACGTGCATTTGGGTTTTTATTCTCTCAGATCTATAATATGTTATCGGTTTTTACAGATTTTTGTATACTTATTATGTACCTAACGATGATTGATATAAATGTGTACGTAAAAAAGAAATATCTACATAATATTCAGAAAAAATGCAAAAACTCTTATAATATGGCATTACTTAATTGATAGTGTTGTTAGCTCTAGGTCAGTCTACATTATTATTTGGAAACTACCCTAACAAGTTTATTGCTAATCACACATTGGGATTGTTTACTGTCATCAGTTATTACACATTATCATCACATGCTAATCTATAATTATTTTTCACAATGTTTAAACGTGATTGTACTTGCTTAATTTTACCGTGAACAAGCCAACTGAGCAGATAACAGTGCAATCCGAGCCGACTGTACAATTTGAATTATTTTTTCTAATAATTCTCTCACCCATGACGTTTATAAAATATTTGCACTTATTACATTTTAACATCACGTTTCATTAACTAACGTATGGATATTTTACAGCTTGAATTGATAAAAAAGAATCCGATCAAATTAAGAAAATAATGGGTTGAATCGAGAAATTTTACTCGTTATTTCAGTAATGAAAGCAAAATGTTTCTGGACGGAATTATTAATTTTGTGTTAGTGGATAGATATATCAGATCTTCCTGGCATTAATGAAGAGATTCCTTATCTGGAGAGATCCATTTCAATAAACTTGTTCTTCTATCCTTGGCGTTCCCGTTACGCTCCTTCGATGGATACCTGAACAGTACTGGTGAATCGGCGGTAGAGGCTCCACATTTTTCTAACTTTATATGTGCGTTGGTGAAGGGGTCAAAGCTGGATTGTCATAACCTTGGTACTCAGGTAGGGTGGATTCAGACGGTTCTCTCCTAAATTTTTTGGGCTTTTTGAACTCTTCCACGTACGGAAGCTTGTTCACACACAGCACAGAAACAGGAATCGCTCCTTCAGATCTGGAGACCACATCTGGTGTGGAAACGCGACTCATGTTATTGTTCAAACTGTTGCTGTTATTCAAATTCGGGGTAGATTCCACTGTCGACTTTTTACGAGGTAGTGTGACACACTGCAATTCAAAATATAAATGGTCATCATAAAATTATATAAATTTTTAAGTGACATGTTACCGTAAATTTTTCTGCGCTTTAATGGTATTTTAGAGCGTACCTTTGAATTACTGTATATAACCGGAAGATCCATAATATCGTCCCCCTTTCCTCCACACCAAGAAGGATTGCTTATTCCCAGTCTATTTCGTGACCGTTTAAGATACATGAATAGAGCAAACAAGGCCAACATTACCGCTGTGCTAATAACAATTGCTATCATTAGAAGGATTTTTAGCGTCTTCAACTCCTCCTGGATGTCAGTGTAATACAGCCGGATTTTATCATCCTCGAATTCGCTCTGATTATGGAGTCCCTTCCTCATGTAGAACAGATCATGTAAATAATCTGAAACAATTACAAAGAACCATAAATATCCAATTCATAATTGGCTAGAAAAATGAATTTGAGTACGAAATAAATAATTTTAGCATTGAAATCTGATAGCCTTACCTTGACAGTCTTTTTCACACAAATCTTGATCGTAGTTACTTAACGCTGTGTCGCATGTCTCCTGACACGGTCTGCATGAGTCATCAACTCGAGCACAGTAATAATGCGCTTTGCAAACTATTTCTCCACATTGCTTCGTTAAAGTTAATTTGCCACTGACTCCGGGGAACGAAAATAGTGAAATGAACAAAACAACGTTTAAAGCAAAAATGAGATCAATGTATGCCGTTCTTGGGGAATAGTGGCATTTCCGGTTGGACCCCTTGCAGAATCTTAAGAACTCCATATCAATCCATTAACAAGCTCGTCTTTCTTTATAATCTCATGATAAGTATTATATTACAAATATAATTTTCTTTCTCGAATAAATAAAGTCACTGCGAACGAATAGAAACCCCTTTCTCTGAGTGGTGAACGAGTAAAGTTATGAGATGTTCTGGATGAAGAATTTCATTATAACAGGAACATGAACAAATAGAAACGGAAGATTTTTATCGTGCTATGATGTGTGTGTATGAAAGCTAAGGTCCGTGTTCAGTTACAACTACACGGTTTACCTTTTCAACAAGTCATTCATGCACACAGACAGTGTTGCGTTGCGTTGCTTGCTAATCCAAACGCAGGTGCATGAACATTTTTTTCATATAAAAATCTTCCCCGTATTTCTCTTTCGTCCTTTGACTGCTCATACAATGTTTTATTAAATGAATGCTTGGCAAGAATTTCATTGTAGGTATGCAATGCAAAAGGAAAGGATTTTTACAACTTTTTACCCCTTCGCTGCTAGTTCCGTACATGTAAAAAAGTATTATGCTTTTGATAGGGGTGAGTGTGATGAGTACATGTTTGGTCAATGCAATGCAATATTATGGATGTGGTAGGTGCAATTAGGTAATACACGATTAGGATGAGAGCTAGTGGACGAGAGTTGTAGTTGTAAAGGTGAGTTGCACGGCACAGGTAAGTGGCGAGATTGAGGAAGGAATGAGTCATCTACCTGGAATTTTATTTGTTATTGTGGCTAGCACGGATCTAACATGATGATGAGGACAACTATATATTAGAGGAGCTTCTTATTCTACGTGCAACTGTTCCTAAAATGTTAATGTTATGTATTACTTTATGGCAAATGATCGTTATATGAATGTATTTCAAAGAAATCCATCACTAATGGTACGAATGACGGTTGTTAACTTCATAGTGCTAATTGCTTTAATTTTAAAGTAGTAAATGGAGCCTACGTGAATCATGAATCTATCTCATTCATTTCATCCGATCCATTGAATGAAATTCATGCAATGTGTGGACGGCAGTTCAGTGTTTGAGTGCGGACAACAATAATCGATTTTTCAGACCAATGCATTCGAGGTCGACATAATAAAATGTGACAGGAAAATAAAATGAAACTCAGGAACACAACGGTTGTGTACGGACATGGACGGACGAAGAAGAATGCACGTATTATTTTTTATTTAGAAAACAAAATCTGTTCGAGATTTTAACAAATGGATAACAACTTCCTTTTTCAACTCTATTCCGAGCTCGCTGAGAGCAGACTCTTGGGAAATAGTGTCCCCTTCATGCAGCGTTTCATACAAGAGCATAGCATCGCCTCTACTCATTTTAAATATTCTCATCGTACTAAGTACACACAGAAAGAATATTTGAGGGGTGACATTAAGAAGGCAAAACTGTTTCAAAATTCCATCCACCAAATCCACGTGTAATTTGTGCACTGCATCCTTAGAGAAGCGATTTGGGTAGATGACGATGTTAAATAAATGCTGAAAAATAAATAAAAATAATTTTTTATATTGTACATGGTAGAAAAATGAGGTACAAAAAAGTGCATCTTAAAAATTATTTGCATACCTTGTCTAATTCCGCGGCCAACTTTTTAATCCATTTTAGTGCCAATGCTTCATCCATCCCCTCCTTAACGGCACCGCTAACATGGCTGATGATTTCAGTAACTTTATTCATCGACATGTCAAACTCTGGTGTTTTCGTAGAATGTATGGATTCTATTTCAAGCGCCTGCCATTTGACCTTTGAGTACTCTCGAAGCGGTTCGTCAATCAATTCCATTATCTTTTGCAGCCACTTGGACTGAATTTCATCTATTAGGCACTTGTAGAGTTTAATTGAGCTCGAGAACAATCCGTTCGACACATCACCAATCAAATCAAAATCCCCTCCAATGCTGTCGCACGCTGAAGCACGTTTATTCAGGTCAATCATGTAATTAGACTGCGTGTCCATTTCCGATTTTAATGCCTCATTAAGCTTTTTCTCTTCTTGTTGAAGATGCTCCAAGAAGTAGGAGAGTCCGGAAAAAAACTGAAACATTTTTTAATGGACGGTTATAATTATTTGCTGCTACGTGGTTCGTAAAATTCTTCGAGCAGTTTTACATCAAATTTGTACTTACCGATAGATCTTGCCACGATTCTAAATTTTCTTGAATTCTGTTGATTGAGTCTGCGATAATATAGTCAATTATTACTGATGACGGTTGGTCAAAACTATGCTCACATTTGCTCTGCCATGTCTGCAGGCACCGAACACGAAAATCATCTAACAATTCCGTGATTAACAAGACGAATTGTAATCTGTGTCCTGGCTGTTCTAAATAATAAAACCGCTCCGCAACAAATCGAATGACTGCTATAAATAAATCGCTGATTTCAGCTGGACCCGGTACGGAAGCCCTATTCCATGCTGTTGGGGAGGAGAACATTTCATCCAATTTCTCTAGGCACGCTGGAAGAAACAAAAAAGTTCATTTGAACTTAATTAAATCACAGGGAATAAAATGTTGATGCAATATTACGATCCGAATCATGATCCGCTCAGAATACCTCTCTTTTCTATAGACAACCATCTTTGTAAAAGAACCGGTTGTGAGTAAATGTTGCTCACAAATCTGGGAATATAAGTCGGACAATTTCGCCTATCTTCCTTAATAAATTCTTGCACTTCGTTTTCAAAAATTATAGATTCCTCGAGAATTTTTGCGTATATATCGTCGTCCAGTCCTTCGTCACTGCTAAGCTGCGAATCCACTTTCACTAACAGCATTTCCGATAACGATCTAACAAACTCCACAGCGCTTGATACTTTGGTTTCTGCCACTGAAAACGATTCTAAATGTGAGCGAACAAATGGAGTCAGTTCTCTCATCCACTTTTTTATCTATAATTAAAAACAAATTGCCATTCATACATAACATATTAAAATGTATACAAATTGCTGAAGCTGATCTAAGCTATATAGTTGCGATTACCTGGCAAAAATACCACTCAGGCTTTGATGCATCTCCTGTTACCTTATTGTTAAAAAAGTGATATTTAAATCTCTTTTTTAAGGGTTTCATCATCACCTGAAAAAATTTAAAATAAACATTCATACTTTATCCACCAAAAATTAAAAGTACATTTGTGGGTTTGATTGAGTAAAAATTTGAAATTCCGCACCCCTATGGGAAGCAACGGCTCATCGTCATTGAAAACTGCTGATTCTTTCAAAGGCGAAGACTTTTCCTTCGACTTAACTGAAGAGCTAATGCGAAAGAGATTGCGAATGGTCTTGTGAAACTTTTCGTGTGTTTCCAAAGTTGGATTGGCAGTTTTTATAGACATTGGCCACCCAAAAGCTTCAAGTAATTTTTCAAAATCTCTGGAAGTAATAAAATTCGTTTCCATCATTAAGAATCAATTCCCAATATTGTACAGAGAGTTTATTAACAGTATACTAAAATATTCATAGAATAATTACCCGACAACTTTTTCTTGGAGTCTCGCTTCCCAATACGCTGTAATCTTTGAGCAATACTCTTTCAAATAATTACAGTTGGTTTCTTCTATATACAGTTGCTTGATAGATTTCAACCGATGGAATAGTTCAATAGCCTCAGTTTCCAACTCTGAAATAACACAATAGTATACCTCATTTTAGTCAAGTTACTTCCTCAAATTTGATCCAGCACCTTACAAGTCATGAAATAACCTACCATTTTCGAGATTGGCATCAATTTGTTCGGACGTAGTTTTAACGAAATTTAGCACCGTTAGATAAGCATTTCCTCTAGATAACGTATCCACCGTTTCGACATTTTCATAAAACTGTGGCTGTTCAAATTTACTCGGTAGTTTCTCTTTCTTCAGTTTCGCTAGTTGGGTTTTCACGGAATTAAAAGATGCATGTAACTGTTCAAGTTGCTTCTGTATCTCCTGTTGGCGATGAACTGATAGCTCATTAATGCCCTGCTCCACGTTTCGTTTCTGTAAATGATACAAAATAAAGATTTTTTACGTTAACTTGGCTATTTCAAAACGTCTTGTCGTGCACCGTTTTTAACGACGCACTTTTAAAGCTTATCTAACTTTAAACTCTACGTAAAAAATGTCCTACCTTATCTTGCAAATTTCCCCGTTTGGTATACTGTGCCTGTAGAAATCCTTCCAGCTCGAACGATGATTCCACCCCATCCGCTTTCAACTCGTTCAACAGGTTAGTGACATACTGCGCCTTTTGCGCAGACGACCCTGACGTCCGACTCATCGCAGGGTCACCAAATCCAATTTATTGATTTTTTCACCCAGTTCACACTTTAAATGTTTTGAATGTAAAGTTTCTTGATCAATTAAAAATACTATCACAATCTCATAACTCAATGATAGTTTAACTGATGACGATAAAGGGGTATACCGGTGAGGGTGAACAGTGAACAGATATAAATTTTTGTAAAATCATTAAGCACCACTAATTGTGATTCGGACACATTGGCAAAGTATGGCATGTATGTAGGGTGTTCTAAATTAAAACTTTTAATATGAAAAGAATGTGGAACGACTTTACTTTTTTAGAGTGTACATTTTTAGGCAATTCGGTGGAAAAGTGACAAGTCGACAGCTGTTCATGTGGGCTGCCAAAAGCACATACCAAACATCACTCATTCAACATGCATTTTGTTTTGTACGGTGAAATGGGCAAAATGATGCAAAACAACGGAACGGAACTAAAAGACAGGCTTGCTTCTTTGTACCCGTACCGTCTGCAGGATTTTAGTGAATTTGAATGGATAATGAATGAATTTTTGCATGAAAACTTAATAATTATGCAGAAGGTTAACAGACACAATAATATCATGAACGACATCATATTTTTTATTGTTATCATTTTAGTTTTTCAAGTGGAATTCTCCAGAGTTTGTTATCAAACGGGCACACCAAGTAAGCATATTTTTTTCCAGGTGTTACTTGACTCAGATTTGGCATTTTGCCACTTTTCCCATGAAAGAAATTGATTACTTCGCCCTTGTTTGAAAGCTCCACTATTATGGCTGTTAGGGGCCTTTGATCTATCCTCAAAATGGGACGGAACTCTGTAACCTTTTATTAGAAAAGACAATTTAGAAGGGGTTTCCTATTTGGGGCATAGTGAGATTTGGAATAAAAGACGTCTTACGTATTGCTCAAAATCGGTTAAGTAGACATTTCCTTCCGGAAGTAACTGCTTCACTTGACTAATGGCACCAAGTATAATATGTTGCAAGCGAAGGATAAACTTTCGCACCAAAGGATATGGAGAAAAGATGTGAGTTCGCATGGAATGCTAAAGTCAAACAATCATTTGATTGATTAAAAGGAATACACAGTCAGCCACCAATTGCTGTGATCAATTAGCGCTTACCTCGTCATTCCAGACATGGAATAACGCAGCATAGAATCCCCCACGACCATTGCGTCTGATATTATCAGGATATCCAGGAAGGCCATCAATAAACGTATCACTTTCGCCTTTACGCTCACCTTTCAGAAAATACCTGGACATGGAGGAAAGATTTGCAGCTTTTACTGAGCTGTGCTCACGCTTGTACATCATTTGGTAGAGCATAATTAATAAAGTAGCCAATTATAATATACGTCACACATTTTTTCAATCAATTCCGTACCTCCTGATTTTGGCAGCTCCCATTTCAGCAACTAACACGAAATCGTTATCCTCTGACAGACATACACCGTTAGCAAAATGCAAATCGTCCAAAAGGACTTCATTCGTCATTTTTGTGCGATCGTATTTAATCAATCTACAAGCGATCAGCAAAGAGCAAATAAGGAAAATACATGTAACAGCTATATAATTAAATGACAAGGTTTGCAATGAACAACATAATGAATTTTCTCAAACCTTCCATCTGGCTGTCCTAATACTCCATGAAAGAAATCAGCGCTTGTGCATCCATCCTTCAATCCAAAATTGAATGAAGCATATAATGTAAAGCACTGCAACTTTAATTAATATTTTAATTTTAAGATAACGCATTGATCTGTGGTAAACTGACTGTCCAGTAAATAGTCCCATCTTTAGCGACATCTAAGTCTTCATGTACATGTCCCACGACCCCTTCAATTGGGGTGTCTTTTGGAATGAGATTTTCGTAGGCACCTACGTAATATATCTTTCAAACTCAATTCCGCTATGAAATAAGCATTAGCATTACTATTGAATCGAAATGATCTTAAATGAAACACACCAGTCTTAAGATTTATTTTTGTCATTCCTCCAAAGTAATCCATCAACAAAAGGTTCCCATCTAGATCTCTCTGCATTCCTAGTGGCCACGCACATTTATTGTCGCCCTTTTGACTTTTGTCATCGGCTACAAAAGTAGAAAATGCACATGGATATTTGAGTTGGGTAATATTCACCCTGGTTTGCTTTCCCGTTATTTTATAAACCGTTCCGCTTTGATCAGAAGTGATAATCGAGTTGTCATCTATCACAACCACAGATTCTAATCCAATGTGAGAACTTTCATAGTAAAGTTCCGCCTCATCTAACACATTGTTTGATTCCAGCCATTCAAGATATTCCCGTTTCGGTGGTTCTATGCTAGTGGGAGCAAAGACATTATTTTTTTAAAAATTTATTGTGTGCTTAAATGAAATCTGGAACTGTGTCGATACTCGTGTAAGTTTACATGTAGTTTCGTACGAGACTAAATGAGACTTACTGAAATGACGTCAACTCTAAATGTGGAGGAATTCCCGGAATAACAACAATTAAAACGGATATTGCCACCACTAAATATATGAAAACCAATACAAACTTTACAACACCCATCTTGGCACAGATTTCATTACAGTCTCAGTTAGAAGGAATTCACAAATTTTCCGGTCATGTCAATTGACAGCTGAACCGCACTCTAATGGGTATATAATGGTCATGTGCATTGAATGCGAGAGTGTCCAGTGTCGACAGCTCTCATGCTTAAAATGAAGTAAATACATGGTTAAAAGAGATGCAATACATGCAAATGACCTTGATGTCCAGAGATATGTACCTATGTAATTGCTGAGATGATTGTACAATGTATGTACATTCTGAACAAAGCATAATATCATATGAATAGAAACACAACGATGATGACGAATGGACAACTTATCAAATGACCTTTCAATTAAGATACATATGTGTTCAGTACATGAGACTTTCAGTATGAGATCTTGCATGTTCGCACACAACAGTATAATCTTGGATGAATTGTATTGCTGATAGCTCATCGAAGCATTTGTATTAAATGCCTAATGCTTTTTGAAATTTGAATAAAAATGGCATCTATATGAAACAACACTATTGACCATTTCACCGCATCATAAACGCAGATCCTAGTAATGCGTATTGAAATGAACGTAATAGTGCTTTACTCGTTGATCCATTATATAATGTGAATGTATAAATTGCAGAATAATGCAGAATTCATAATTTTATTGTTTTCTAATGCATCCTTCGTAATACATTTAGCTTTATTCTCCAAATTTTCCCCTCGAATGGACTTGCCAGGAACGCGTACTCTTTCCCGACAGATATCTGACTGATACTACTGATGTGTCCGCTCTTCCCATTAAGGATTCCTAAAATTTCCCCTGATTTGGAGAGCTCCACAATTGTTGCCGATTTTGGCAGTTTGCTCAAATTTAGAATGGGTTCGTTTTTAGCTATCTGTATTAATACATCAAGTAAATACACATCACTTGATTTGACTTGTTGTATCTACAATACTATAGCTGGAGAATGGCTTACATAATTTTCGATGAAGCGAAGGTAGACGTTGTCGGGAATGAAAACCTTGAGGTAGCTAAGAACGCTGAGTAATATGTGCCGTGATCGCAGGATAAGCTTTCTTAGCATTGGCCTTGGAGCAAGTAGGTGAACCTTCATGGAATACTAAACACATAATATATGTATACAAAGTTTGTTTGGATTGTCTTTGTGTAAAATAGAGGATCAAAATTAACACGACAATTTTAAAACCTCATCATTCCAAGGAGCTACAAGTGCTACATAAAATCCTCCACGGCCATTACTTCTGATGTTGTCGGGATATCCTGGCAGTGAGTCAACAAAAATGTCTTTTTCACCCTTCTTTTCACCCGAAAGATGATACCTATTAAGTATTTTTTTAAGTAATACATCCCTTCAAATAAATATGTACCTATTCGTAAATGTTATTCTTGAGGTAAAACAATGTTACTACTTTTACCGAATAATTCTTGAGCTTCCACTCTCCACGACAAGAACGAATTGTTCGTCATCGGAGAGGCAAACTCCGTTGGAAAAATGCAAGTTGTTCACCAGTACTTCATTTTTACGCTTTACTGGGTCATATTTAATTAATCTGCAACATAATAATATTGTCATTTCATTTTAAACTCGATCCTAGAGTAGATGCATGAAGAACACTGCTTAACATGACATGACATATTTCATATTGTGAGCTGCACTAACCTTCCGCTTGGTTGGCCTATCATTTCAACAAAAAAGTCACCAGTTGTGCTTCCATCACTCCAATAAACAGTTCCATCGGTGGCAACATCAAGATCCTCCGGTACATGTGCATACTGTTCATTAATTGGCCTACTTTTTGGAACGATATTTTCATACACCCCTTGGAAAACATACAGGAGGACAGGCAATTTTAGATTACATGTATAAATACATACATAGAGGTAGGTATACGGAAAAGTAGAAATCAGTGTTTCACACCGATTTTATTATCAGCGGACCTGTTTTAACATCGACTTTGGTAAGCCCTCCAAAATAATCCATTACATATAGAAATCCTTGTTTGTCAAATTTCATTCCTAGAGGCCAACCACAAAAATCTTGTTCCTGTCCGTCACTGAACGGATTGTGCCCACAAGGAAATTTCAGTGTTGTAATGTTCGTAGCCACTTGTTTTGCTGTGACTTTTATGATGGAGCCCATTTGATTGCCTGCAAAAACTGCATTGTCATTTTGGACAGCTACAGATTCGATACTGGAACCTTGATGCTCAAAGTATAATTCCGCCTCGTCTAAAATGGCATTTGTGGCAAACCAACCCTCAACTTTCCTTGGAGGCTTAATGCTGCATACATAAACATTAAATGATTAAACGATGATGAATAAAATATGCGAAATATGTGACCATACCTATACATTTTGAAGTATGGATTCCCGGAATATTTCGAATAAATGCACTTACTGGAACGATTTTGGTTCTATATCTGGAGGAATGCCTGGTATAAAAACCATCAATGTAGCTAGTAGAATTGCTGTTATAATGACGGTGAGTAAAAATAATTTTATTCCCATTTCTATTGATTTATTATCTAGGACAATAGAATTTCTGGTTGTAAATGTTTAAATAGACTTATTGACAGCCCCTTTTCATAAATGTTGGTTCTTATATGATTGGTGAGTAAATGGTCAAGAGTAAAATAAAAACATGTCCATTAAGTTTATTTATTTGAGAAAATAGTATGGTGCATAATCAACAAGTGCCAGCTGAACTTGGTCCAGCCGGATGGATTAAAGGTCCGTTCCGTCTTGCTTTTCAACTTATGTATTAACTCATGAATCAAATTATGAAGACATGATTATTTATACATATTTGAGTTGTCAGTATGTAGAAAACTGTCCATTATATGTACATGATTCGCAGTGTACATGACTCTTTAGTGCATATCAGTATCAACGTACATGTACTTACAACATAACACATTTTGACCAATATAAAAAGCATCCCTATATCTGTCTTATTTTTTGCCCTCTAATTTCATCTTTTCCAGACTTTCTGGGTCTTGATGTAGCAACTGGAGAAGTGAAAATAAAATCAATCTTGTTTAACGTATTTCTTCATATCAGCACATTTTCAGCGTTGTACCTAATAGATAATTATTATCATGATGTACTTAACTAATTAAGATTTTGCATAATGCATTAGAAATTTTATTCTCAAGGTTCACTTGATATCCAGATTTTTATGAAGAATCGATAAACCTGTCGTCTTGAGAAAATAATATGCGACAGCAGTTCGGAAGCATAAACCAGAAACCTATAAAACAAGTTGACATATGCGACAACGCTTGACAGTTGACTCCCCCTTCTTCTTCTGAAATCTAAAGATAGCTGCTACCGGATGCCAAAGACGGAGTTTTTGAGTTAGCTGAGCTTTCGAGATCTATGTACCAGAATATGTACGTTATACCATATCTTCACAAAATGCACTGCACAGCCAACAGCAAGTAACTCAAATGTACATGTAAATGCATATTTCAAAATTCTAAATCAGGTAATGAGTTGCATGGTAAAATATCATGATTTTCTGAGTTGTGCACTTTGCAACAGTTGTATGTGGTAGTGGATGCATTTTTATTCCCCCTTTCGGTTGTCTCCGCTTATCTAAAGTACGGTTGATAGTATATCACAAAATTGTATCATCCTTACGTATGCAAGGAAGTTACAAAATTCGGTTCTGAAGTATTCAAAATACAACATGCATGGAGGGTATGATATAACATGGACCATGGGAGTATAATCAAATAACTGTGGGATGTATTTACGTCTAGTGCGTATTTAGCGTTTTTCTTGTTGAGTCAGTTGGGGGTTCTGTTTGTACATTTTAATCTGACATATTTGATTCAAGTATACTCTTGATATTGTAGTCGATTTAATCACAATTAAGTCATGGGGAAAAAGAGAAAGTTGGTGGATTCATGCAATCACCAACCTAGACTACAGACAGCAGCATCGCTTTCATCATTAACTTCCGCTAGCGATTGTCATATCTGCAATAAGGAACCTATTGGTCCGGCAAAAAAGTTATTTTCATCAAGAAAAAAGTCACGACATGAGGACATCATTGTGAACTTTAAAATACCAAATCCTGTTCTTTTATTTTCTAATCGGGTGACAAAGAAAAATCCATTTTTCACCAACTTAAAGGTAATACAACTAGCTTATGTACACGTTAATGAAATGTGCATCATAAATCAAAATCACAGAATCATTGCAATAAAAACCTGTAGTTGATTGTTGATTCTCATATACTTAAATGCGGTTTTTTAATAATAATTACATACTCGATGTTACATCAACAGGTTAAGTGTCATCCAATTGGAAGCTCCCCTTTGGTTCAAAAAAAATCAAAATGTGCAACCCCAATAAAAAAACAAGAAGTTCAGCAAAGTTCAAGTTGTAACGGGGCAAGGGTTGCTGTTGAAGAAAATCTGTACTGCATCCCACATGAGGTGGCCCCTCATGCAGGTACGGCCTTTATTTATATACACCTAATTACCGATGTACCATACGCCCTAGATAAAATAGGAAAACAATAATGTTAGTGGTACTTTAATTTCAAATTAATGTATTTATGAATAGGAACAAACAATGATTGTTCAGCTGCGGACAAAAATGTTCGACAACAGCAACAGCTTCAATTACGACCGTTGTTTTTTGAGGTTCCGTTGGAAGAGTCGCAAGTGTTTGTTCCGCGTAACTGGATATTTTCATCAATTCTCAATACCTTTCGAGAAAATATACATGCAAGAGGTGTTGTACTATTTGGAGCTCCTGGAACCGGTAAAGATATCAGCAGATACATATTGCTTTGGTTCAATGAATATCTTTGTGCACTGACATTTACGTTGACTTTTCTTTTAATTACATACAATGATTAGGAAAAACTGCTGTCGCGCTTGAGCTGGTCGAATATAGCTGCTTTGGAAGGAAGCGAGATCATGACCCAGAAATCGAGAGTGGTCGAATATCATCAATGTCCGTTGAAAGTGGCGATTATTCTAGTGACGAAGGGCACCGTGAGACTGATAACTTGTTGGCTCTTAAGTCATTAGTGCAAAACGTTGTTGCATATCATTTTTGCCAGGTAGACAAGACACATTTTTTAACCTTATTCTCATACTTAGTAATGATCTATGACATAATATGTATAACGTTACGTTATATTTATTTAACTCACATACGCTCACATTTAGTTGGATAATCGATCTACATGCTTGGTACCAGAATTTATTCACTCATTGGCTGCCCAATTATGTCAGGCTCCATCTTTGGCATCGTACCGGGATTACCTGATACATAATCCAGTGCTGCTGGTATTTTTTCTATGGATTATCATTGTCTTACTATTATACATTTAATTCTATTGGGTATAACCGTTTTGAGCAACTTTGTATGAATATCTTTTAGGATGGACTGTCAATAGAAAACTGTACAATCAACCCAGGTAAAGCATTTTTGAGTGGAATTATTGAGCCCCTGACTCACTTGCGACGAACCAAAAAGCTAGCAGAAGGCTATTTCCTGGTTCTCATTGATTCTATTGGAGAGGCAGAATGTCACAAAATTAGCACAAGGGACACCATTTCATCATTTCTCTCCAAACAAATACTTAGAGTTCCTCACTGGATCAAATTTATTGTTACAATCCGGACATCTCAGTTGGAAATTTTGTCCCTTGTTCCATTCAAAAAGATATCGTAAGTTGTAGTCGATAAAATAATATATACGGATGTACAAGTTTTTACTGCGACAAATTACGCGAAATTTATTACACATTAGGTTGGACTCAATGAGTGAAGATATTGAGGAAGATTTGCACGGTTATATCAATTATCGGATTTCATCACATCCCACGATAAAAAACAACGTTACAGCCAGTCTATTGTCAAATAATAAATCAGAAGGGAACATATTGAAGAATTTGAAAAACCATCTAAGCCACTTGTCAGGAGGATGTATTTTATATTTAAAGCTAACGTTGGATTTGATTCAGCATGGCCACCTTGTCATTAAATCTACTGGCTTTAAGGTACAAGTATTTACTACAAGGCAAATAATGTCATGTCATTTAAGAGCATAATTATAAACAATTCAATTTATGTCCATTTTAGATACTTCCGATTTCCTTGTCCGAGGTGTTTTCATTGCACTGTAACCTTCGATTCCCATCAACACGCGCCTTTAGTTTGGTTCAGCCAATTTTATCAACATGCCTAGCTGCGTTGAATCCTCTAACCTTGTTGGAAATTTATCATTCCATCAATTCGCTACGAGCAAATGAAAACCTGGACTGGACTCAGTTTTTACGAATTTTCAAGGTAGGCAGATAATTGTACGTACCAAGACCAATGATTTGTAATTTTAAGTTACAAATTTTAACTGTTATTTGTGCTTTCACAGAACCTCAAAGGTCTTTTAATCAAACGACTTGATGGGACGTACATGTTTTTTCATTCATCTTTCCGCGATTGGCTTGTTAGGCGTGAGCGAGATGAAAGCGATGCAAAATTTTCATGTGATGTTAGGTACCTAAATGAATTGATCTATCATGGCAAAGTAGAGACTGATTTTTTTAATTCGCTCTCACAAGTTATTATTTTAATAGGGTCGGTAATTCTGCAATTGCTTTCCGTCTGACGTCAATTGAAGCGCCCTTGTCTCCAACCAAGACAATGGAACTGGCCCACCACATTCTGAAAGCTGGTGTATTTAAATCATCACCAGTTCTATCCAGCAACACAACCAGAAGTATTCCAAACAAAGAGTTGCAAGCCTTGTGGCTACTTACTGCTACAAAGGATATTGGAAGCGCCATAATATCATTTGCAAACGTTTACACACCTAATCCCAAAGTATGGCAGACTTCTTTGGTTGCTTTTTCCCCTAACTATTTATATTATAATAAGCTAATTAGAAAATTTCTTAAATTAAAATGCACACATGCGATTTCAGATAACCAGACTTTTCCTTCAAGCTGGTGCATCGCCAAATCAAAAAACAAATTATTTCAAAAATTCTCCTCTGTTGGGAGCCTATGCTGGTGCAGGATTTTGCTCCCTCGTGTCCTTACTATTGGCATACGGAGCGGATGTAAATGGAACCAATGATGATGGCGATACTGCTTTGCATCTTGCCTGCGACCGTGGGCATTTAGATATCGTGGGACTGCTAGTTGACGAAGGTGCGACCTTGAGCAGGCTAAACAACTTTAAAGAAACAGCAATGACAAAAGCCGCAAAGAATAATCACACTGACATACTTTCCCATTTGGTTGAATTGGAAGAGAATTTATTTGCCCCAATGGAAAAACTAACAATGATTAAAGAAACATTGGTAGTTGGTTGCGCGTACAATCACTTTGATGTGGTGGATTTGTGTGCAGAATTCGTGCAGGATTTCAATTTCCACGAAACAAGATCCGGAGAGACGCCTGTAAGCACAGCCAGCAAAAATGGGCATCACAACATTGTCCGCACACTTATTTTGGAAGGAGCAAATCCTGACATGACTAGTGACAAAGGAGTTCCTCCGTTAATAGTCGCCGCTAAAGAACAGCATCATCGCGTTATTGAAGCCTTGGTGGAAGGTGGCGCTTGTCTAAACGTTACCGATTTGCAATCCAAAACTGCTTTGATGTATGCTGCAAAACAAAATGACTTGATTTCTTTGGAATACTTGATTAAGAAGGGTGCGGATTTAAAATTGCGGGATAAAGATGGCATCTGTGCCCTTGGATGGGCTTGCTTGCGAAGTAATACTGACGCTGTTGAGCTACTTTTGGAGTCGGATAACGTGGAGGTTAACGGGGTAGATAACTTGGGACGAACGCCATTAGATTTAGCTGCATTTACAGGAGCCGAAGAAATAGTAACGGTGAGACTATGCTATTTACTAGGTTTTTGTATATAGGTAATTAACTATCAATATCAATGCACACCAAAACTTATTAATGTAACGGTTACAGCTACTGCTTGAGAAGGGAGCTTTGATCGAGCATGTTGATGTACAAGGAATCCGACCACTCGACCGTGCTGTCGGATGTGGTCACACAAGTCTGGTGCAGCTATTTTTGCGCAGAGGGGCAAAGTTGGGCCCGGGCACATGGGCAATGGCAAATTCAAAACCACAGATAATGTAATTGATAAATAATTCAGTGGAAGTTGGTATCAATTTGAAGGTTAGGTATTTCTTATTGGATCTTTTTCTTGCGTTTTCAATATTTCAGACTTTGTTTGTTAAATAAGCTGTTGGAGGATGGTGTCTTTTTGCTCCATAAAGGACAATATCGAGAAGCTGCTCACCGATTTCAGTATTCCCTTCGGAAAGTGCCAATTCATGAGTATCATGATGACACACGAGCCGACTTTGAGGACATTTGGAAATGCTTAACCCTCAACTTGATTCGGTGTAAAACTAACATGAAGGTGGAACATCAACTTTATCCCTATTTCAAATTCATTGAATCAATTATGAATGTGTATTATTAATTATGTATTTCATGTTGAAAGGAATGTGCGGAAGCAATGGATCAAGTAAAGGAGCTTGCAGAAAAATATCCGGAATGTGCAGAAGTGTTTTTTGAGAAGGCTCAAATACACAAAGCGCTTGGGTATGTATGTGTAATGGAAATGTGATTAGTAAAGGAACATTTGACATCGGCGTTTCTTATGTTTCTAATTTATTAACTGTAGGGTGCTAGATGCAGCTCGAAAAGATGCGCTATTTGCTTTGGCTTTGAACGAAAAGGACTCAGGAAACAATGTTGATTTGAGAGGCCAGTTGGAGGAACTACTGGATGAAATTTCAAAATAAACTCAAAGTTTGTGTAAAAAAGTAAATAGGTTATAAGCATTTTATTGCTGTTCAGAGAAAATTATATCTGACAACAACCAAAAATGCAGTAATATGAACTTATTTTATATGAATCATACATTATTTGTGTATTTTACAAAATAAAATTTTAAGCAATTATTACAAATTAATTCACATTGATATTCCATTCTTTGCACATACTGCAAATAAAGAACCGTCTCTTTTATGGCATGCATGAATAGATTTTCAACCCACCATTGGCATTTAAAAACACATCCAACCGATTTTGCTTAAGTCATGGTCCAAGTGCTATTAGATCTTGCTGAAATATTAATCTGTATAGTCTGACTGAGAGCAACTCTATCATTCAATCAATGAGGAAGGCTTCAATCAATATCTTTGCAAAGTCCTGCTGCACAGTCTACGATAATGAGCTTGGTGTCAAGTCATTTACGAGCAAGAAAAATATACATAAATGTGGAAGAAAGGTAAATAGCAGTACAACAATGACAAACATATTTTATTTCTGTACAAGTAAATTACAAACCTATAATGAGTATTTTTTCAGTCACAGTCTTACAAACAACGGGGCACCTTGATACAAACGTGCAGGGGATCACATACTGGCCCAATGAGTCAAAATTCATTCTTACGTCCTGATAATTCTTGCAGGACAACACAAATATCTTCAGCAATTCAATAAATACTTCCCTTCGTTCCATTACTTAAACCAATTCTCCTTCATCCAATGTGAAATTAGGATTACGCTTACAAGATCAATGCAATGCAGTAGCCAAGTAGGATCACAGCCTACTGTTGTCTTCATCTTCCAAATCACTTTTCTCTTCATTCGCAGACTCGGGTATAACTCCATTAATTCCAAGACAAAAACCCTCATTGTTGGTCCTGTTCACTTGCAAATGGTATTTACCATCATCGCCAGGCTTCATTGTAACCCTGCGGGCTTCAGTTTGGCTTTCAGAATGCCCATTGCCATTCTTTTCATGCGTACCATTACCGGTTGGAGGATAAGGCCTTTTAACTCGGTTAATTTTATCGTACTTCTTTTTGTTCCATGGCCTAACGATGAAGTAGTACACGATTTCAAACAAACTAAGGAGACTGCATCCCATATAAAGTCCAAGTAAACCTCCAGTGTTGGCTACGAAAAAAAACACTCTTAGTATATTCTTTAAAGGTAAAAGCTTGCTAATGAAATTGGTAGGTATGGGTTAGTTACCAATTAAATCAGTTATTCCATACAATTGACTTCTCACTTTGGGGTAAGTTGAGTCTTCACCAAAGTAGACATGAATTATAGAAACGTTTTTCTTCGCCCTTAAGAAAGTTTATGAATTTAAACATTGTCAACTTAAAAATTGTTCACAAATGCCACAGCTCAACTTACCACGGTGCAGATTTATTGGCTTCATCAACCCAAAGGTCTAGCCTTTGCAAAGGGGCTAAAGTAGCACTTGCTGAATAACTGACTTCACTGCAGGTTGGCAAGCATATTTGGCACATATTCTTCACTCCAGATTTATACATACTTTCTAGTTACAAATAAATAAAAACTTGGTTTACAACTACCAGCACTTTATAACCTTATACGTTGATATTTTTAACAGTTTTGAATTACTTTTAACATTTTCTGCGCAAGTAAAGTTAGCAGGACTACAAATATCCCTTGTGTCGTCTCCTACAAAAGAAATTAAAGAAATAGGACAATCCTTAACAATAATAGTGACATATTCATTGACAAACTCCAATCGTGGATGTATCATATATATTCAATATTTATATAAAGCATTGTATGCATACTTACGTGGCATATAATATCTTACACAGTTACATTGTTCATATGTAATATTGGCCACGCATTCATCTAAGCAATTTGAAGCGGAATAGTAGGCGTAATACTTGAGTGTGAATTCATTTTCAAAGTAACATTTACGGTGTTCCTGTAAGAAGACATTTATTTCAAAGTCTTGAAGCGGCAATTTATGTTAGTTATGTACGTTTAATGTTTCATGGGATGAAACTTACAATAGCATAAGACCTAATAACTTCTTCTGCTCGAATGACATTTGGTTTGACACTGACGAAATGCTCATAACTAGGTCTTAGCGCAATTCCAAAATCTGTCACATGTGGAATGTCATAGGAGTAGTGCACGCTGAGCTATATAATGCAGATATTCATACATAAGTCAAGAATCAGACGAATGACATCATTCAACGTATAAAGTATATTGGTTGTTTGCAACACTTACGCGAAAGCCTGTGGAATCCGAGGACGTGCAAAAATACTACAAAAGTTTAAATGAAGCAAACATAAAATAAAATCACTTTTAAACATTTTTCCAACTTTCGTAGTAAATTGTATTCAACTTTACCTCATCCAAAGCCGGGTCAGCTAGAAACATCAAACCTGATGCTTTCCCTGCTCGGTGCTGATGTCTCGGTCGTTTCGCTGCGCTTTCTCCAAAGATGTTCTCAAAATTTCCATTATTTTCCTCCCACTTGGTTAAATATTCTTGGGTGTCTCTACTGTCATTTCTACAAGAACACGTTTAATTTCACCGTTATATCATTTTTCCGAATCTCATTGAACTTAAAAGATTCTTACTATATTCTTACATAGCTTAAATCGCATACTTACGTGTATCTGTGCAATAAAGAGCGAGGTACCATGTTAAATGTACAACATTTGCCAAAATTTGTTTCAATTGGTCTAAAAACCTTGTCACATTTGACAGAATCACCTTCCCACATACACAACTGAATCATTTCACTGCACGGTTGGGATGCCTAGAAAATGTAGTTAAAAACGACAGCAATACAGTTACATATAAACGGCAGGTATAAACCAATGCTCAATGAATGCTAAATTAGGGCTGAATGTTCAATGTTACCTTGCGTAGAAATCGCGTAACATCCTCCACGTTTTCTTCTTCCCTTGTCATATGAACCTTTGCTAACAGCGCAGGGTCGACGACACCTCTCTTCATCGAATAATTGAACATTTTACTGAACGGCTTGTTTGAAACAGAACAAACGTGATCCAAATAATACACGTCTTGTCTAGCCTTTTGAACTCGTTCACTGGTTTCATTAGACTCATTTGCAATCCTTTGGGAATAAAAAAATAATTTCGTTTCAATTCAACTGAATTGCCCTTCCATTATATATTTGAGCAACGAAATTTTATTATTTAAAGTTTAACATACTTCATATACTGCCTTGCTTTAGACCTCAGCACTCTATTTAAATCAATAAAATTGTTTAATGAATTAACTGACACACAAAGAATGTCGAAGTACTAATTGAAATATTATTAGCCTGTGAAAAAATTACTTGTTCATATTGCAAATGGTAACGGCAGGAAAAGGCAAATCTCCTATGAACATCTCAGACGATTGAAGCGTAACTAATATTGGACTGGTGTAATATTTGACAATAACCGAATTAATTAGCCATAACGATGTGGCGGCAGATATGATGAATACGACCGCCCACAGGATTCTATTTCAAAAAGATCAATAGTTTCAAATATGAAAATGAAATAATGTGTATTAGTTTAAGAGATGTTTTCTCAACAACACATTATCACCAATATCACTCAACAAAGTAACTTTGCAACATTATGTACCTTTCTCCAATGTGAATCCCTTCTGCTCCCAGATATTGCAGCCCATGTATAGACGTGTCATTGCAAAAGGAACCAAAAATACTCTTATCCGAAGGTGTCCACCAACGAATCCCTTTCTTCCTACTACTAGACATCTTTCCAGTGTTAGCAGTGCGAGACGCTAGCCTAAACTCGGTAACCTTTTCATCAAAACTAAGCTGCTTTTTCAAAGAACCCTTTTTGGGTGTTGATGCATTGCTGTCTGGAAGAGGACTTTCCATCTTAAGAATACTGCACTTTAATTTATAAAATAAATAATGCAACGCAAGCAATCCGTGCACTAGTCACTGTAAATCCCTCATTACTTTGTTAACTATTCCACTGGAACGGAAATGGACTGGTATATCAACAGGTAGGTATTTTTGCTGATAAGTTAACACTCCTGCATTACGCGTATTTACTCTCCATAAACAGCGAATGTCCAGTGCGAAAATATATACAGCCTCCTGCACCGTTTGTTGATATTTGCGAATGCACAGGTTCTCATAACTTAACCCTTTCTACGATTCAAAATCGAAACATAAACTAAAACTATATGCTTAACTTACATTGCAACATTATATGTTGTATTCATTTCCATTTTTTACGTCTGGACACTACTAGTAGCAGTTCACATTTTTATAAAATGGATAGCTGCTGGAAATTATAGTGCTTGAATTCATATAAAGTTGTTTTTATTTCATCCATGCAAAAAGTTGTAGCATCTGAGTGTTAAAAATTGCCACACAGCAAAGAAGAAATGGACCTCAGAAAACTGCACAGACACAACAAGATAGTGGCAGGCAATGGTACCGGTAATGGAAATTGAGATTGAGACTTCGTGGTGAATCGTGAATAATAATGACCATTGAAATAATACGAAGAAGTAATGATGAGTCAAATGCTCTCTCACAAGTTTTTCCACATTTATCCCTTGCGGGATACATGATGTTTTTGTGAGCTACGGCTTAAAAATTGCATACGTAAACAATTACATTTTTTCCTCTTAAAAAGTAGAAATTCATGTTAAGGTGATACATATGTGTTGAAAATTTTGATGTATGATTCAAAGTAAAGTACGCTGATATGAGCAAACAATGCTTTATTTTCCAAATATTGTCCATTGTATTTAGTAAACGTAATGAAATCTGGATTATCCTTATCCATGAAGGTACTAGTGCGCTAGTCCTGAAGCGCGTTAAGAGGTACATAGGTATGCTTATGATATATTGATGTGATGATGATGATAAAGATGGACGTGGATACAAAGTCAGCAACCGCAACCGGACAGGACCTGGAGCAATAAAAAGGATAATACAAAATGGGTCCATTAAAATGAGCAACATTTTGCTTTCGCGAGCGTGTACATGAGCGACGCTTCATCACGTCAGTAAAACGCTTCATTGTTCCACGAAGTCAATCGAATGCTTGAAAAAAATAAGTCCAGTTTTCAATATCGTGAGAGATCTTGTGGAAAATTTCTCTGCCTAACCATTACGTGCAGAAGAATCTGCATGTTTAATTAACCGCATATATAGTAGCAATTGTAAGTAAAATGTTATTAAATACTTTCCGAGCAGACCCTCATTGTCGATATAAGATTGTTTCCCCAGTTAAGTATAGTATTTCGTTGCCCATTTCATATCTATTTACAATCTACATTAACATTATGAAATGAGTCATTACGAAGGAAATATCGTTTAAATGTATATACCTATTGAAGTGTCTTTTTTATTATCTTTGCATGGCACAAAACAGGTTTGCTCTGAATTCTGCAGCATGTACATGATACCATGTGTATAGGTTTCGTTTGGACATATCCCATAGAAGAAATGGAACGTATTTAGGTAAACCTGAAAAAAAGTAACTTTCAGCAGCATTCAATATTAAATTGACATGTACGTAATTACGAGAAAAAAACTAAGCTTAATTCGTTCTACCACTAAACATCATCGAATCCACAAGCAAAAAAATCTTGAGGTTTCAAGGTGATTTAGATCCAAGTAGTAGAAGTTGTTTGTTTTTGTAAGAGATTGTGAAACTATTTCAGCAACTTGCCTGTCACACTTTTTTGATGAAGGCGTTAAAAATTCCGATCAACAACAGATCCTGTCTAATAAGAGGTTCATACCGCATCCCCCCATTAAAGAGGCAAAGAAATTACAGGAAAATCAGCAGTTCGCTTTAATATTCTAAATAAATATGAAATATTCTCTTTAATGTACATACAAACGCAGCGACACGTTCAATAAATCACCACTTTAATCATAACTACAAAAATAATACGCAAATTAGAAGATCTCTATTAAATTTCGATAATAATAGCTGTCATCAATATCCATCGCACATCGCATCATCTTGAGAAATTATGAATGGTTTACATCGGCCTTGTGCATTGTATTTACATGTACATTTTTTAAAATTTTTATTGTGTTTACATTTTTGTATAAACTGAAAATGTGCCCTGGTTGGTAGAACTGTATCTGATGTTACAGTCTACAGTGATGATTTCCGCACGAACTTACCGATGGGATCAATAAATTGATGAGAGCTCTTATTGATGAACTGAGAACACGAATATTTTGGGGATTGATAGGCCAGGTGTAAACGGGAAATCATTCATTGACAAAGATACGCATAAATATGCATACAATTGCCGTTTTCGTACTTTCGTACAATACATTGAATTCGTTGTCATATATTATGTATGTACATATAGATATATACATAATACATACTGCACACGAGGGTAAACCTTATCCGTAATACACGGAATAAGGATTGAAAATCTATAGATGAAAGAAATTCGGATAGAAAAGGATGCTACAAAGTTGCACAATAATGACAAAATAATAATATGGAACAGAGTTTCGTGCGCGTGTAGCGTAGTAAAAAGTAGGAAATAGGAGACCGTCTATCCACAAAACAAACCCCTCTCTCTAAAAACATCAAAAAGATCAAGAAGTGTAGTATGGATTCTATGGATAGTGGAAAGACACAAGGAAATGGGCTATGAAGCAGAATAGAAGCGCATCACATCACACTATTCAATTTGATGTGGTTTTCAGAGTTTTTTTTATCCGTCCGAGTCTTGTTGGTTGCTGAGTCCGTTCCCGTGGCACAAGCAAAGCTTTGCTGGATAATGTTTGGAACAGAGTCTCATTCGACTAGGAAAAAAATTCCACATAGATTTCAACTCAGGCTCCGTGGCCCAATGGATAAGGCGTCGGACTTCGGATCCGAAGATTGAGGGTTCGAGTCCCTTCGGAGTCAAATATTTTTTGCAGTTTTTTTTGCTTGTGGGTTCACACACTATTCACTGCTTACCACCATATCTGATGAACTGATGAAAAATTTCTAATCTTTTTATTGATATTTTTTTAAATAATGGGTAGTGGCTTTAGAAATGATATTAATATGCAATTTACTTATTGGTTTCGGTTTTTGTGTACGCGTGTCGCGTTCATCTGTGTAATGCGTATTTCTAGCAATGCTAGTATCCAGATATTTTATAGTAAAATATGTGCTTATGTGTAAGCCGTAAGCGGTGATTATAAAAATACAATCTTTTATTCATTTGATAGCAGTTTGTATGGTTAGTAATAAAAATGTTAAAAGCTACGTATAATACAACAAATCTCTTCGAAAGATGGCAAAAAATGGTTAAAACCTGCGAAACTGCTTTTTGAATTTTTCAAAATGAAAATCGTCAGTGGCTTTTTCTCCTCTTTCTTTTTCCACAGGTCCAGTCCCAACTTCTTCCGGTTCTGCTCCAACGACAACGACCTTTCTTGGCTTTGGAGTTTCCTTTTCTACTCGTGGGCGTTTATTTGAATGCGAAGAGTGAGGATCCTCAATGTTAACTATTGTACATAAAAATAAACGCATTTTAATATAAGAATTTTTAGGATAAATATTTTCGTAATCAAATTCAGTTTTCTTTGCTTAGCATACATCTATTATGTTGCACAAAATTGACAGCCATGTTGGTGGGGACGAACATGGAAGGGCCTTCCTTTTTGCTCAGTCTATCACGTAGAATCTTCTGTTTCGCCTCCTCTGTTGCTTCTATATTCTTTATTTTTACCCTATAACGAAAATTCACAAAATTAAATATGTAATCAACAAATTAAACTAATTTTATTTGTTGTTGAATAAGCATTTAAAATCCTACGATAACTTACTCAATTCCTAAATCTACTTCGGGAATACCACTGAGCATTTGATTACTCAACATTTCTTCGCTCCTTGTGCTACTGGACTTTCGTAAATGTTCCGGAAGTGCCATGAGAGCAGCTTCTTCAGGTGATAAAAATTTGGTATCATCAGGACTAACAATTTCTACTGATGACTTTTTGGTTGCAACTGCTTGTTTGTGCTCCCTCAATTTTTCTTCAATATACTTCAACATTTCTGCATCTTCATCCCGGGTATTTGTTTCCGCCGAAAACTGAGTTCCAATGCCAGTGTCATAAGCATCGTCTTTATTTTGCTGGAAACTTCCCTTCTTTAGAGCATCCATGTCTATCATCCCTCCAGTCTGAGTTTTGAAAGGGTCATTCTACAGGGTCATAATATTTTCGTTAAGTATTACTTAATGCCCGTCACCTTCACCACTGCAGTAATTTACTACGCGAAACTGATAACCAACTTAACTATAAATTAAAACGATAAGAATTATTGTGTGTACCGATAAGCCTTCTTCCTCGGGGCCGACCTTCTTCCCCAGAGCCAGTGCTACAGCGCTGACTCCATGTGGTCGTTGACGAAGCTTCCTTAGCTCTTTGAACAATTCCACTTTCTCTCTACAATAAACAGAAAATTATAATTAAATGAATACCTAAATAAGCATTTTTAGTACAATTCTTCTGCGAGACACAGTTACAACTTAGTTTTGTATTAAGAGTAGTGTAGTTACAATTATTTTAACTTACGTGAGATCATCTTTGTCCCCTTCATTTTTCCCCTCCTCATCTTCTTCCAACTCTTCCAGATTACGAGCCCGTAGATTTCTTCGTGACTTTTTCTTAAAGACAACAGGTTGCACCGGTGGTTCTTCCCCGGGAGGTGAAATAGTCTCCTCCGAGTCCTCCATTAGTTATAATTAAACAAAACACAGAAAACGGGTAAAAGGATTATGTATATAATTTCATTCACTCTACCACGTAATCGTAGTCACTTCAAAGAGCACAATACACATTCATTTAAAAACAAAAACAACGCGTTTTAATAAGCAAATTAATAACCTCTTTCTACGAAGTCTACATAAACAAGATGAATGGAATGTGTGTTTTCCTTTTTTGCATTTTACGTGTAGAACAGATGAGCTTGCAGTTTGCCGCACAGACAGACTACAGGAAAGAGCAGACAATGAGAAAGAGGGCATCAAGCTTTTGGGCATTTTTTAGAAGAACCTGCCTGCATCATAATAATAATAAGTTATAAGTGTAGGAGTAAAATCATGAATGAAAAATCCCCAAAAATATAATATTAAATTCATAAAACCTCAAGAAAATTGTATTTAGGTAACTACAATGAGTAATTTGCGTTTCGGCACGCTTGATTGTGGCTATAATATACACAGGTAAAAATTTTAATAAAAAAACATTATTTTAAGTAAAAGTATTAATCATTTCATTCATTTCATTACGGTGCATATAGTATGTGCTATGAAATGAACACATTATTAGGAATCTAGTTTTTTCGTACTAGAAAAGAAATGTAAATGTACAAATCTTTCTTAAATAAGAAACAATTTCATTTTAATCAGTTTTATTTTTATCCCCACAAGTGTCTCATATTTAATCAGATAACATGGCTTATTTTAATCAGAGGTTTTTTTTTTAATCTGTCACATTTTATAAGAGTGACGGCTTAACCTAAAGCTACATGTCGTTCGGTTAGTATTCATACGATATTGATTGATTCAATTGAAATTTGCGTAATATTATGTGCCAGAAAATGTATTGCCTTAAAATAATGTCATCCGTGGTCAAAAACATTTTTTTTATCCTTACACACGTGATGAATGAAAAATAAAATGTGCTGGTCGCTTTCATCTGGACGTGGAAGGTAATAAACTTGCAAATAAACGCAAATTGTTTTTTTTTTCAGGCATCTTCAATAAAAACCATGCTTTTAGCAAACCAAATACAATTTCTTATTTGATGAAAAACATGGCTGGGTAATTCCTCTTTATGAAGTAGTATTTTATCCCTTATACATACATTCTTTGTGTACACATGCATTATATGGTATTATATTAAACGATTATAATCGATAATTAACGAGCACCGTCAGGGCAGATATGTATAATCGATCGGATTATATCCGAACCAAATTAAGTGGGTAGTTAGGTGTAGGGTATATGGATAAGCTATGAAATCTTCTGTGACCTACCTACCAAAGATCATGATCATTTTGTTCATTAACGAGCCTTGATGGCAAATATTAGCACAGCACAAATATATGAAAAGACTATATTTATTGTTGCGTTGCTGTTGGCTATTATTCGTTTCATAGTGTTAGTAAAGTAAATATACATGAAATGAGTATATCACTTTAACGTGGTGTGTAACGTAAGTGTTTGTAATACAATACAATAATGCACCGCAACTGCATTGCATCTATCTATAAATGGTGTACGCGGTGGCAAATGGGGAATTCTCTTTCTCTCTCTATCTAATCTTCCTTCGACTTTGTTGTTGGTGGTTGGTATGGGGTAGAGATTGCAATTGTATAAAGTGGAGCTCTCTGCAAGAGCAAACGGATGGATAAAGATGATGATGATGACTGGCTTACAATTGGCATGAAATATGAAACACAATACAGGATAGTTGAAAATGAAATATAAAAAAGGCAGCTGAGCAGTTCTGTAATGCGGCTGCTGAGAGCTTAAACTCTCCAAAATACTGAGGGAGATGATATTTTTGGTGCAGTTTTAAAAGATCTTCCAAGAGACAAAGTGCGACTTACTTACTGCTGAATGGGAGAAAATAAGGTAAACTGACTATTCATTGTTTGTAATAAGTATAAAATGTTTGCTAAAAAACAATATAGTTAGTTACCTATACACATATTACAAAAATGTTTCACCAGCAAAAAAAGTGTTGCTGTGTCGAGAGGGCAGAGGCCCATTTCATGACAAAGTTATTTTGTTCTTCCGGTGACCGGATTTGATAAGAGTTACAATTATTCTTTATATTAGGTATGTACAAGTACAATACTTTTGGACGGAGCTTGTAAAAGTTTGCAATTCTGCATGACACGAGCTGAGCATATCGCGTTGTTGGTGGTGGGATAAGTTATTCAACAGGGCAGCCTATTTCATTTACATTGATTACGGCACGGTGCAGATGTTCTATGCAGTATGTGGAAATGAAGGAGAAATGTGTGTAAACTTTCACTTGTAGTGTAAGTGCACACACACACACGCTTTACATGGTTTCGTTACAACGCAAAAGAATAAAAAAAAGTACAAGTGAAAGTAATAAATAGAAACAGAGGAACAGCACATTATTGATTTTCAGTAATCAGTAGACTTGGGCTCCACTCATGCATCATATAGTCGTCCACACAGTCTGGTCTGGTCAACCGGTCTTATGTTTTTATTAGCTGGGCTTCGTATGTGAGGGCTTAAAACATAATTTATTCCATTTCAGATAGATCCATGACTCATGATGTGTTTTCTGTCATTTCTCCGCCCTCCTCATTCTGTTGTAAAAAATAAAGCGCTTTCTTTCGGAAAGCCAACAACAGCTTCATAATGGATGGGAAAGAGTTCAGACAATGAAACATTGAAAAAATATAGTTATCACTAAAGTAGTGAAGTATATCAACTTAAAAAGAACATGTACTCGTTTGGGATGTGGGACCGAACAAGCATGTAGTGTAGTGTGCGCACTACTTGTTTGCACATCAGTAAAATTTTCAGAGGTAATTAAAATATTCTTTACATTTCACTCCCCCTAAACTAACCGAGATATATTTTGCGCTCCATGAAAGTTATCTGTTGATTCAGGAAATATTAAATAATTGTCTCAACGAAATACGTACGTTCGTCGTTCGGTTTTACATTTATCAAAACACGTATAGGTTGGACGTGAACAAGAGTATCTTAGTTGTTTGGTACAAATTGTTTAAGAATCTTCAATTTAACATTTTCGAAACGTCTATTATTCATTTGACCGTACGTACCTCATCTTTCCTCTATCTTAAATTTCCGTACTCTTTTAGTACAGACTGTTAATGAAGTATTTACAGTCTTTGCATCATTATCGCCTACATATAATACATTGGTATTTATTACTTGGAATTTGCTTGCAAGTATGAATACAGGTATGTGTATAGTATTTTCTTGTGCAAAAAAAAATGTGAAATGTTTTAGTGGAAATCTTGAACAAGCTCAATAGGAGTCTGAATAACAATGGGTATTTGACAAACATGACTTTCACCCAAATATTCATAGCACCACTATTTGCATTGAATTGATAACAAGTGAAGGAGTTATTTTTGTAGCGATCCAAAAATATAAAAAATGCAACAAGCGGCAATAAATACTAGTTAGAATCGGTTACGGCGACATATAATCTATGCTCAACACTCGATAGCGACAGGCTATCGATTCATACTTCACTCATCGTTCTAGTTAGCTCACACAAACAACGGCGTAGCGATAGTCGTGCAGTGACAGTAAATCATAGTTTGCATTGCTAATTATTACGAATAGCAAGTATAATGTAGACATAAGCTCAGAGCTTTTTAGTATTCGATATGCATGACTCGGCGAATAATAATTTACTGCTAGTCGTTCTGAGCATTATCGTTTTGAATTTATGCTGACAAAAGATATGAAACCAAAGCACATTATTTATTCTTTCTCCATTGTACTCTTGACAGTGTCTGTCTTTTGAACTTTAACTCGTCTACCGTGTTATTTAATGCCTTCCAATCTTGTAAATGTGAATTTATTTTTTCGCATTTTTCATTGCTCATATTCCTGTTAATTGCATTTATGTTGGTAGTGTAATTTATACTGCTCACTGATTCTATTGATTATAAGTTACTGACGTGTGACGCAACGTTGTATTTGTTATTGTTACACTTGTCCTAAACTGACAATAAACTGTGTTTTGCTACGAATCTATCATTAGACAAGAATAGCTTTCTTTCTTTCAAAATTGGATGATGATACATTTAATTCTCTTAAAATTATGTTGATCCTGTGTTGACTCTGGCTCCAATTTTGTACGGTACGGTATTTACACACAAGCCTACATCATGTAGGCTACACGTTTGTACTTTTCTAACGAGCAACTGTTATTAATTTGATACAGTCCAAATATGCGTCATCCTCATAACTAAACGCTTTAGTTACGTTACGGTAAATCGGATGATGTTTGAACATACATACACAGTTACTAGCTATAATCATGTTCGTTATGAAATAATGGTATGAACTGAAGCATTTTCCACCATTTTCCTGCTCTCTTGATGCTTGTAAATATTAATTAATTAATTCAATTTTTATGCACTGGATGATATTATGCATGTTCAGTATGCTTTCTCTCACAAAGGCGTTTTTTGGCTTGGATGTGCAATGATATGAAAAAAACATAAATCCTCAATCGAAACAAAGCAAGTGAAGGGTTTTTTCAATATGACTCTAATTACGGCAGAATGATTCTATCATTTTTATTCACATGTGTAGAATCCTATTGGTGTTTAATGAAAATGATCTGTTTCATTCTCGTAGATTCAATTTAATTCAGTGAGCGATCATGGACCAAAGTAAGCTTCCCGAAACCGCCCCAGCGATACCAACTGCTGCTGCTGAACCAATTGCTCAAACGTCCCCGTCTTTACGTTCCAATCGACTTGCCAAACGTGCATTACGAAGTAAGTCAAAACGAAATGATCTATGAATATTAATTCGAAATCCATGAAACAAACCAATAGATTATTATAGAGTCTCTTGTCGTTTTCGTATATACTTTTCTCTTGCAATTTAAATTTTGTTTTGTAAAAGTAAAACTATTTTGTTCTAGACAGTCGCGTTCATTTTGACGAGGAGGGGTTTCTACCTCCATTCGAAGAAAACCCAGTGGTTGTGAAAGTTATTGGAGAAGAGCAAAGTCGCACGGTGGGCGTCTATCTAGGATTTCTACAAGAGGAGCACAAGTATGAAATCAAGTTTTGTATCCCGATGGACCTATGCCAGGAGTACCTCCTCCCTAGCTCAAAGACACATACGGAAGGAGTAAACGTAGATGTTTGCAAGAAACCAGTTATTTGTAGCATACAGAAATTAGAGTGGTGTAAGGTGGCAGTACCGAATGGTGTGTCATCGTCGCCTATCCGTCTGCAAATTTCCATTGAGCTACAACTGTCCAATCATTCCATGCCAATTTTTGAAGATAAATTTACCATCAGGTCAGACGCTGTCCCAGATCGCTTTGTGCATGTCAGCATATCAGCGAAAATTATGGGTAAACACTTTGATTAACTGAAATACATGTCAAACGCTAGCAGATATCGCGCCAGACTTTTAAGCTCCTTTGTGTTTAGTGTACAAATATTTTTTTTTAATTTCAGGTAAGCACATGGGCACTCCGTCCTTAAAAGACGGGATAAGATGTGTTGGACATTGTCCGGTTCCGGACTCAGATTCTGATGCGGAGGAAGAAAAGGAAAGAAATTAATCTAACTTTACATAACATGTAGTTTTATAAAAAACACGATACATTCAACTTACATACTACCTTCATACATATAACACGGGGTTCCTTGTTTAAAGTCATTCACCGCATCGTTTTAATTAATAACAAGTACACGTTTTGCCTTCATACAAACACATCAATGCAATCCTTCCTACATTTTGTGATGTTCTATGAATTGAATGAATCCATTCTTCGCAACTGCACAAATTAAATAAATTATGAGTAGAGCATAACATTATTCGGAGTAATATTTAATAGCAGTGCTAGTTATTGTTACAATTTTAATTCTGTATTCACGACACAATTGACTGTTCTACTAACTGTTCAACGTTTGTAGGCTATGCATACATGTATGAGTTTATTTACATTAATTACGCACTTTCACTTTCAACTTTTGTGATTTAATACAAATATATATATTAATTATGATTCTATTATAGCGTGATGTTTCAACTACGGTACCATTATATTACACTGTATTTATTGTTGAGTATTATTGATAGCAGATCAGTAAATAAATAAAATTAAAATTCTGAAGCTTCATGATTTATGTACGCCAACTTATCGCTTACTCCTTTGTCCTTTGCATTATACATAAGTATTCATAGCATCTTTCGACACAATTTTACAGACATTTAAAAATTAATGGCTTAGCCTAGTATAATATATAATGTGCTGGCTGGCGATGCAAAAATATTTGTTTGCTTCCCTCTTCATGGAAGACGAGCATGCTATGTTATAATACGTACATGTATTAAGAAGTTTTAAACGACAATCATAATCTTGTTTTTCCTTTAATAATAACACAGCAGCCTTTCAAGTTGTTGAAAACACAAAAGTGAGAACAGACCGTCCCTTAATCCTTTAGCTCTACAGCACTTCCGTGAAAGTGTTGTTTTACAAACACGCATAATGAACGAGAAGCTGGGGGTGCTCACTTTCATATACAACGTGAGCTTTTATATACATATGTTATACAGCATACTATCATTTTCCAGTTGCGAACGCAAATTTAATTGGTTTTGAAAGCTTAAAGAACGTAAGTCGACTCGTACATATATATAGTCGTACCTTTGAGAATGGTAATATATGTGGTAATTAATACAAAGTTTTTCTTATAAGGGACCTTCTAAAAAGTTCCCGGGCAGATGAACTTTATATTGCTTCTAGGATTTTTATTGCGTAGAATGTGACTACAGAAGAGTTGAACTGTAGCTGATGTTTCATGGAAGCTTGAATAAGAGGTCAGCAGAATACAAAGTAGCTTGAGTAATCCCCAATTTTACATAATACCTCCAGTAAATACCTATTAAGACCGTGCAGAGAAGCCCATATTGAAATATGTGGTTTATAGTTACCGTACAGTCAAGGCAGAATAATGGAATTTGCTCGGTGCAGTGAATAGCTCGCTTGAAAGAAAGGAAATCGAGATAATTATCGAATAAACGAATCATTTCTTCATGGACCTATGCATGGTTGTACCCTATAACGGGAGCAATTTTGGTAATGTAAGCGGGTATAATATTATTCTGGCACTGGCTTTCCGTCTCATGAATTTCAAAGTCATATTGTTTCCTTGAGTCGTCATAAACTGATTCGCCTAGGTAAGTGAAGTATGTATTGAGGGGGAAAAGACCATTGGTTCTTCTTCGTTTTTTCAAGGATGCAAATGAGCTTGTTAATTTCATCTTGATATAAGTATCAAATTCCATTCCTACACTTTCAATGATGGATGAAACACGTTGTTTTGAAGTTCTACAAGTATGATCATTGATCATTAATAAAATTGACTTTGCCCAATCGAAAAGGACAGAAGCCAAGTGCACGTGTGTGGTAACGCAACCCAACCCACAGATTGTGATTGCATAACTTTTTCGTTTTCTTTTAGCTTTCCACAAGAAAACTGTGCAGCAGTAGTGATGCTTGAGATACCTATACGTAAGTCATGAACTAGTACAGGTATATAATATATAGAACCAGTATAGAATAGAAAACAGAAAGCGAGAGACATGATGATTGATTATCTTGAAACTTGAAACATGCTGACATATGTAAACGTACTTGTATATATAGCACTGTTCCCTTTCCCTTTTAGCCAGTACTCTTTAGATTACGAGCTTTGTTTTCAATTGATTGGCAATATGTAGACCTTAAATACACTTTTAAGAAACGCAACAACAAACGGTGTTGTCCGATTTCTCTAAGAAGTGGTTTTGAATTCCCCGTGGTTCTAATGTTCCTCAGACTTTGGCTTTCCGTTTTTTGTATACCTTACTTGCGTGGTATATACATTTTCGCATATCTGACTTTCGCTCTATGCATATTGATATCAGTACCTAAACGTACTTATTGCCAGGAAAATGCAATTTATTGAAAAGGCCTGCTAACCACCTTGTTTTCTTTCATGTTCTTCAACATGGAAGAGGTTACGTCATTAGTCATTATATCAGTCAACGAATGAAAATTCTATTCATGAACGCACCACGCCATGATATTAAAAACCCTGCGTCATAACAAACATTTCCAGGCACATGTCAGGGATTCTGGTAGGAGTGAAAAAGGCACATATGCATGCAGCCGTACCACAAAGATAAACAGATTATGAAAATTCCCAATATGTTCTATTTAACTACACGTACAACGTACCATTTTCTCTTATCAGCGTACTTTCTGTTGTTTCGTGTATGAAATAGGATGAGCTTAAATATTTTATTACTATATACTTTGATGATAATAATAATATAATATTCTTAGACACACACCTTTCACCATTATTGTAAAATTTACACCATACTACATATCTTCCTCATTGGTCCGGAACTGATACGTAAAAGTTATTCATGGATGAAGATTTTGCTGTTTCTTTCTAGAAAAACAGTGACACTTACCTTTAGGTTGTGATGACGCGTGTAATAATATACGTATGCAAGTATGCAATACTAGAGCTTCGTCAAAGCCGGGGCAAATGAAGACACTTTTGAAGAAAGTCAGAAAATGGATATAGGTATGTACTGTGCGCTGCTGTCATGGAACATGCATGTCACAAGGCATTAGAAGTTCATTCCCGTCACAGTTCACCTGCTCCATGCACATATTCTAGATTCTCGGAAGCATATCTATTCTACTGTCACAAAAATAGTAACGAGGTGAAAGTACGCATAACGAAACCTCGTCTTACTGATCTGTCCAAATTGAATGTCAACTATGCATATACATACTGTGTTGCTCTTCCCCTAATTAAAAATTCCTTTGTGCAAGTATTAAAATCGACCGTATCATCATGATAAACCAAAGAAAACAAACCTCTGGCATGTTAATTGCTGCACCGTCAACAGGAGGCAACAGGTGAACCATGAACCAAATATGATGTGATCATAGTGCCTCTATTATCCATGCATTTATGATAGACAATCTATATTTCATAAACAACCATTGTGAGTAAACACTCAAAATACTATAATGTCTGCCTAATTAAAATGAAGGGATTCAGAGTACAATCTTGGAGGTGGGTTTGAATACTGTAAAGCAGCACCAGAATCTACAGAATGGCAGGCATATCAGGTCCAACGCGTGCTGTCTATTAAAGAGCTTAAGAAGAGAAACTTAAAGCTAGAGGAACAAATCCTATCAGAAGCGAGGACGACGAACAGTGACAGGAGTGTAATTGAACACCTTGACCCAAATATAAATAGATGCGCCTCAAACAAGGTTTAAAACCGCAAATAATTGAGAGCAACCCACTCTACGCAAATTCATAAATTTACAAGAATTCGTTGGAATATTATGGCAGTTGCACACAAATGATCTAATACTCTACTAAACTAATGAACGGAATGATAAAAATTATGACAACGTTTTCTTCCATGATTCGAAAGAGACTGCCACATCCTCCTGAGACATCTGGCATTACAGCCATCCTGAAAAAAGTTAGAAAATACACAGCTCATTCCCAGCCCAAGGATATTTCGAATGTTACGTGGAAGGAGCCAGTTGCAGACATGAAATTTTTACCTGTAGGTTGGATGAAAGTTCCTGTGGTGCCTAAGTTTCATCATCAACAAGCGCAAGCCCGCCCTCATGAAAAAAATCTTACAAGGAATAAGATTAGCTCGGTTGAGAACAACGTGAAAGGAAAATTCGGTATTGCTAGAAAACAAGTTTCCATCAATTTTACAGAGAGATCTGGAAAAAATAGGAAGCCACACAAGCGGAATAATGGAAAAAGTAACCTCAACAAACCTATCGCTAACGTCGAATCTGAGGATAACAGGTACGTGTTTGTACATTACATATTAGTTATTCCATGTAACATCATATAATACATGTAGGTACATAAATATGTATTGCGATCTTATATATGACACATTATATGACCGGCATTTGTGTAATAGTCACTTCTACACTACTCCCAGTCTACTGTGTGTCGTAAAAAGTTCGTATTTTATTTCATACACAATCCAATGATGGCAAAGGCACTTCAATCTTCAACGAGTAGACTTGATGAAAGTAAACATGTTTAAACATCTAAAAAGAGCAGATAATTTGCAAGGTACAAAGGAATGCGGAGGGGAGGAACAGACAGCATTCAGCATGTTTACAATTCAACCGCACGTTGTATTTTATGTAAGCGTATCAGTTCTGCGTGACCATGAAAATTTTGGTGTTCATTTTATCCCAAAAAAATATCGCAACTGCTTAATGGTTTTTCATTGCAAAAGATACACATTAACATAATCAGTGGTGCATATACATATGACGTGCTAGTAAAAAGCAATTTCAAGCTTATTTCTTGCTCCTCTTATCGTCATGTAGTAATGTTATATTAACTCATATTATAGCAGTAAGGTCAATAAGATAGGACGACGACGCAATAATGCCGAACAACCGACAAAGATGAATTCAGCGAACTCTTCAAAGAAATTCGGCGAGATGTCTATTGCTGGCACAGTGAAATCTCAAAAAGAGACACTATTGCCAACTGATGCTTCAGCTCCAACTGGGAAAAGTTTTTCCATGCAAACATTTGAAAACGAGTCATTTTCATCCGAAGCCACAGCGGTAGAAATGGAAGTAGTGGGGAAAGTACCAGTAGCATTTGGAATTAAACATGATCAAGCAATTTCTGACAATAACAACAACAACAATCCTTTACCAGAAAGCACAACAGCGATCGCTTCTTGTGAAATCAACCAGGGAAAAGCTTCTCCTGCTTATAATATCCAGGAAAGCGACTCCAATTCCAATGTATACGACGACAAGTGCTTAACAGACACAAAAACCAATGGTGTCGATGATACTCTTCTTGTTTACTCCACTTACCGACAAGATTCAAATGGAAATACTATTGTGTCTGAGCCTACGCAATCGCATGCAAAGAAAATTCTGGCTGAAAATAGTACAATGAGTACTGCCAAATCATGTTTTGGAATGCCATCCACAGAGCAAGAAACTGTTTTCGGATGCAGCGACTCTACGTCATTTCGTTTTGGCGAACCACATCAAATAAATGAAGTGGACGGAGGGAACGGCTCGAAAGAATTCCATGACTTTCGAAAAGCATTAATTTCAAAAGAGCATTTAATTCAACTGACTGCCCGTAAAAGTTCTAATGGCGATGGAAAAAATGAGTTTTTAAAAACTGTTAAATCCAATATTCCCTGGGAATCAAACTCCAGTTTGTATGCAACTGAACGAAAGAACAAACTGGTTAAATTTGATCAAGTGGAGACCATTCTTAAGCACTTGCAACCACCGGTATTACCGGATTTGGAGGTTTGCAATGTTGTTCCAGGTACACCAGAGTGGCAAAAGTACTGGGACGACTTCAACCAGAAAATTGGCGAGTATTACTCCTGTGTGGAGAAGTACTCGAAGCAAATGGATGCTCTTTTGGTGGATGACGATGAAAATGCAAACGAGTACAAAAATGAGCTTCGGAAACGTCATCAAGATGAAATGGCTTTGAAAATTAGGTAGGAAACAAACAAAAACATTCTCCACGGGATAGTAAAAATAATTGATGACGCGCATAAGGTTGTTGTACCGTTGTTTGTTGTTGACGTACTGACGGTACTTGACTTGTTGCATGTCATGTTGTTCAGCATTCACCTTCAACATTCGAGATTATATATGATACGCTTAGTTATCTATGACATTTAATTTAAATAGAATGGGAATGACATTGTCCAAGCCACCTTTGATTAGACAGCCGCTCAAGGATACACTTGAAATTGGCGGATACGTGATACGTCCTTTGGGAGGCGCAGTGGATCACGCCAGTGTTTCCACTTGCGATCAAAGCTCCTTCCGACTGGAAATTCCATGTGACAAGATGGATGGTGGCTTGGACGGTATTACCGTTGACAAGAAGCTCAATGCGATGACCATCGTGATTCCTTCGGGCGAAAAGAGCCCTTTTCTCAAACTGGTGCAAATTTCCGTTCCAATTTATAAGAAAGTGCAAAACCTTGAAATTGGAAGTCCTTTACACAATGGAGGAAAGCTCGTGGTGATTGGAAAATAAACTAGATGGATGATAGACTTCCTCCTAATACTCAGTTTGATTATGCCTTGCAAAATTTTTGTTTCAAAATTTCCGTGTAAAAATCCAGAATTATATGTGTACTTATATGAGAATCGGAAATACAACATTAAGGATGCCCTTTAAAAAAATTCGTATCAAACTTTGTATTTTTTCTACCGTAACATGAAATGCAACTATATTAAAAACGATAGCACTCACTCAGTCGAGGACTGTAAATAGGCAGTTGTAATGACATCGTGTAAAAAATGTCATGCATGGCTTATTGGTTATTAGCTTAGCGTCTATTCAAAATTACCTTTAGTGGTTTATACAATACCTTCTCGACGAATTTCCGGTTCTTTGCTTTCACTAGCTTGTGTGAAATCAAGTGTACAAAACCTATAGAAATTCCCGGAGCAGAGATGCACACACTCACTCACGTCGGTTTTTCGGCGGGAGTGGGAGTAGAATTACATGAACGTCAGATTATATCTAAATGAAAAGTTAAGTGGTTAGTTGAAAAAGGATAGTTTTATTCATGGCCATAAATAAATTCACAAGTAAAATTAGAATAATATGGGGTCATTTGTATGCTAAATTAATTGGTCGGAAGAATCAAAGATGGTCTGTAGGTTTCTATTATTGTTAGACTTGTTAAAGATGCCGACAATTTTCGAGTTCATGAAGCAAAACGTACAAATGAAAGGCCCAATAAGAAGGGCTAATTTTAGTGAGTGGAAATGTTGAAATTTTAATGGATACAAAGTGAGTAGTACTTTGCTCACCGGAAGCGTGGGAGTGTTCTCCGAGAGAATTTTTAAAGGTGTGTATCTCTGTTGTGAGAATCCATAAAATGAGAACGAGACAGTCGCTTCTCTTTACCTTCATATCATCCGAAAAAGACATTCGATTTAAAAGATTACAAGTAGGATCCCTCGTTTGATTGAATTTGTCTCTTACGAACTGTGTTATGAATTGAGAGCTATAACAATAAATAAACACTTTCTATTTATGTTATGTGTTATGTATTACTATACTGTGAAATATCATGATTATATGTTCAAGTTTTTCCAGATACAGATGCCCATGAAACTAGGACGGGTGTAAACCCGAAATAAAAAACTACCGGAATCGTGTTGTGTGTGAAATTGAGTCATTTGACACTCAGCTCTCCTTCCTAAGACTAATCTTAAATTTTTCGACCAATTTCCTAAGTAATATATTTTCACCTTTTCGTGACCCTTCGACCCCTAAGGGTCATGGAGCCACCACTCCGACAGTTGACCGAATTGACCCATGGTGTCATGACAAAAAATGATCAGCTTTTTATCCTCTTTCAGATAAGTAAATAAAAAAAATTTGCCCATAAGGAAGTATGGGGAACCTTGCCCCCCACCATTCCCCTGGGGGTAGGGCCTGGAACCCCAAAATCAATAGGGAAATTACTTTTGCCCTAAGGTACCTCCATGCAAAATTTGGAACGAATCGGTCAACGTGGAGAGGAGTTATTGTGTTCACAGACATACAGACACACAGACACACAGACAAACAAAACAATCGCAATAACTACCTATATAAGCATTTCATGCTTCCGGTAGTTAATAAATATACATAGTTAAGCATATGCCTGTAAACTAATGCAAAAGAAAGCAATAAACTAACGAACCGTTCTAAAACTTATTTTTGTTTATATGTAGGTAATAGGTATGTCCTTGAAAATCATTCTTTAAGCCCGAGTCATCTTTTAGAATATTGTATTTGGTAAGCAATTTATGGATTTTTCTATCAAAGTCAGATATTATATTACTCTTAAAATGAAAAAAGCAACGCAACCTTGTTGGGCTTCTCGCTTCATCGGCGCAGCTGAGATATGAAATGTCTGACGCACACAGTATTTACAGATAAATAAAATACGAATGCTAATAATTATATTTTTATACCTTATTTCTTTGTAAAGGTCAACAGTAGTCAAACTGATTACTTGTCAATTTAGTACTTACATACATTTTACATAAGCTTTCTGTTTTTAAATAATCAATTTTCCAAAAAATAATGACGCTAAAAAATACTTAGCTTTAGTACCATTTCATTGGCGTTTTATAATATCGCACCGGCTGTAATGTCTATACCATTTATTTGTTGAGGTTAACACATCAGGCCAGTGGGTCTTTCGTGATCTAGAAATGATTAATTTAGCTATGAGTGCACTGTGGGTATGTTCGTTTGACAGACCCGAAGAACGGACAGACAGAAATGTGAAAGGAATGTGTAAAACAAACCCAAGTGAAAACTTGTTGACCCTTATGTATATATTTTCACTACGCTTGTGTGTGTAATGCGCTCTAAGAAATTCCCCATTTATGGGATTTCTCTTTGTGTAAGTGAAAGCATTATTGAACCCGTTGTTACCTTATAGTATGTTATGCAACTACTTGATTAAATCTTTCACGGTCAGTTAATAATGCACGGGTGATTTTTCAATGGTGTCTTATGCATTGCTTTTGCCTTGTTATCTAATTCAAAAGTAGTTCGTGTCTCTTATCCCAATCATGATATTATGAGATAAAGTTGTGCATACCTCAATGTAGTTTCTCTTGTGCAAGTCAAAAAGTAATAATCATGTGAACTGGTCATCTGCAATTACAAAAGTTGAGGTATTTGCTTGCGTTCTTCACAAAGACCCTGTACAATAAATGTTGGACCATGTAATAAAAACGAAATGTTTATTTAGCGGAAAGAAAGCTTCAATTTATTCATCATAAGGGTGAGGTGGTAAAACCAGTAACTCATCACACAAATTAATTACTGACATTATGCTTTCTATTAGTGTAGTTAATAAAATATAGCTTGTTAACTTCAACCTATTTTGACAGCTTACAAAAATTGTATACATTCACCAATTGTAAGACATTATGTTAGAACAAGAATGTTACACAAGACGACATATTGTGCATACCGATACATATAAAATGTACGCCCACTGAGTTTCTTTACATTATCTACCTATGTACATAAGTGATATATATATATTAAGTATACAATATTACAGACTTCCGTTTAATTTCAATTTGATCGCCGGAAACACAAGGTAAAAATATTCGTTTGTAGTTACAAGGTTATCACATTTTACAGACATCAACATCCAGCGCTACGTGTAATTCAAGCCGTTACCGTTAAAGCCAAAAATATATCATACGCAATAAAAGAATGAACAATGCGCAGAATAATGCGTATATTTTGTAGCAAAGAAATTGTGTTATTTATGGACTTATATTTATATATACTGCGTAGTACAAAGGTATCTTATTTTACATTTGAACAGACAGTTTTTTCTTTAAAAATCAGGTGAACACACATTCATATAATTACATTTATGCCTATGCAGAATCAGAGGTAAACAACTTATACAGTAGAAACACATTATGCGATTTTTCGTCTACCTGATGATAATATATTTAGTACACTGTACATACCTACATGTAAACATATATATAGAAATACTAAAAAAACTACGCAAATCTTTGAACTTTTTAATGCTTCTACAGATGTAATATTTTAGAGATAATAGCATTTGTCAAAATTCTAGGAATTTCCTTTGGACAAAAGTGAAACTACTCTGCTGGTAAAGTTACCTCCATTTGAATTTGAACGCTACATCATACACCGTTTTACACTGAAAGTACCTATATATTATGCAAAACACGATACAAGAAATTTAATTATATCCTTTCTGCAACACGACAAGATGATAACAGATTAGAATGTGGCACGGAAATCCGATGCTACGAATACAAACAATAATGATGCGAGTAACCGGATATTTCACAATCAGCAGCGTAAAAAATGCCAGTGTCTACATTTCTAACATTTGGATTTTCTCCTTTTGGCGCATAGCGAGGTACAATCTAGACTTGATGCTTATACCGATAACAATTAAGCTAAATTTGTTGGATCAAATTTTAAACTGGAGTTATTTGTACCATTGTACTTACTTAATCGTAACAAGATCTCAAAAAATCTCTGCAAAAAGAGTTCAACAAATAGCATGAAAATCTTAAAATAAGATACATTTCAAACATCATACGTCTTATCTTACAGTTCTTAGAAAATATGTAATAGAATAGAAACGTTTGATAAATCTTCATGCCTACTTAGGCAACTGCTCACAGGAAATTGACACTTGCACAGGTAAAGGTACGGGAACTTCAGTCTGTAGTCGAATTCCTATATCTACAAGGGTAATGATGATTGATGAGACAAACTTACCGCCATTGGTTAACTGGTATCATTGGAATGCCATTTGGTGACCCAATGCCCACGAGATGAACCCCACCATTATAATCTCTCTCAATGAACCTGGTATTTACATTGTTGGCTCTGTAGATTGCTCTGGAAAGATGTGGACGTGGAGGGGCATTCCTGCACAAAATTCTGCGAAAAGCTCTCTGAAACTCTCTCGACGTACAAGCGTAGATCACTGGATTTAAACAGCTATTGAAGTATCCCAGCCAAAAGCAGAGATTGAAGATCCATTCTGGTATGCAATTTTCACAAAGAGCTCCTGTTGAAAGAAAAACCATTCAGTATCAGTATGAAAATTATTAGGGATCAGACATGAGGTTACTGCTATATGAAACCCAGCCAAATATCGTTGTTATTGAGTTAGTATTGATATAAAGTCAATACGTGGTCCTAATGAGTTTCAGCTTTAACGACATTTTCCGTACTTGACCAGTGTTCACCGTACAGGATAGTAATTACCACTTCCAAATCATATCATCATCAACTCTAGTGTGGAGTAACTAAAAAGGGTTCACGTGCAACAGCATCACTTTCACAATCTCTCACACTTGTTCAATGCATGTTATTGTAAGCTGTGAGCAGAAACAATTCCAGTAAAAATGTGTTTACCTATGGGAGATACAACTTTGCCAGTGCAGAGTGGGATATAGTATTACGGTAGGATGATAATATGATGGATTTAAGAAGTTTGTGTGAGAGACCACATCAAATGACCTTTGAATTGGTTTACTCCATAAATATAGTATGAAGTATGAAGAGAGTAGTGTTACAAAACCAAAATTCCAAATATGCTTGATATTACTCTGGAATGAAATTTATTCACAGCTCCAGTTTTCAAAATTTGACGGTTTCCTACCACACAAGAGAGTGAAAATGCCAGAAGCGTAATATTCTTCATGAACATCATGGATTTGAAAATAGCCATACAATAAAGATTTTAATTTCAAAGGGAGGCATTCGTATGTAAACACAACCATCATCATTTTGTGTACCGGGTAGTGAGTGATGTGGGTGGTTTTAAACCAAATAAATTATTCAACAACATCCACGTAATTTAGGTACAATGCGTGCATATAAGTACACTGAATTGCACTACTTTACACACCCGATAAAAGGAAGTTTTTCGTCAGACAGGAATTACTTTTCGACTACACAAGTGGCGCTTATACCCCCATTGTCTCTTTCATTTTTAGAACCATTTACGCTAACTCCATGCATCACCGACGTGTATACATACATGGGCTTCCATAAAAAATAGAGGCGCCTATTCATTATTTTTGTAGAACTACATATATGCATTTCAAAGAAAAATTTAATGGAAGAGAGAGAGAGATGAAAGCTGGGAGAAGAACGAATTGAAATAAACTACGCAATAACGGTGTGTTAAAAGAATGTAGGACCATTTTCTGTGTTGCACATTGATAAACGGTTTCCATGAAGCGGTCTTTATGGAACCGCCACTCTTGTGAAATACTTGGTTGAGAAACAGGAACTAGTGGATGTAAAATACAATTATGGTGTTTATGCAACGTCTTGGAAGTTGAATGCTGATATGTGTAATACTAATTACTGTAATGTAATAAGAAATAAACGCTTGTTTATTTGAGATTTTCGTCTTGGTTCGTGAACATTAAAATCACACAGAGTTACATAATAATAATGATGTGTATGTATGTATGCCACCGTCCTTCCAGTTGGTATATTTATATAAGCACTTTCTATGAATAAATACATACCCATCTAATAATAAGCTAGCGCTGTAATTTTTTATTCTACTTGTAACGCGCCATGTAAAAATCCATTTCAACAACAACCCCACTTGATGTAGTCACTCAAGTAGTTTTTCTTGCAAAAATGGCACAAGCAGAGACTCTAAAATATAGAGCCGTTTTGCAACATCATCGCTTTCGGGTAGGACAAAAGCAGGCATAATGTGTATTTTCATGATGATGACGCTTGATTAATATTTGATGAGATATTTGGTAACGAAGTGAGAGGCAAAAACACAGACACCATAGTAGGATTACTGACTTTCGCTGGGGATTAGAGGAAAGCATACTTTTCCAAGTTTATGATGGCGACGGCAACAAAGAAAAGAGCTCATCACCGTATCTACATTATACACGACAGGTAATTTAATACGTTTACTACACATGCAGCAGCAATTACAAACAGCACACGTTGTTAAAACTGGCAAATCTTGTTACCCCATGCCCGCATGTCGGCTACCTAAGTCAGTCAACCCTACACACACCATCAAGTAGGCAAATAGTTTTTGACGTACATGGAAAAAATGCAAGTAAATACATTAGGAAGAAAACAATTTTAATATTTGTAGGAGGGAGTACTTGTGTACATTTAGAGACAGCATTAGACTACATTCTCCTCAAAGTTTATTTTTCAGTCCCAAAGTACCAAAAGTAATGAAGAGATGTTGAAGGAAGCAGAGAAATGAAGTGAATCAACCAGAAATTTCTGCATAAACATTCCGAGTTACAAATTCAGCCCAGCCAGGATTTGTTTCTGGTAGACTACCTACTGCAAACATACCTTTGGAGGTATGAGTATGAGGTAGTTAGTTGTTATTGGCATTGCTCTATGGATGATGATCACGGCAGGAAGAACGAGACTAAAATTTCTGCAAGCTATTTATTTATGTTTCAAAAAAACAATGGAAAATTGTATGCGGGGTGTCTATGTACAGACTTTATGAATGTGAACATCAACTACACAAAGGCATGTTATTTCCACCCACGATGATAAATAAAAAGACTAACAATGAAGACCCTTTTGAAAGAGAGGTCGTCCGCTCAATTTTCAAGTGAGTTGTCGACATTTTTGTATTTCACTCATTTCATACTTGTTTTGTAGTATCTGTAATATCTATAAACAACCGTGCGACAGATTGCAAAAAGGTATGGGACCACTACTGCAAATCAAGTGTACGAATTGTTAATAAAAGTAAATACTGGTAGACGGAAGTTCAGTGTCGACTGTGAGACAAAAGGAAACTACCTATATATAGGTAGGTATGTATATGTAAATACATTTAATACTCGAACAAAAGGATTCCTTTTCTACGAACACCGAAAGTACTACATTGTAGGTAGGTAGTATTACTTCATTCTTGATGACAGTATACACAAAACGGCTTTTACTTCCTCTCCGAGTTTTTGCGAATCGCATCATTACGCAATTTTTGCTTCCTAGTTTCCCATCCGTGTCACTGTCCCGAACCAACATTTTAAACAGTCCGATGCTTTCACTATATTAATTTGTATACTTTTAAAGTTCAAAGTTTCAGCATCACTGTACCATACTTCCTAGTAAGCTTGTTAATATATATCCCTTCTCTAAGAAATCAGATTTTATACGTTTAGCACATTATTTTAACTAAACCTATGGAACCTTCTGTGGTAAAGAGAACTCGCACACCGGAACTCTCCATTTTTTCATGGAATACATTTTGAACAACGGGAAAATGCTTTTGTTTTCCGCGATCTAGGTGCTGTTGCAGAAATATACTCATCAGGTATTAGTGCAATATCAAGATTTGAGTAACGGCAATGCTCCACATCCGTCTATGACATTTTTACTTTACTAACAGGTTTTTCTAATACGTTGGAAGATCCCTACATAACGGCATCAAATATTCCAAGGCAGCAGCGGCTTTTTGTTGCTTCCCAGGAACTCCTTGTCAGTATGAAATGTAATAACGTGTATTTTCGTAGCGTGGAAAAGTAAGAATAATGGTATAATGAACAATGCCATATTCCTCTTAGATAATAACATATTCGATGCTATTTTGGCACCGTGTACATAGCATTATATACTTGTAATGTGAATTTCGAGTGAATAGATATTTCCACAGTCACTCATTGATATATTATATTCATGGAAAAAGTGTTACCGAAAATTCATTCCATCTCATTATTGATTTCTCGTTAGACTCTGCTGTTTCCTGTGCATTTTCATTTTATATCGCGGTTTGATAGTTTGAGATATATGCCTGGAGTCTTTGAGGGCGACAACGACAAGGTCTACTCCGATATGCAGCAATAATAATGGAGATAAAACTGCTACTTCTACTGCTTGAAGGGAGTTAGCCACTCAAATCAAATCATCCAAATAAATATTCGGGGAACCGGTATAGAGATCCTTTGAAGAAAGTGGAGAGCTGTGAAATTAGTTTTCTAATGCATGAGTAATGTAAGTGTACCTAGCTACTACCTGCACACTCTTGTTTCTACTTGACGTTTTTGTGGAGTGCTATACTCGCGTCAGCTTTCCCTCTAGAAGCTCATTGTATCAGAACTTAAACGCGTAAGTAACATGTATTGTATTTTACATCCTCGTACAAGGTTTGGCAACAACCTGTTCACGTTTCGAATTATCATGTTACAGTTGAATGAATCTCATTCAGAATAGGGGTTCGGGACTCGCGACATATACAGGCTACACGAGTTACGTGAAAGGAGATGAGGCATAGGACATTGGACTGATTGGTAGACTGTACAGAGTTTGCTAGACAGGAAACGAAACTGCTTAAAATGAAGGATAACATGAATGCTGATTCATTTATATGCGATTCTTTGTGGTTCATGTACCATGTGCTTGCATACAGCGTACCTCCATCTGAAAACAGTACGAGGGTTAATAGAAGTTTTTGTGTCTGAAACACTCCCAAGCAAAGCATAATAGTAAAACCGTATAAGTACTAGAATTTCTTTGTAGTTGACAATCAACTGTATTGTTTCCAAACTTTCTATGCATTATCAATCATATCGTTGTATTGATTACTGTACAAAATGTTGCTGTCTATGACTAGAGGCAATTACTCTCAATTCAAAGGTTATTCAATCGTTCCCAGGAAGTAAGTATATTCGCTTTATATGCCTACTAGATAGACCGGATATAGCCCAAGTTTTCTATTACCCATCAAGTGACAGTGAAGAAAATTAGGCAGATATTGATCCATTTTATCGAGAAAAGAATTTACATCATGGCTTGACTGTGTGTGACTTACCTATAGGCAGTACTATGAAAAACGGTAGCCAACATCCCAAAAACGAAATCACCACGATTGCTAACGTCTTTGCTGCCTTTTTATGTCTTCTGAACTTTGCAATTTTACCAAATCCGGGGTTGAGTTTCCTCTCTGGAGACGAGGAAGGTGGGCTAGGTGTTAGGGAGTTGGGTTGCACAGCGCCACAACCAGGATTTGCTCCTGCAACAACACAATGTTATGATTATTATCAGAATGGTTGTGCTACTACAAATTAAAATTATTAGCCACAATGGAGCAAGATAATTCTACGGGAATGATAATGATAAAACTTCTGATCAAGATTCTCACCAGGAGATCGATGTGACTTGTTATTGTTACCACCATTTTTCCCGGAACCATTGGGTTCTTGCTGCTTACTGCCATTTCGTTGTCGTCCATTGTTGTACGCCATGCAAGTCCAATTACAGTTGTACTCTGTTTGAGCTTGCAATGCTTTGTTTCCTCTGCCTCCTCGGTGAGCTCTAAGAACTGTACCAGTTTCAAGCATTCCTGGTGTGTCTATCCCAACCGCACCACCACATCCGTCCTCTGTGTGAGACGATGCAGACACTTCAGGACGCTCTATATCGGGGCAAAGAAAGACAATACATGCGATAAATATTGGTGTCATTACTTTCACCGCTATTTTTATGTATTCGTTCGGGATAGTGATGACGGAAAACTAGCCAGAAGGATTCATATGTTGTGGTACCTGAGATTCTTGCTTCAGGAATATCCAAGGGTTCCTTCGTACCCTTTCCATTCTTTCCATTTTTCGTAGGAGTAACTTTCATCAGTCCTAGATCAGGAGCTGACTGAGCGCGATTCCCATTTGCTAGTCCATAACCACCACCGATGGTACCTCCCATGTGAATTCTTAATGTAACATCCTGCTTTGTCGTTTTTTGCCCACTTTCTAAAAACTTGGTTTGCCTCATTGCTGCCTGATATATCTTCCAGTAAACGCTGAGTATAATCAACATCGGCAAGTAGAAGGATCCAGTGGCAGAGAAAAACACGTAACCCAATTGCTTGTTAACTGTGCAGTAGTATGGCTCATTGCCAGGGGGTTCTCTCCATCCGAGTAATGGACCAATGCTAATGGCGAAGGAAGCAGTCCATATTAGCACAATCAACAATGATGTTCGCTTTCCAACCATTATCGTAGAGTAAGCCAGCGGTCTTGTAACGCCAATGTATCGGTCCAGGGATATTACACAGAGAGAAAGTATGCTAGATGTGCAGCATAGAACGTCCACGGCAGCCCATATTTCACAAAACGTGTCACCAAAATACCACCTGGATAAATATAAAACAGAAAGGTAACAGCTTAATCTTAAGACGCTCCAAATGGATGTTTATCTTTAGAACAAAATGGATTTTTACTCTTGTATTTTTTTTCTGATCGGTCGATTTGGTTAACCTTTCTCAAAGTCAATTCATAATAATTATCATATCCAATGGAAGCATTCCAATAAAAACCTACCTTCCAAGCCATACACCACGCCACATGTCTAAATTCTTTTGCTCGCCTCGCCATAGCTGACATAGCAAGCAATTACGCTGTCACACACAAAGCATTACGTGAAAACATAAGTGTATTCCTCCCATTTCCTCTCTCTCCCTCTCCCTTTCTTTTTGTTTCAGCTCTGGTTTATATAATCTGTTTTTCTCTTCATGCACTTATTTGTTTTCTCAGGAAAAAAGTGAAGAATCTGAGCACAGGTATTTGAGAATGATTTCCAAGCGAGCAGTTTTAGCAGTAGGTGCTACCAACATGGGTACAATTTTGCATGTTACACATTATATTGTGTAGTCGTTACACTATCAATACATATTTATCTTGTTATTCGAAAGAGTATTAAAACTCTCATAACAATAACTTTATCCATTTCAATCCAAAACTTCAAATGACTTTGGATTCAACAAGGCTTTTTAGCAAAAAACGAAAGCTAAAATCCATACATTTGACACATCCAACTCGCAAGAAATGTGCTCATATCCGAAGTTTCATAACTACAATGATAATAAAAGGAAATGAAGAATGAACTTGCCGTGTCCGTTTAGCAGTGCATAACAGAGAAAATCTCTCTTTTTGTCACATAGTACGGCTTGCTCTCACGTAAGTCAGTAATCAAAAACAATGATGGTTGTACTTTGTAGAATAATGATTCTGTGTGTGTGGAACTTACTCCAGAGAAAGAGAGTCTCTCTGGAGAGGCATCAAAAGAAGAGAATGAATAAGAGTAGTTCTCTTAGAAATTCGACTGTCTTGTTTACCGTACAATGTGTAAACTGCAAACCTGTACTTGAGACCCTGCAGGAGAAGAACACTACAGTTTGACAAATGTACTCAACACAGGTAGGTTTATGCGTGTACTTGCCTCGTTTTGCGTTTTGCTTGTTCACAAGAAGGATATTTTTATGGGATGTGATAAAGCTTATGAAAAAGTTATTTCTTAAAACACCCTGCTTCCTGTGTCACAGGCAGAGAAGGAAACGTCTTTTATCCGTAGACCCCCGCGTCAGTTGAACATTACTTCATAATCCTGTCGGCTCTTCTATATTTCTAATAAAATAAAAATACCTACGAAGAAACGACAATGCGCCTCTATTCATTAAGTGCGATGATGTATCTGACGAAAAGCGAAGAAAGTGGAGATGATATGATAGAAAGAGGAGAAAAAGAACAAGACTCAAGGAGTGTGCTTTTGTGCGATGGTTTGGATAATGGCATACATACTACGTATAAAATATAGATGGGAATGCTATAATATCATCATCTTCTTCACTACTGGCATCCTTCATCTTTTATTTTTGGATGTTAAACGTGCGATGAAGAAGAGCAGACAAATAGTCCTTCCCATTTAATTACTGAGATTGAAATGCTTCCACTAATGTACACTTTTGGTGTCGTGAATTGTGAATCACATCTTTTATTCTTCTCTTACTATTTCAGCCTCTCTGTCTTTGAATATCACCTAAGTGCCAAGTGACAAACTATTTTGACGATTTTATTACGCAACTACTACGATTCAGCTAGTCGATTTTCCATAAACATGCTCAAGTGGATGGAGCTCTCCATTTTGTTCGTAATATATACGCTAAGCGTGTAGTTATGCCACTACTCCAACCCAACAAGATATCATTGACATAGTCCACAGTCCACAAACAGAACTTCGGACTAGCTACTACTTCTAATAAATACATGCCACTCAAGTATTTAACGTCTTTCATAATTACGAATCGATTTTGAAAGGAATCCGTTTCAATTAATTGCTCAAAAATCATCAAACGCAGATAGTGCACTTTCCTCGTCAATTAGATTGCGGAGGAAGTGTTACATAAATACTTGAGGGGTTTTCCTTTCCAAAACTAATGCTACTGTAGTGTAAATGCGCAGTAAATCCTCGGGGAATATCAGTGTCTCAGAGAGAGGTGTCCGCAAGTGGGCTAGTGAATGAATTTTGTTCAAGAGAAAGCAGACGTACGCATCAAATTGTACTTGATTTCAGCATTGCGAACGATGCGATGTATTTCCATTTGATTGCTATTGCCGCCCTGTCTGCAGACTTTAATTACTAACAACTCGTAATAGAGTGAATGAGTATGTATCATCATTTTTACGTATTTCGCCTCACCATAATGCTATATAAATAAATGTATGCGCCATTACTTATACCTTATACCAGATTTTCTATGAGCGAGTAAGCTATAAATACCTAAATGTTATTATGTTCATATAATACCTTTTAATTTGTTTGAAACAGCTTATGCACACAACAACATCATTAGTTTAAGGCACTTTCAAAATTGTGAAGATCTGTTGGAGGGGTTGGCCATAAAAGTGAATGAAATTGTGTACTATGTAGGATTATTATACTAAAAATTACAGTAAGGAAATGACAAACCTGCCCGAAATATCATTCAAGGAAAGGAAGTGAAAAAAGAGTTTATAAAAATGAAAATATTTACCAATTTGTTCGAGTTGTTGAGAAAGATCTACAAAATTTGTACATTTACAGTCACATGTACATATATACTACTACTATTACAATGCTCTAGCAGTAGCTATTATTACAAACTAATGATCCTGAGGCCGTTTCTATTTCAGCAAATAGTTCTAGTTCTACTTTGCAAATACCTAATTTTTAGTCTTCAATCTTGATCTTTCAACCATGATATATTATATGTAAACATAAAAATTCCCTTTGGTTTTTGTGTAGGCTTGCCAGAGTATATTGCAGAAAAGCATTTAGCGGAATAATGATCTTAAGTTTCTTTCATCATCTGAAAATGCAACATGTAATAATAAAAAGTAATAACAAGACTGAATCAAACGCATAATGATTTAGACAGAGCAAACATTATAATCAATAGGGAGACCTTTAACCAACATTGAGACATACAGTTGGTGCAAAAATTGAATGCTGGTCGAACCGAATATTTTGAATCAGTAACTATTATTCTCCGAAAAATAATGAGCAGCCTATTCTGACATCGGTATTCAGTAAATTTCCGAAACTCCATTAAAAGGTACAACCCATTCTTTTATAAGACCTTTTCAGTGAGTTGAATAACGCACCTACAGCGTCCAATGTAATTGATAAAATTGGATCAGAGAAAGTCGAACGCTTTCATTATAACCGGTTTCGCAAAGGAATGTATAGTAATTTGTGCGAGGTTTCTTTGTCCTTGCCATATATATTATAACATAATATGATTATGGAAGCAGTTAGTACGCATTCCTTTCATCGCCCAATCATTTCCCCACATGTACATATATGAATCTGACTTCCCTCTAATAGGCATTATTACTTTGGTCTGGTGAAAGTCTTCCTTTTACTTTAACATTTCCGCCGTCTTTGATTAAATATATTTATATAGATGTCAGATTATCGGATATTTTTATTAGTACGTGACATCAAATGTCCTTTTCCCAATAGCCGCTCGTGTAGCTAATAACAAAAAACATAATGCTGTACTAATTGGATCCTCACCGAAAATCCGTTTTCCATTTTTGAAATGAACCAATGTTTGCCAAATCGTGTGTGCGCTTCAAGAAATTCGTTACTTGTTATTCAACCCCATGTAAACATTCTAAGTATGCATTTCGTACTATCTCTCCTAAACTAGTATTGTCAATGTTTCGCTTTTCAATATCGAAAGCATATCCAAAACAACAACAGTGTCCGATAGGACTCAACTTTCTCCAGATGTAATGGGAAATCTCGGAACACTACATCATTACATTAGAAAACATTTTTGCAGACAATGCCAGGAGCAATGTAAAATTCAGTTTAGGAGTTAACGTAATGTAACATAAAACGTTTACTGTCAAGATGTTGTTCTGATAGTGAGCTTCTGTTCATTTAATTACGGATGGAGCTGGATGAGTTTAAAAACATGTTTCCTGCTACGACACAACGTGACAACCATAGAGTAACACACCTAACGGCTTTATTAATCAAAATTTTGCACGACTGCAACTGCAACGGAATTTGGTATAGGAGTAGGTGTATTTAGTGGCATCAAGAGAAATGCAAGAAAAATAGTTCCGTAAAACAGTATGCACATGGTAGACTAGACAGATATTCCTTTAGAGATATTCGCGTAAACATCTCGCTCTGTAATCAAAAATTGACTCACTTGGAACACCAAGACAACGGGTAGGGGTGTGTAGGACTGATGTGTGTATGTGGGCGTAGATAAATAATATTTTTTTCAGACTGCAAAGAATGTGTGGATGTTAGTGGTTCGTTTTGGTTTGTTACCATGTCATTTACGGTTGAGTGAACGGTTTCAATTACATTACAACGCCATGTCTACGACCGAGTCCGAGTAATGGTGCCGTGTCAACTCTTACAACGTATGTTCCCATTACCGTATTTGACAAAAGACTACAAGCAGATTTCGTTCTCTAGAAAATCATTCCAAGTCCTAGACTAACTCGTTTTGACCTTCAGTGAAAGTCTGAAGATCCTAACCTACCAGCCAACAGGTATTTTCCATTATTTCACTGGTTTCCGCGCTGTAATTGAACATTAAGATAGTAAGACGTGGTATTACTTTTTTATCTCATAATACGCTACGCGCGACGAGTACGTCAAAGCAGGAGTACGAGAGTGCCGTGACCGTTTCAATCCCGGCGACACGTCATGAATGAAATCACGCCAAGTGGAAGGGAATGCTCATGTTTGTGCTGTGTTTATTTTGTGACATTACCTTTACACGGGTGTATATTTTACATTACATAATGCATAAACCTATATAGCATCCCACATGAAGTGATGGCTTATAGGTACAAGGGCCAGCATAACCCTATTGATCATGTTGATATAAAAAATGATGGAAGTATCATTTGTATTACAGTCAACTTTTTACTTGCCTTTAGCTTTTCCATCAATTACACATTCAACATTTTCTATACTTCAACTGCAGGTTTATGTACACGTTACCTAAACACACTTTTGCTTCCCCAAGGATAAATCACAATCGATTATAATTTTCAAAGTACAACTTCAATGAGTTGAACGTGTCGATGGTTTCCCTTGAATGAGGTGCAAAGTATGAAATCTTTGGTGACAGATAGGTAACTACTACACAACCCAAGGTAACTACTATCGTAACAGTAGGTATGCATATATACGTTTGTTTTGTTCGCAATAGTAGTCATTCGTAGTCACCAACAAACATAACGTTAAATACGATAGTCTTCAATGCCTTGGGAAAGATGAAAGAAAAACAACAAGCAAATTCAGCAAGTACGCCCGGCACGTGACATATCATTCGAATAGGAACTTAAACCCAACGACCATCACACAATGTGTTGTTCAAGTAGCCCCAACACTGCATGTTATTGCAATGTGATAATTCAAGAAGAGAGCGAGGTCACTTTTCGCGTAAGCGTAAAAACAAAAGCATTCCGTTTACTACCTACTACTACCGAATCGTTATATGAGTGGAGGAATGAAGTAGGGTTAGAAAGAAAGGTCATGATTGATTATATTTTATTTATTATATATCGCCAAAATTGCTGTATAAACATAGGTAGCTAGAATATATGACAGGAGATGAAAGCACACTTATGGTTAGTTCACTGGAAACCACGTCGCACTGGGGAAAATGTACTTACTTAGAGTAAGCAGAAGCAAACACAAAACGTAACCAACCGTTGCAAACTTCATACCGTAGCGTACACATTGTAAAAAAATTCCTGAACAAAGCATAAAGGAGTAATGCTTCGGGCGCATTATAAGTGCATGCATAATATTTTATTTTCACACATTCAAAACTTTTGATAATCTGTAATGCATCTGAGAACGTCTAGAGGTGGTTTTCAAAGTTAAGTACATCAATATACCAGTCCATCATTATGACGAAGGCACCCTACAGCACTGTATTTAACATGATACCGAACCTGCGGACACGGTTAGTTTAAACACGGCTTACCACGAATTCCACATCCATGATATAAAAATTCTAAGCCCAATGTTGTCTTTCTGTAAATCTAAATAAATAACGCAAGTTTATCGACTGTACTTTTATGGACAACAGCAGCAAGGGAACTGAAAGATAGAATTTTTACTGTGTACTTGTCATGAGGGTCACGTAGTTTGTATAATAAAACTACATAGGCAGAGGTTCAATTCTTATAAAATATTGGACAGTTGTATAGAACACTTTGGTGTTTTTGTAAGCTCTAGCCTAACGTATTTTAAATAAGTTCGTAAATTTCCTAAAGACGCTAGAAACATCATTATGGTTTCTCTATTTCACCATCATCCCGTTCACGGATCTACTATTATATGTATGTCAATATGCTTATACGTATTTTGAATAGAATTCATTTCTTTGAAAGTGATAAAAATGGATGGAGAACAGGAAAAGTGTACGGTGAAAGCTTTCTTTTGAAGGAACCACTTAATACACTCACTTTAATCGAAAACAAAAAATGTTTTCTTTGTTCGCCACTTTTTGTAGTTCCATAATTTCGTTTATCTATTAAGGATTCTCCAATTTGTGACTTTAGAATAAACCCTCAAATAGGTTCTCGTCTTGCGTAACGAACTTCCTTTCAGTTTATATACCCTTTCATAGAGGCACAAGGGAACTTGAAGAAATTTATTATCCCATTGTTATGAAATAAAACTTTTTAAAGGGAATAGCAAAATAAAGCGTCGTGTATTGCGACAGCGTATATAGTGATCACAACGTCCTGTGAATGGTAGCGAACAAAAGGCAGCTCGTGAAGATGATATTTCCGTAAAGTTAAAGTATCCTATGCCTCATATACAAAAAAGGACGAATCCTGCACTGCACGAAGGCATCCAACGCGTAAACATTTACCAGCGCAGCACATCCGAAGGTGACTAAGGATTATGGGTTTGACCGCGACTATAAATTCATTGTATCTACAAGATATACATACCTAAATATTTGCACTATCCCAATTGTGTGCACCCGTACTAAAAAATTGAAGCTAAAGCTCTTCCAGTCCTAGGTGCCGAATTCGTGAATATGAAGTAGGTGTAGGTGTAGGGTTGGCAGAATTGCACAAAGGGAAAGTACTACAAACTTTAAAGGTGAAGTTGAAATGATAAATTTGAATGTCAAAGGCAGCCAGTGTTTCAGAGTTTGTTTGTATTTGCATGTACACAAAACGGCATTCAATACAAAGCTATATATGTACATTGTATTATGTGGACTCTAGTTTAAGGACTACGTAATGTACAGAATAGTCAAAACTACTGACAACTTCAATATAAAAATTGGGTTAACACTGCGACTAGAAACACTAACCATATGCGTAAAAAGTACTTCGCTGAATAAGCTTCCTCTTCAGGGAAAAGTATTTTGAAATTTTAAAAACTTTCTTTTTCTGTTGGATAAGACACTAGGTATGTGGTACTTGGAAATAAATAATATATATACCTACATGCATACATTTATTCACACAACACTGACAACATACACAAAAATCCTAATTCCTTGAAATTACTAAAACAGTTCCATGTTTCATGACCGAGCGTGGGTTTTGAAATTTGAATGCTTCATTTCTGACCACTATACTGAATAAGCAGTGAGTCAAAGAGATTCATAACTCACTTACATTAGCCAACTGAAATGCCAGGAGGCTCCTTTGCCTCACTAACTCTTTTTCTGTGAAAAAAATCGTGGGGGATGAAGTTGGGTTACGCCAATTTAGAACTACCGGCTTAATTTTGTGTTTAATCCGAAATCATTATGAGGATAGGTGAAGGGAATGTATACATATGTACCTATGTAAAACATTTCACAAATGTAGTAAACGACCACTTGGACAGCCACTTTATGAAATTGATATTAATTTAAGCTATTCTGTTCAAGTTTCTCATTAGCAAGATTGTGAGTTGTCCGAATAAACGCACAATATCATGGAATTATATACCTGTCCTTCACAAAATATTAGAAAATCGTTGACAAAGACAAAAAGTGAAGCCCTCATCATCATTTTGCAAACGCGGAGCAGAGTTTACGACCTCTGCCAATGATTTCGGGATACCTAAGAATCCTTCATCCTTTGACTTTAATTTGGAAGCGGCTTATCTGAGGGAAGTAGGAAATGTCACGTTTTCAGGGACTGAAACTGATAAGGATAGTGGTGGTCGGTCATGCATTCTTATTCTATGCTGCTTTGTTTATCTTTGCTTTAGTATCTTTCCAACTAGGTAATTCCAGGATATTACAACAACAACGCCAAATCAAACAACAAAGAACAACCTGCTTTGCTTATATGTGATGCCTAAAAATGGGCTCATATCCAGATTCCCTTCGGAGAAAACAAAAGTTTCTCTGTGTTTGCAATAAAACTTTCCCCATTAACTTGGTAGTGTCTAGCATACGCTTTATGTATCCAGATGGTGACCGTAATCCTCATATATTTGACAAAATAACGGCTCAACAGGTTTGATCTTGAGATGTGAGTGCCCTGTGTACTAGAACAGCATACAAAAAATATGAATCCACCATTAGTTCAACAGACTCTTCTTTTCACCGTTCTCGAATTAGGGTAAGGTCTAAGTGGCTGGGCAAAAGAGACACATTTCTGTAAACACGCGAATATCAACACATCAATCGCAACGCTTTAGAATTATAATAGTGCCTTATAGATAGATATAAATAATAATGCCATACTAAGACTTTTGATATTTTTGTAGCAAAAGCACTACTAGCTTGTCTAGTAGCAATTTGGAAAACTTTTAAGCTAAAAGACGAACCCTCGGCTGACAGGCATGGTAAGTAGTGGAGTGAGCGCATCTACGAAGTTTTAAGTGCATCCGTCTATCCATGAGCATAAAATAAAATAATCTGCTAAGCTGCCCAGTCGATCGTTTGGCACAAATAACATTAACAACATTTGGTTATTGATTTTTTGTGCAAATCCTCTTAAACTTTTAAATAAGAACTGCTCGACCAACCGCATATTGTGGTAAATGTTATGTTGTAGGGGTATTTATCTTGTTACATTCAAAGATGATATATAGAGATTCTATATTATAGCTTTAGGTACAAAATATTTAATTAAACTCAAATACTCGTCGTAAACGTTAGCATTTGTCAAGAAAAGCAGTTTAGCTATAGACTGATACGCATGCAGGTTTTGGAAGAGTTTTTATGAACATCTCTTAAAATGTACCTAAAAGTATGCACCTAGTGCTATATATGTGTAATGTACATGTGCCCCTGTTCGCATTCATCCCGCAGATATTATATTGATTGATCCATTTTTAGATAGTTCAAGCCGTGGCACCATTTGGGAGCTGGCCACACGTACAGAATATTGATTCAAGTTAATATGCAAACATGATCACCGTCCTACTAAAGAGCAAACAATTGTGGATTTTTGTTACTTCAACGTACAAGCCTGGAAAAGTAAACACAGCAACAATAACAACTTATGCAACGTTTGCGCTACGTAGTATTTTGCGAAAATATTGAAAGCAGTGAAGAAAAATATCATATTTTAACTACACATAATATGTAATATTCGGAATTTACGGGACCAGTTTTTAGTAGTGTTAGGTAACTACATGAATGAACGCACGTAGGTAATAAGTGAAGTTATGGGGTGAAGTGGTTCTGTATCAATATTGACAGCAAATATGTGCACACACATGCCAATGTTCGTATATGTATTACAAGTCCATTCATGAATATATAGTGCAGAAAAGCGTGTATGTTTTTATGATGGCTATACATGGGTAAAAACACACCTGTCATAAAGAAAAGTTACATTATCTAAGACTGAAATTGTCTGAAATCTATCATGCTAGAACTCAAACCTCAACCCAGCAATAACTACCGCTCAACTGGTATTAATTATGCCAAACCGTATCTTCGTGCTCCGTTTCATTAGGAAATTATAACCAGACAGACAAACCAAGGGTTCATTTGCCTTTTGGGATGTCTTCGGAATAGTATAAATGATTTCACTGATGAAGAATGATGACAGTGGTAAATGGAAACTCAATAATGCACTATTATTAAGTTGCCCATATCTGTAGAAAGCAGCGACTATTGCATGTTTTATATTCTACCTTTCCTTACCTCTATATGGATATGACTTGGTACTCATTGTAAAATAACTCGATTTACACTATTCACAATGGGCACACTTTATGTATAAAATGTAGCAGCATTTCCAACTTCTTCTATCATCCAAAGCCAAAAATGCAATCCTCCTGCGGATACAAAGTACCAAGTGTGTAATGCATAGATATAGATCTTGAAACATCACCAAAATAGCTCCACGATTGACATTGTTTAGATCGATCTTGAAACATTTCACTTCACTCTTGCTGTATCAGGTTACAAATAGTCATATAAGCTTAAATTGTTGAATTAGATACGAAGTAATTCAATACAAATCAAGTAAAACAACCGAAACTTTAAGTTAAATAAATAAATGGAAAATGAAAGGATGCTTAGTACAAACGAGCAGACATTTGCTTTAAATATTTGCATAATCTACGATAAATGTAACAATAAATTATAAGAGCTTTATCTGCCACATGTCATCCTTTGATGGCAATAAACCCCAGTAATTAAAGAGAATTAAAGGTTAAAGAGCATTTATTTTAGTCCTTATTTTAGTGCCGAGAGGAAACAGGCTTGTTATTCATTATTTACTACAATCAAAACTTGTATTGTATTCCGTACTTCCTTGTAAACTGAAATATATCTGAATGCATGTGACTGAAACAACCTATTCGTCTGTCTGTCCATCAACCATCCTTAAGACATATTCGTATTAGTTGAATTGATTCAAAGTCACATAACTATGACTAGCACCACAGAATTCAGTTTAGGGTTCTGAGGGCGACATAAATACAGAGGTGAAATGGAGTGAAAGGTAATAGAAATAAGTCTTCCGTTAGTTTACTTCATTCTACGATTCACATTCAAATCCCCCCCCCCTGTGACGTTTATTGGAAAGATAGTGTAACGAGGATTTCGCTCCTTTTCAATTCAGCGTTTTTCAGCCACGTATTTACTTTTGATGGATATTGCAACTTGTTCACATTACCCTATCCCATGATACCTAAACGCAAATCGCATTAGTCTGAACTGGAGATTATGCTTTCTTCAGGATCAGGAACAACTGATCTTCAAGAACTTGAGGTAATTTTTGGAAGCATTTGATTCTACAACTTACATACATACGTAGTTTGAGTTTGAATACAATGCAGTTTAATTGAATTATCATTTCCTACTCCTACGTTAATTTACAATGAAAGAACTGAACTGATTTATCGGGTCACAGATATTGTAATCAACGTATACCGTTGTTCCGTAAAATGTTCTAGCGCATGGAGTGGTGGTGGCGTTCATTTCCGTGAGTGCTATTAACTTTTCAATATAAGGCAAAGCGCATTCAATCGTAGATGATTATGATGCTTGTCTGAAATCTCAAGGCTGCTTGCAACATTCGCACTTGAATACGGGAAACCTTTTCAAGGCGATTACGTAAAGGATGCATCATGCCTTTCGTTAACGGGAAATCTTTCTAACGAGATTTGTACCTCACAAGACCTCATATGAAAACTTGAGTTTTTTTTTGTTTTAGGTCGTTTATTGAAAACGTGTATACAGGTCGTACGGTTGAATATAGGGTGGGTCTTTGTGCAACCAGCATGCGGAGAAAATATTAAAATCTGACGCGTATTTATAAGCCTTTGTATTCGACATATTATATAGTCGTCGACAAATTATATGCACAAATTTCTTCTTCGTTTTCCTTCCATCTACTGCGAATAGCATGTGCTTGACTTGTCCAGAAAGCAAGACAGTTTTGAGCCTTTTCAGATTTTTGAGAAAGACAAGAAACGTGTCGGCACTGAGAGGTCCTTGGGAGTGTATTCAATTCAGTCCAATTAACAGACATATATCAACTTATTTCTACGAAATTTCGGTTCATGAAATACATAAGCAAATGATACAAGTAATGCAAAGTACATAAAAGACATGACATGTCTTTTTTACTGCCACTTACCTTCCAGTAATTTCAAAAGCAGCCGAGAACGGAAGGACTGTCGTACCCAGCAGGAGATCTGCCACTGCCAGATTGACAATCAGATAGTGAGTAGAGCTTCGGAGGTTTCTACTCAGAGCCACGGCCAGGAGTATTAATAAATTGCCGAAGATTGTGAATATGATGATGAGACTGAGAGCAACGCATTTCACAAGTGTCCCTGCTAGGTGAAGAGAATCTGGGGAGCAGTACAGGAAGCTGAGTACTTCCTCAGGGTCACACGAGGAGCCATTTTGAGACTCAATCGTAAAGTTGACCTTTTCCTGAAAAGAAAAGAAAAACATGGTGGTTGCCTTTTTTCTATAAAACTATGTTCTTTATTCTGTACTTAATAAGAAGTCTACTGAAGCAAATCTAACAACCAAAGTTACTGAATTGCGATTATTTAAGTATTCTCCTTTTCTTTATAAGCAGCTTACAAGTGAAAGGAAAATCCACAAACAAAATCGTTCAAAACTATTATTACAAAATGCTGAAAGTATTTTCCCCACAAGAAAATCCTTTATTATAAAGAGAAACGCAGCTGGATGCAAATATGCTTATTTTTAATTTATATCAAACTTAACATTTTAATTTATATTTTTGTATACCAATAAAACTTATGTAATTAGCAGTATCATTATGGCCCAGTTATTTATGTAACAGTATTGTGCAAATGAAACAGCGCACTTTCTCTAAAGAAAATATCAACTTATACTTGAAGCGACTACATACATTTTCTTAGAAGCAACTTCATGAAGTCTTTTAAGGTGAAAGTAAGGTGAAAGTCGGCATTTTATCATGAAGTATCCAAATGTCGGACACAGTGGCGACTTCCACGTTATGACTGACACACACGTTCCTATAAAAAGCTATCGATGCTGCATGCGTCAACAACAGGACAAGAACAGGTTTTACATATTAAAACATATTCTATGCGGCCGTAAGATACATTTATGTCGTTTGTATTTTTATCGCCTCACTGTCAAAGGCAAAAAGAGATCTTTAAGCAAAGAGACGATTTATGATTTATAAACGCTGAATAATTTATTAATTAAAAAAATTAAATATTAAGGGAGAATGATGATTCAATAAAACCAAAGTTTTCTTTTGGAACGACCCGCACCCCTCTGTGCTCCTGGTCCTTATATAGCTGCCACAGGGGACAGCAAAAAAATTCTTTTTGATGCGCCAACGCAGAATACATAAACACATAATCATTCTACTTTTTAAAAGCCAGATACAAGGTACATTTATAATCACAAGACAGCCATATAGCGGTCTCAGTAAAAGATACTAGGTGGGTTTTAATTTCACATGCAACGTAACTAAATATTTTTTTCTCTTTTGCTCAGTGCAAATTTTTTCGTACCAGCAGATACATTCTTTTTTAGTGAATGAATTTTCTTATTTTCTCTGTTATTGACCTATGCTTTAAAAATCCATTAGTTTGCCATTAAAATATATAAGTACTACTATAATTCAACTTGAACCACTAGTGCTATAATTCAACTGAATCGATGGGTTTTAATTGTAAATTTTAAATATTAGCCAGTTAAGAAACATCGGAATTGCTTTGAACAAAACTGATTGTGAGTTTCCTTCTTAATTTTGACATGTATGCAGTTTTTCTTGAATATTTTAGAATTTAGGCATGAGTAGAAAATGAAAGAAATAAAGTTGACTGTTTTCAAATGTACAAAGGTAGATACATATAATGCTGCTAATTACTAAATGTAGAACAGTTATATTATTATCAGTTGACTATTCATGTTGAAAACGATTTAGAAAATTCTCACGCAGTGACGTTTCTAAATTTTATAAGCATCATTCATCTTCTATGTGCTTTAAGTGCTTCTATGAACTCGGAAATTATACATGAATAGATATTAATATCTACAGTCCAAATGTGATAGTACTGGGCGTGCTCTGCAATGCCACGTGTTGTATAATGATATTTTTTATCAACCGTGAGACCGTAAATTCGTAAATATGGAAAATATAAACAAGAGACCAAGTAATAAGTAGGATATTTAATGTATGCCTTTTGGAGCCCTGCCTACGGAAGGAAGAGTGAGCAAATACCCTATTGTCAGCATACAAAATGTATCATTTAAGGTACTAAATGCATTAATAAAAGTTTTAAATTTTTCCCCAGGGGGAAATGCAAACTTTGGACTTAAACCATATTATATTGTGTAAGCTCCCAAAAAAGGCTTTCTTCCGTTGCTACCACGTACCTTTTGTGTTTATTGAAAGAATTTCCGGATAGCGGAATAACGTCTGCTCTCTTTTAGTTTTTCGTTTTCCAGACGAGTGGGATAACAATTTCTTGTTAACTCAACGATGCATTCAGACGGAAAACAGGATTAAATGATTAATTTCCATATGACTATGACTCAAACATTTTCCAGAACAAAGTGAAAGCTCAATCTTTTTTACCACCTGTAAAATTATAACAATTGTATCCAATTTTTTGGATGTTTATAATACATATTTTTCTTGAGAAGCCGCCTTGTCTGTCCTTCTTATGGTTTTCTGTAAGTAAGATTTTTTTTAAATCCTACACAAAGTGGTCATGCTTTCAACACGCCACCCTGCATGGGTGAAAATTTTGTTCAAACTTGATGTTCAGGTGGAATATTAGGATATGCAGAACTCGTAACGGCAAACGCTGTCAAAGTTATGTAAAGTTTGTCTACCCGAAAGGGTTGCTAAACTTTGTTTGTCAACAGGAGAATAGGTTAAACACGAAAACAAAAATTTAAATGCTATTAAATAAAAATTTCATCACTGGGGATATAATTTGATGGTGCTACTGAAATGCTAGTAGCATTGCTTTTGGATATCACGGGCCAACCTTTGATAGACGTATCATACGTCACGTATGGCTTAGCTGTGGTGAAAGTATCTAGAAAGTAAAAGTAGCGTGTCTTTTATGACATTACCGCAAACTATAGGCCAATTGCAACACAAGGCCAGACATAAAAGACACATTGGGTAATAAATTAGAATATTAAATCCGAGTTCCAGACAACGGTAAATCATTTATGGAACCGCGAGATCACAGGTTTTTTTTGAAACTTTTAGCCAATGTTATATAATATTATGGCATATTATTATTCAGAGCCACAACCTGCTCAAATAGTACAAAAGTATTTTTAGTGAATGAGGCCCCAGGCGTTAGCCTAAATCGATCAACTTAAATGGGATGATTCAAAGAGAAGAGATAATGAAGGAGAAAAGCTCCGAAATTCTAGGACATGACATTGGATGGGTACTTACATAACAAAGTTGCCCCTTGAATTACTTAGGTCGTCCTTTTCGACCATAAATGCGCTTTATTTCAAGTATTAAAACTTCTTCTAGCATTGCAACCAAACGTGGCAAAATGTTAACTCTGAGACACTTGTTCTACCATACTTCCTCTTGATATCAGATACTTTGTAATGATATCTTTAGTTTGATATTTGACATCCTTCTTGTTTTAAAAAAGTTGTCTTTACTGAGAATGATGATTCTTATTCCGATCGCGTTCGGTGTACTTTACCGAGAACGCATTATCGGTATTGAACCAGTATTGAACTAGATATTACTTTGATTCCTAGATTCAAGGAAATAAACGTATTCTTAAAATGTTTCACACAGTTTACAATGCCGTAACATAGAGAAAGAATCGAACTCTAGAAGAGAAAGTTGAGAGCACAGCGGAATAAAAACTTGCCGATAAAAAAATAAAACTAGTAAATTTCAACACTTCAGACTTCTGCAACATTGCCTTCAACAGAAGCCTGTTTATCATAATATACATATTCAGAATTCAGACAGACATGTGTTGCAACGAAAGTGAATAAAGAGAAAGCTACGCACCTGTGCTATAACATTATCGGTCTCGGTACAGCCACCTGGAACTAACACGCAGGTTGAAGGTGCTACCGTAATGCTTCCTTTTATTCGTAGTTGGCAAGTAAAGATTTTGAATGCTCTTAAGACAGGCTACTAGTGTTTATATGCCATTGCACTTTGCCTTTGCGTACCTCATTAAAACGTTTGCTTTTTATCAATTATTTATTTAGAACTTTTACTGTGAAGAAAACTTTTGTGGTCAGTCAGTGACAATTGAACTTCGCCATGCTGCAACGTACTGTAAATCTCCATTTTCATATGCTTGATACTCGTGAAATGCTACGATTTAAATTCAAACTCACAACAAAATGTCAAGCCAATAACTTCAATGTTTAAGTATGATTTCAAAGGTTCTGTAAACTAGTAAACTTAGTTGGCTTACGCTTACTAATCTGGTGAAGTAAAAACGCGCCTATCATGTGCATGGCATCTAGATATGCATGCCACCCGCTGACCTTCAGTTTAAAAAAAGCATTTTTCGAGTTTCGACAGAGTAATCATGACACGTGAAGCCTTTGGCAGGAGAACTCTTGAATAACAAAAAAATGCCTGCTGAAAGTCGTTTCGTATCAAAACAGAAGAATTAAACTTGGATGCGAATTTCAATAACAAAACGTTAAAATCAGAGTGAACGTTATGCTTTATTTTCCAAGCAAAAATATTGTTGACACCCTGTAATATAAAATGTGACGAAAAGCTCAAATTTTCATTATCGCTTTCTGAAATATTTATGCATGTAAATGCTCGTATAATAAATAACTTGCACTTCAATGGATGCACAGGAGACACCAACAATGAGTATATTTACTTGTTATTCCCAATGCTCCTCCTGAAAGATCGGCTGCTGAAAAATCTAAATCATGAGCTGTGTGGTTCTGAATGGAATCAATTCAGCAGAGCAAATCGAAAAAAAGAACTTTTTATTAAAGATTCATGAAGTACATTCACGGGAAGGAAGGAATCTCTAAAGAATAACAACATCAGTTTGAATGGGATAATAACATCATTTATTTGACAGCGTATCCTAACATGCATATAACTACAACAGAACTAGTCAAGAAGACACGTTTTCAACGGTTACATTATACTTTATGTGAAAAAGTGAAACCATATTTTTCAGCTTTTTTACAATAGCACAAAAGACTAGGGTGACGCAGTTGACTAGAGTGAGACAAATATTTTATAACATTCTTTGCATACATTCACAGTGTCAATCTTTTCAATGTCTCGCAAATACAGATCTTTTGGGAAAACGAAAGAGCCTCTTCCTCAGTCATAGTCTTTCAATAATAAAAAAATGTTCTGGCATTTGGCAGATGAGACTACATTCTTCGTATGTCATCATCATCATTTCTTCATCATTCACTACACAGCCACTCATACCAGAAAGGAAAAGGATTCGCAAACAGAGTGAATACAGAGCTATAACAAGCCGTCTGGTCAATATAACTGAAAGTCTACTGACGTTTTATTGCGGAAAGCATGTACATACATAGATACAGGGTGAAGGATGCAAGGGAAGAGTCCATGGACTTGTGTGATAAAGTCCACCTTCATTTCAACTTGTACGAATTTGTGATTTCGTCTTACTAAACTTTCTCTCATTTGTGTGAGAAATCTAGTTGGTACTCCCACTACACAGCTCTTCAATTCACCTTGTTTTTACAACCATCCAACTTTCTTCGCCATTCTTTACCACTCCAGTTTGTACCGGCCAGTGTTTTCACCCACTCTTGTGGACAGCATGAAAAATGAGAGAAGGAGAGTAGTTTCACTCTCTTATTTTTCTCGTACAACGAGCATCAAATTTTCTCCAAATCCCATTCTTCTCTCCGTTGATGTTGACACAGTCATATTTATATAGAGTTTAGGTTTACTTAAAATGAGAGTCTGTCTTGTGTAATATAACTAATAACACCGCTATTTATTGTATGTCGCTGATGCATATAATGCGCTGTATCTCGTGTAACCTAACAAGTCTTGTGTGTCGGTACGCTGAGAACTGAGAACATAGTATATAGATGCACATGGGATGTTTCCAAAATTTGAAACAGACTTATGTACGTCAACATGCACTTTGTCAACAGAGTTGGAGGCAATTTGATGTATTTCAAAGGACAGCACTGCATTTACTTTACTTACGCCAAAACCAACTATCATTAATGCTACCTTGTTTGCCTTCTCGTTCAGAATCGCAATATTGCCACGTGCATGCGGTGGTTCCTTGCTGCTTCTTCGTTATGCCAGTGACAGTTAAAAATTGCTTTCTCTGGTGGACTAACAGATTCTATCTAAAATGAGAAGATACTATATTTAATGTGATATGATATATGATATAATATGTAATACGTATTATAGCAAAATAAATAAAAACAATATTGCGAGTATCTTTGTTTACGGGAGAAACGAATCTAGTTGTTTTATCCTCAAACAAATATTTAGGTTGAGTACGCGCGTATGAATCTATTTATCTACTTTTTCCATCAACTTCCTCAGTCAATTTCCCTTTATTTATGATACCCTTTCTTTCTTGATTCCTTCAGTGTGATGGAATTCGGAACAAGGATAATAAGCATAACTCGCTGCCACAAATCCCCACTGAATAAATATTATAGAAAATCGAAAAGTAATCTGGAAGAAAGAAATGAGAGAATAATGATTGTGAAACCGATGGTCTGGAAGTGTTATTATTAATGATTATCTACGATTCCAATCTTACATGTGTATTTTTCGACTACTGGGAAAACAAACACATTCCTAAATACCCTTTTCTTCAAAGTTCTCTTCTTAATATTAAATGTTTTGCGACTTGAAAAATTATTGCTCCTATTGTTTATGAATATCTTCCCACGTTAGGAATGCTGATGAAGAACGGAATTAACACATACGCATCCATTTCGCTCTATTTAGGCTCAATTGGATATGCAGGTTCAAGGGCAAGAACCCTATCGATTCCTACCAAATTAGACCACCCGATGGAACAGGGGCGGAGAAAAACGTTTCTCTTAAAACACCTGGCATATGCCGACCCTTTGGAAAATAAATAATAAAACGTCAACAGACATATTTAATAATATTAAACCATTTCAGTCAGCTTTTTAAGCAATTTTATAATGGACAGCATTTCAGTTGCATACATATTGTTATTTTATAGCGTCCTACCTGTGTTCAGTTTGCATGCGATTTCTTTGCAATGATATTATGTTTATTCTCACGAGAGGCTATTGCCAGCACTGTTTAGCTCATCACCCCCTATGGAATCGTACACGGAAAATCCTCCATAATAAATACATATATATATATAGTGTCTGTCTGGGAATGTTGACTATAAATTACTTGTCTACATCATTTCAGTTGGATTAATTTCATTTCATATTTTTATCATTTCATACTCTCTTTAAGATGAACTATTCTCCATTATGAATGGAAATTGGACAATCTCGCTTTTACTTTTCATATTCTCTTTTTTCAATTCACAGTCATGAAATATAGCCGAGATAAAAGCAAAATTGTGAGAAAAAGATCGACTTATTTTAGAAAAGAGTCAGTTGTATTTTACAAATATACTTTTGCCTTCCATGTACACCAATAGTAAAATAAACTAATTATGATGAAAAAGTATATGAAAAGTGGGCAATATTGATAACTATCTATATAATTGGATCATTTCAGTGGTTTATGATTGCAGTATAAACCACAAATTGAAGCTGAGCTATGAATGAAAGTACTTCCGGAAAGAGTGAGAACAAAGAAGACGAAATAATTTACTACATACGTACATACAACTAACTTGTTTCTATCGGTATGTGGGATGTTCGCCGAGTTCGCCCACGTACGCGAATTCTCAGTAGATGAATGTAAACGTTGGAACTCAAAGCTGCACTCGTTACGTGAATACGGGGAAAGTAGCTACATGGACGAATTTTTGCTTTGGTGGTACATGTTCTAATGCTAACAATAAAGTATCTCACAACGCAAGTGAAGTGGTACATCAAGTGTCTGAGTAAGCAATGAATGCTACTGCCACTATTGCTGTACGAGTAATGATTTCTTTGTTTAATGTAAAAGCGATGGAAGTGGGGTTTGGGTAAATACAAAATATTCCCGTAAAACTACATAATGCATTGTATTTACCATTGATAAAGCTTCATGTATTTCCTTTGACCTCCCCTCCCCTCTGCATCCACTGTTACATTGATCTAACAATACAGAGGATATTGTAGTTGCGCTGTATACATTCTACACAATGATGACGCATTGTAATAGGGTTAAAACAATTTATTCGTACAATTTTACCTCACTTACACTTAACAAGTTTTGGGTTACTATTTCATGTCATTTTTCTATAAAGACTCATTCTGCTAACTAGGCAAGTATTTGTGTGATGCAAACGTCTGACTGGTCCTCTGGCAGTGACTCGCTAAGCTATTAGCATTAAGCCCTTTAGCTTCAACATTAATTCGTATTTGCACAGACAAAGGAAAAGCTTTCGCCGCACATTCCCTACGTTATGCATTAGGCGCATGTTTTTATTTCCTGTTGCATGTAGAAATAATATAACGTTATACCTATGTTGGTTCCTTCGTAAAACCTACATTGTAACGGATTTCTTTCTGTTCCAAAAGCTAGAAGCATACAGACAGGTATGTACACTTTTTCTACTGATAAACACAAGATTTAGCAAAATGAGTCTGCTGGAGCAAATGCAAATAAATGTTACTTATATAAAACATATAATATATATCTATGCGTCCTAAGCGGTGAAATGTCTAATCATATTCATTTCCCACAATTGTGATTATTATCGTCTCACATTTTTAGTCTTATTATGCAAATATTTCTCGTTAGTCTCGCAGTATATGGTGACTGTGTACAAGTTAAAAAGAGGTTGGAATATATTGCATACATTAAAAATTTGATGTTAAATAATGTAATTATTCATTTGCATTCGATAATTTTCATCTCTTTTTATAAAGTATCGCAGTAAAGTAAAGAGTTAAGTTTGGGTCGAGGGTCATCTACTACATCTTTGAACAACTCCACAACGCAGTATCATCAACGAATACCATTCGGTGCTTCTAGACAAACCCATGTCCAAACAGTCAACACTAGCAATTGTAAGCGCCACTTCTATTGTAAGCATAACTCGTGGCAAATGACATATCATTTAACTCGTCAGGGGAATTGCATACAACCATATCATTTTAAGCACTCCACTCGTTCCTTGAACCTCTTATTTTCTCCGTTCATTTGAGTTGTTATTTGTTGATTGTTTGCAGAAATGTATGAATGCAGTTGGTAAATATTTTGGGTTGCTTATAGCACTACATTCAAAATCGGAACTGCCGTATTTGCCAAAACGTGGTTAGTGGTTACTCTCTTCTTTATACGTTAATTTATTTTAACAAAAACACCGATACCGGGGAAGAGAGTTCCTGTCAAGAAGCATGAGCATGTTATTTTCTAATGTTTAATTTCCAGAGTTTCATTTTATTTTCTACATTTGCCAATCCTTTGATACGATTTTCCATGTGACTGATGTATGTAACAGAAGTATCATGTTTCATTCTGTTTCTCTAGCATAGCATTGCGCTTGCGACACCCCATTTCAATTCGGACGGGCATTGGCAGTGGCTACATGAAATCAACCAAACTATCATCAAAGTCAGTTCACTCAGGTTCATGTTCACCTGATCCAAGTTTGATTAAAACTGTTCAAGGGGAGTGATGTTGTGTAAGTTGTCGAAACTCAGAACATGAAATAATGGAACTAGCTTAGCATGTCTTCTGACTCAAATAGTGCTTGTCTGACCTGACATTTGCTTGAATGGATACGTTATTAGAGGAGATTCTTGTCTTACAACGGAGATCAAAAACATTTGTCATCACAAGACAAGTGTTCACACGTAGTGTCCTTGTGTGCATTTCGTTATAAATTTTACCACATAACCACAAGAGTGAAAGCATGTCAGCCAAGTCTCGTACCATACCTAAGTATATTGTCTAATAATAATAATGTCTTGCTGCGTAATAGACGTCAGTGGTGGGTGGTGGCGGTCGGGGGTATAGATTTATACGATGATAATGCTAACTAGAGAGAAATGGTTTTGTCAATGTACACAGTACACATGCACAGTTGGCTCAAACGCTGAAACTCATAAAAGACAGTTTGTAGGGATAAGTATACGTGTTCCGAGAAAATATGTTCGTCTGGTAGAAAATTTATCTACCTATTATCTTCCTACGAGACATCCATAAGATGCTCCTGTTCGTGTCTTGGTTGGCACATCTCTGGTTATTGAAACAAAATTCACAAAATAGTCTGTAAGGTGAGAAGCGAAACAACAATAATTTGAAAATCCATTGCCTTAACCAGGGCAAGGCCTAAACCATGGTTCTAGCGCATACGCCAGAAATCGACCTTGGCTATTAACGCTTTTGATGATTCTTACCTCAGCTCGTAACATGGCTCATTCAAGATTTCAGGGTACCTTAACTGGGGAGAGTAAACACCAAGCAGCTTTTGTTAATTGCTTTTACTGCTTTGCTTTTACTACTTCTTCCGAGAATTTGGGTGCACGTAATGGCAACGATATTTCATAGGGCTTGTCTATATTTGTATGGTAGCGTACCCGTATTGCAGAATTTTAGCATGGGAATAGAAGCAGAGTCTTTGACAATATATTTATAATGCATACAAATACCTGTACTATAATGCCTATTGTTTGAAAACTTCAAGGTCTCAACTTCAGAACTCAATAACACATGTGCAAAGAGATCTCTCAGTGAATACTGCTTACTCGTTCCCCCAAACAAACCCAAATAAAGGATTCCTTTTGATTCAATCTTCACACTTCCCACCCCTTTCACTTGCATTGTGCAGTTGTAATGAGCGTTTTGTTGAAAGGCATACTTTTGTGGAATATCTACAATATACCTGATATATGTACATACATACATATACAAGTCATATACTTGTGGTTTGAGCTTTTGAATATTTTTTGAACCGTATAATTATGGGTTCCTTGAAAGAAACCAACAACCATGATTGGGTAAACTTAGAACACAATATGTATGCGTATTTATGACTCATTTTGGGGAATTTACAAAATTATTATATTGTTGTCAGAAAGCATTTTCTTTCTCTTTACACTGTAGTTTCACACGAGCGGCAGACGCTTTTAAAACCAACGAAAACGAAATGATAGAAAACATCCGTGTCATCATTTCTTTATTTAACTAATGTGGTTTTTAAATACATCCATGTCGCTGAAAGCTTTATTGATTTAACCAACGAAATTATTATTGTTTTTTCATTAAACACATTTTCCCAATCTATCAAACAGATTAGATGTCGGAAAATTTTAAAAGAGGATAAAGCCTGAAAATATTTTATGAGCAATGTAAAAAACTCATAGCTCTTTCACAACGCTCAAAACTCATGACCTTAATCATTTAATCAACAAAAAGCTCTTAGTCTAGACATTGGTCACAAAAATGGTAGATCGAAAACAGAACCCTCAACACCTTTTGAATGCTATACTTTCCATGCTTTTATTTTTCAAAGCAATTCATCTCAACTTTCAGTTGGGCAAATCTAAAAGGCTATAAGCTAGGATTTGCTTTAACTTTTTATGCTTACTATGGGTTAAACATTTTATTCATATTTGCGTTTTATGATGCGATCGGATGGTATGAAAGTTATTAATACCTTCCACTTGACTGTATAATCTGCTGGATGAATATTTTCTATGAGAGGAATTGCAAAAACAATTTGACTTTGATGGTCTCGAATCTCAGGTATGTCTCGAAACTTTATGGTGTGGATTTGCTTTTCTATTTAAAAACATCAACGCTATTGGAGAAGGTAATTCTCTAATTTAGTTTTTAAGGTGAAAGTTAACTACATAAATATGTGTTGGGGGTACAGCAGGGCGCATGAGATTTTGACATTTTGACATATTTACACATTGCTACTATGTTTATTTGAGTGTAGAAGATTATGTACACAGTATTTAGAGCTTACATAAATCAGCTAAGCTAAATTGTTTGAAGTGCTTCAGCTTTTTTATAATGCGCTACTGACGACAAGTGGTGTGTGCACTTTCTTGCACACTTTCACTGCGTCATTATTTCAGGGTAACTAAAACATAATTTTTGTACGTAAGCAGAGATGTGTCGTAATTTCGCAGTAGCAGCGACCGTAACTGCGACTTGTTCTTTTTTCAGCCGTTCCTAAACTAATTAAGAAAGTGCAAGCATGCATATCAGTAAACAGTTTTTCAACTTCCAACAAATTCGCTAAAACAACAAAAACGTCATAATCTATTTAATCCTGGTTTACCTAAGTCGGTGATATGAATCGTGCCTTTATATTTTTTGTTAAACCAACGAAAGTTGTTTATAAAGCAACGGTTGGTGGGAGGATGTCAAGATGCATTTTAATCCTCTATATGACCTATGACATTATAGAATGTGGCCGTGGTTAGTACAAATATTATTATTAAGCATTATTTTACTTATCAGTAGCCAAGAGAGTGCATACCTATATCAGTTCATGTCGCAATCGTAATTCATTTCATGCTTATTATCCTATACGACAGATATCTCTACCTAATAATAGTGTCACCTTAAAGTACCATTTTATATGCTCACCTGCCGGAGTTGAAAAAGACAATATAAGAAGTAATTGAGCTGTTAACTATTTAACTTTCTCTTTTGCCATTTGTCATACTTGGCTTTGTAATTTAAAGATTGCTTTGTAAGTCATCACCTGTTACTTCACTGTCCTTGCTCATTGCTTTCACTAGACGTGACACGTGCCGTCGTGAATGTTCTAGGGTATTATCAATTCTCAGGTGACATGCATTTACCTCATCAACTTTACTGGAAGAAATTCGAGGGGTTTCTTTTTATTTTTGAAACAGTCGTTACTTTTATAATTGATGCACAATTCAACAGTTATTACTGTTCATCGGTGGAATTGAAGAAAGCATAAATAAATAATTTGTCTCATAATACCCTTATACAAACCATAATAATTCATAATACCTATACTAAAAGTAGATACAATATGCATACATACTTTAGGTTAAAGAAATACTAATTTCGAGTGATATGAGATACAGAAGTCTTAATTTTGAACCCTTGGTGAGATTTTTAAAAAACAAATTAGAGAATGTTATTAACTACCGGAAGCATGAAATGCTTGAAAGGTAGTTATAGCGATTGATCTGTTTGTCTGTCTGTCCGTCTGTCCGTCTGTCTGTCTGTCTGTCTGTCTGTCTGTCTGTCCGTAAACACTCTAACTTCCCTCCACGTTGACCGATTTGGCTCAAATTTTGCATAGAGGTACCTTGGCCCATGGCGACGTTCCCTATTGATTTTCAGCCACGTACCTCATCATTGACCGGATGTACGGAGGTCGGAAGTTGAGGTCGTGGGCGTGACCTAGTCGTCAAAAATTTTTATTCTATAAATGGATGGAGTAGTTCAAGGCGATCATTTTTTGCCATGGCAACATGGGTCAAATCGGTGACTTGGCGGTGGGGTGGGCCGTGGAAGGTATATGGGTCCCCAGTCGTCAAATTTTTTATGCCGTAAATCGATGGGGATGATCTATTTGTCCCACAAAAATGTACTATAATGGTCAAATATGTATCCACATTGGCTATTATTGCATTCATGACGCTTCCGGTAGTTATGTATTAAAGGTTTTACACCTTACTAGTTGATTTTGTACTACATAGATCTTTTCCTCTGTACAATGTACATTAAAGTTAGTGAGAATTTTGGAATTGGTGATCACTACTAGGTCTCAATTGCTTTCGTTAACGAACCGGCAATTTTCCGTATGAGGATCTTTTTACACACGAACACAAGAACTTTATTAGATTCATGGAAGAAACGAAAAGACATCTCAAAACCATATATACTCCGTCATGCCTCCATTTCGCCTTCCACGTGGGGAAGTTGGTTGGTGAGCAATGATTTAGTTAGACTGAATGTATTTAATTGATGTCTTCAGTTGGTACGATGGTAGGAACAAGTGGATTTGTAAAATGAAATATTGGTAGTTGTAAATCATAAGGGTACAAAATAAGTGTGAAGTTCACACTGGGAACCGATAAACTTTCTATAAAGTAATACCACAAAAGAAAACTCGGTATAACAGATACTTTATAACATAGCCGTTTACTACGGCAGCTTTGTGAGTGAAAAGTGTCTCAATTCTCAAAAAAACAATACTTGTACATTCCCAAGAAGACTAACTATAAGACCATCACAAACAAGCATAGCAGGCGTAATAATTGTAAAATACTGTTTCTAGAATTGCCCACAAGTTCACTCGCAGTTAATAGAAATCGTAGAAGTCTTGTCTGTTGATACCCGATACTTGAGAAAGTGGAGTTATTTGCTGTCTTTACTTGGTCTTCTGCCATATTTTTTCGTACATACGAGGGATTTCCAAAAGTAATGAGACGACTTTGACAAGGCATATCTCTATGGCGGATTTATCAATTCAGACCATGTTCATACCAAAAGGTAGACCAAGGTTTGGTCTTTCGATTGACATGCCACGTGTTGCGATGGATATTACCAATACAGAGGTAGAGCTTGTTAAACCTGAAATTATCTTTTTTCTTTACGTAAGATGTTCGTGCGAAAGTGATATAACCTTTCGTGGACGGTCTTTCCACCAGTACAAATCACAATTATTTTCAAAATATGTTGCAGATTCCGTGTTTTACGGAGAACAATCGATCGGTGGCGTCGGCGACTTAAAAGAGCTAGTCTATCGCTGTAAAACAGGCCAAAGTTAAGACAAACTCTAAGTGTTACCGATGAGAGATTTGTAACCAAAAGGATAGCTGTCGTCGATTTAGATAGTCAATCCCAGTGGTGAGAAATATCATAAATGGTTCACATAAACCCCCTGAATGTGTGGAGGTACTTGGATTTCAATTTTGAACCTTTGTGTCGCCGTCGTGGGTGCATTTCCGAAGACATTACGTTTGAGAACGCAAATTTTCAGTGCAAGCAAATCTGCAAAATAGCACCTTTCTCTCAAAGGACGTAGAGTTTATCAAGCGTCGAAATGGTGACTGGAAATGAACGATGGACTCATCATGACAAGATATGTACAAAAAAACATGCACTACAACGAGTCCTGGCTAATCTGCAGCATCATTTAAAATGCAATAACGAAAAAACGTGAAAAAACGGGAATTTCGATTTTTGAACATAGAAGCACGGCACTCTAGCCCAATGGTATCTGGACATTTGGTGCAATGTGGAAACGGTGGGCAAGGGTCCAGGGAATATATGTGGAGCCCGCTGATTGATTTCGCCCACCAGTTTTAAAATGAAAGTAGAATAAAGTCGTCTCACTACTTTTGGAAATCCCTACGTATACACGTACGCGTAGGCACTTTAGACATATAATAAAATATAAAAAAATGTTTTCAACTCAGAAATAAAAACTATTGATTGCGTATCCAATTCATGAAACAGCATTCTTACTTCAATTCCATTGTTCGACACATCATGCTTCTTCAAGTTGGAAGAATATGTTGAAAAGAAAGTAAAAATAAAACACTCTACGATACAATAACATGGGTTATGAATTCTGTTATGAATCCATGTTGCACAAGGATCTGACTGATTGAATTGAAATACATTAGGTGTTGCATCGCTCATCGCTCGTCATGAGGCACATTTTCATTACAGAAGTTACACAAAATTCATTTATCTTTGACCGTCGACCGAGAGAACTACTTTTGAGTAGATCCATATTACACGCCTGAAGCATCATACCAACAACCAAAGGACAGAGTACCTACTCATAATGTAATACCGTCAAAACAGTTTTATTTATTAGGTAACGTCACATTCTTGGCATTTCCATTCTTACAATTCGTGCTTCTACTCACCGGTTTACATTTATTCTCAGGGATAAAAACTGTAACTGTGATATTGTTTAATTGAAAAGTTGGCTAAAAGAAGGGAAAGCTGCCTTATGTGAAAAAACGAATTAAAAATTGTCACTAGCACGTTTTTAACATAAGAACATTTTTCAGCATGCAGAGATGCAGAAAAAAACATTGGAATGTTACACAACAGTAATGTATAAGCTTGACAGCACGCACCGAGCTCATTAATGAACAAATGTGTGCAAGTGGCATTTTATGTTAGGTAAGTGGCAAAACTTTCTTTCAGATCGACCGTAATCATAAATGACGCAGGATTCAAAAAGAAACGTAATACACATCACTTACACTTTATTAGCCAGGATGAGTGCTTAGATCTAAATTGAATCTAGTCATTGCTAACGTTCATCTCGGCTACATTTTGGAGCTCTCAACCGTAATTCAATTTTAATTTATTTACATATTATATGAAGCAGCTATCTTCCAGTGGCTTCCTGATTTTTATTTATGCAAAAGCGAAAAAATCTTGGAGATTCTTTCACTGCTTTCTCCTCGTTGACTTTCAAGAAGTTTCTTAGCATAAACAGCTACTTTTGCTAGAGAAATTGAAGAAACCCAAGCGGATACTTGATGAAAATACAATACTTGAACAACAAATGAAATACTTGAAATGACATTATTTACCGGTTTATAACTTCATCTTTGTCATTAAACTTGTCAAGTTTGAGTTCAAACTTCAAATGTCAGAAAATGGATAATTGCCTGTCTGATAATTCCTTTAAGGTCACGTTTTCTAGAATGTCTCACTATCAACATAAGAGTTGCACAATAGAAGTCAATTACCTGGGCACACGGTTCAAGGTAGCCATTTACGTAAGGTAGGTATTAATGCAATGTACAAAGCATTAGCATCAATACATTCAGCACATCTTTAATTTCTCCTCTTTCAATCGACGAATGTCGCAATCAAAATGCTTCTGCTTGTAATTCTTAATGAAAGTCACTAACCAGCTCATCTTTATATTTCGGTAATGTAATTATTGTGGAATGTAAAATTTTCCACAAGTTTTGCGGGTAGCCGTAATAAACGTAAAGAGAGATATAAAAGAGAAAAAATAGACATGGTTGCTTCACAAAGACCAATCGTGTCAGGTCGTAATGTTGAATTGAATGTACGAATCCTCAAGGGAAATAGAGTCAGCACAATAGCGGAGATGTTTTTCTCCTTTTCGGAGAGAAATTAGGCCAAGGAATCAGTAATTGAGTAATGTGTACAGTAGCAACTAACGAATCTTCCCTTGACCAAAAGTGCTGGAAGCAGTCAATAACAGAGCTGGACTGACACTAATTCCACAATAAAATTCTGGAAATTCGTGTCAGAGGCTTTTTTGTGTGTGAAGGAAAGTAAATAACAAACTCGATTCTGTTTTGATCATCTAAACCAAAAAACCGACAAGCATTTCCTCATTCCGTTAACCTTTTCTGTCAGTCCAATGGCCAGTGACCATTGATTTCACAAACTGTCAGGCATTTTCTAAAGAAGGAACCTATATAATATCATGCGGATTTAATTTTTGTTCGTTTGACGTCTCTGTTGCTTTCAAGAAAACCAAGGCTTTTAATCTCGAAAGGATAAAGACCTTGAAACGTGTGTAGTATCGTGGACAAATATCTCTTCAAGTTTTTGTATCAAATAGCATTCATTTGTTGACAACAGGAATAGTTTTTATAGAAAGATAAAAATACGACAAAAATGGAGTACGCATCTCAGCATACCACATAGATATTCCATCAAAACTGGCCACACGGTCTTCATTCGTTAAAAACATGTAATACATAGTTGGTTACATTTTTTGCATCGCATTGTGCGTTTCAATTTCAATAGTGAACACTTTTTTTGTGGTAAATCTACAATTCGTAACGAATTACTATCTTCCAGGTTTCGGCCTTGATAGCATTAAGCATTAGCATTGATAAATATAGCAATCCGAGTTTGTACACATCTGTAAAAATTCTTCGTTATAATTGTGACACTAAAAGTAACTTTCCTTCTGGTTTCCTACACCCACACAGTACGTGACCGTTTGTTATTGTGACATACTAAAAGAATGTCACGGATTTACAAAATAACAGAATGAATCCACAATGCAATAAGCCGCTTAACCAAACAGTTTTGCTTACCTAGAGTTTTCTAACTTGCCAATGACTAAACGTACAAAAATGCAGAGTTTGTTCCGTAACAGGAAGGACGGAAAACATGGTAAATGTGCCAAAATGTAATTTCCAAGAACTCTAACATCAGGAGGCAGACTTAATACTTTTCAAATTAGTGGTCAATAAATAATTAATCGCTATACATTAACGGAAGGAAAGTTTGCTGGAATTTGAGACTAATGAGGTTAGTTTCCACAATCGACGCATTTCCCCAGGTAGTTGGTAGAAAATGATGATAATACTATCCTTGTGCAAATATTTTTGGCCTTCTGTCTGGACCCAACCAGCTTCTCAGCATTCATCGATGCACAATTGTGACTGTGATTGATCACGAACATTATTATATGCCTACATTATACATCCAAGTGCATTATACCGTTTTAAAAACACGATGATACCACGACATAAGGACGAAAGGAACAAATAAGATGTTGCAATATTTTGTCGGTTCTAAAATGGAAAAGGTGAATGGGGACAGGGCCATCAGAATAGGAAATAACCGACCGGGCACACAAGGAATTGGGGCACCCTGCGACCAACATGACATCCTTCTGACTTGCCGTTACCGGATCGGATGTTTACTTTAACGGTATCGAATGTTCAGGAATATACATAATAATCATATTCAAGTATTGTTAACTGCTAGTAAAAATGATAAAATAGAAATGCAAGTAAAGTTTAATGACGTAAAAAAGAAGTAACATTTGGGAGAGAAACTGCGCCCACACGATTAATACAATTACTTAGGTTTATGACGTTTAGAACCCATATCAGTTAACTTTACTTGGAATCAATAAATTAAAAATAAAACCTTACCTCGATCTCAATGTCGTTCACATTCATGATTGATGAAAATGAGGAGTATTTTGTCAAGTTGTCGATAGAAAAAACGCTGTAACTCAACGTTCGCGTTATTAGAAGCACAATAATAATTTACGGGTTTATAATTTGCACACTGAACAGTTTCACTACCATATTTACACCCAGCGTTTTGTTCAATAACATTAGTAATCCAGCACCACTAGTCCAAATAAAGGGGACCGAAGACAAAATCCAGAAAGAGTGAAAGTTGAAGGATGTGTGGGGTAAAGTGAGATTCCTTGTTTTCTCCAGACTGTCTGCGTAAACCGCACTAGCAGAAGTGCAAGACAATAAGATGTCTTTCACACTAATGGCAAATCGCTCAGTATGGAATATTGTGTAAATTGAATGAGAAAGTTAATATTGAAAGTGATAAATGACGTGAACTTCAGGTATATAGATAAAAACTCTTTTACTTCATCCGCCACTAACAGCAAAAGGCAGTCAGCGACTGAACCTGGATGATGTCTCTTGTTGTAGGTTAGCTCCTGCACTACATATTTTAATGCTATCGTTCTCTCGCTCCTGCTGGTCTTGTCCGGTGATGCTATGCTTTATATCATCATTTTCATCAAATGCATACTTTCTCCCACTCTTGGAGACTTTTGGAGTTGGTGGAAACGAAGTTATAGCTGTGGGACTACCTGTGAGCGAGAACTAAGAAGCTATCCAGAGTAGTTGCGTGCTCCATCCATTCATTCATTCCTTCGACCAACGAGTGAAAGCATTTCTGTGCTTGGCATCTCGCACAGTCTATCTACCTACTATGTTGGTTACGTTATAACGGCAAATGCTTATGTGAAGATGTTTCTTTATAAAAATGAAAACGTAGATGGAAAGCAAATTCTTCACTCAAATTCTGCCATATTTTTACTTTTAGAAACTACGTACTACCGTTCAAATAACAACAGCAAAATGGAAAAATGTTGTGAGAAAAAAATACGAGAATGTCGGACACGATTTCAATTTTCACGAACCCCTGGCAGTACAGTACAACAGTACGTTCAACATTTCCTGGGAAAGCAGCATGTTTTTGTAAAAACGAATTTTGCATTTTTATGAATTACCTGAAAAAGCTGCCATTTTACCATATTGCTTACATGCTCTGCTTGTAACAGTTAATCATGTTTTTATATATTATATTATGCGCTAATAAAATGTCTACATTTTTACAATCCTATCACCTATTTATATGACCTATACTTGTAATATAGGTATGTACATACCTATGTCGTATCTCTTAACACGGTTCATGTTTTACGCGAATAAACCAAAATTAGTTCTGTGGAATTGCAAAGTGCGAACGAGATACAGAAGCGATATGAATATTACAAATTCCTGCTGGCTATAATTCGAACTGTATAAATGTACATAGTATGCAGGTAGGTATGTACGTATAAACCACAACAATGCAATCGAAACTTTCACCAGAATGTAACCAGCAGTATCCTACAAAATAACAAATTCGCGAGTTTTTAAATAACCTGACCTTGCGGTTGGATTGTGGCTACTGTCAGCAAAACAAAAATGTTACAAATATCAATGTCAAGCTTTCGTTCAAAATAAGGCGTTTATTAACTGTAAGACTTACAGTCTGTAAGTACTAATAGTACTATAGACTACATCATATATTTTAAACAATACAATGTCGCGTAGTTTAAGTTTAAAATTAAGTAGTTCAGACTAGTACAATAATTCAAAGAACTGCATTCAATTCATTTATCACAGCAACTTTCTTTCACGCTGGCAATTTAATGTTAAACTACTCACGTAATTTTATAGTGCATTTTATTAATGCCTATACACTACTTGGAATGTTTAGAGAGCACCTCATACAAGTTTTTAACACTAACATGTATTACCATTTATTAAATTAATAATTACTACTATTAAACAGTAACTCATTGAACAATATTAACCATCTAAATCATGGTTTATGACAAACGTAAAGCGAAAATCAATAAAAATCTATAAATTGATAACAAACATTAATACATATAATACCAAATGTAATTTGCATTACATTAACATGTAAACTAGAATAAAAATCGAACATTGAAGAAATATGAAACATTATTTCCAACTATTCAGCACATAAACAGAAGAAAACTTCAAGTACCAACAGAATTCATAAGTGTAGCTTCAGTAATTCATTTTGATCCCAGATGCTGCAAAGACAAAAACACAAGTGATATCTTAAAAGTTAATATGTACATACGCCACATAATAATAAAAATAAAATGTTCACGATCTTTTAAAGTTTTTAAAGTTTTTCATGTCATCCTTACCAGCTTTGAAAAGTGAAATCATCCTTATGCTCGTCCAGAATTTCAAGGATCAATTTCTCCGGAGTTGGTTGTATTTCGTATTTCAGAGCTCGTAAATATCTCTCACGGCGAGTAATACCACGGCATGGACCATAAGTAGGATTCAAGTCAAAGCATTTCAGCAGCTCATTTTTCCGATCTTTGCTTATCTTCTGAACTCCCTTCTTTGGCTGACTGACTGCTTTGGCTTTCTCTTCCACACGGTGACTTCTTTTAGTCTTGGCTTCCGTCTGCAGGGTAATTGTTTTCTCTTGGTCATCGTCGATTTCCAAAATCGGAGAATCGTTTAGTTCCACCACTTTCTTTGACCCAAATGCACCAGCTTGTTTTTCGAGCGCGCTACTGCGTCGTCGGGTACTCCTGCGAGGCGTCAGCATTTGATCCAAGCGGACCTGTCCACTCCCGACCTTTGCTCCAGATGACACTCCACGTTTTCTCCCCATGATGGTTCTAGAGATCGTAAGGAAACAAAACGAATGATTAGCATGTTGTTTATTCCAAGTTATAGTAAATATACCTCCTGGAATTATGCTGAATGCAGTTTATAGGACACGCAAAAGTTAATACTACGGAGCAGAATTTTCCACTTACTTCTGTTCGATTGACGACAGCAACAACAACTGATGCTAATGCTAGTGAGTTTCTCAACGTCCTTCCTCTTGGATAAGTTTCTACAATTATTTTCACAACTAACTGTCAGAGTCAAAGGTGCGGCCAAAAAATAGAGAAAAAACTCAGTTAACGGTCGAGTCTTAAGTCAAAGTCGGCACTATTCAATTAACGTTGACCGACAAACAACTAATAATTACACCTACACAACCTAATATTGCCACTAACTTATTCATCAAAACAAAAATTACACCTAACTCAAAACTGAAAGAACGCTAATTTCATAATTACTGTAGTGAAACGGTAAAACACTACTGGAAAAGTGGAAAATGAACAAACAGCTCGACTGTGAGTGAAGTAACAATCAGGTGCATTGATTGTTATTCTTTTGTCTTTGGGCCTCCGAATAAATGCTGAAAAGCTTTTGTTTATTTACTAAATTCACTCACAACAAAACGTCTGTAGTACGACATGAGTGAAGAGACCACACAACACGCCACGCACATTCAGCTGACAGACAACAACACTTCTTGGCTGACAAAAACGCTGCCCCACATCTCATATCAGCTTGCCCCAAACTCAGCAAACTTTACATGCTGCCCTACAAGTACACAAACTGAGTATTTACGATTTAGGGTAAACCACTTTCCAATTAATTGAGAATGTAAAAAACTGTATGCACGTCATTTAAAAAATGCAAAGAAATGATACGACGATAATTCAAAAGAATATAATTTATTTATATGCATACATATTTCACTTCCTATTGTTGTGCATTTAAAACAGAAATATAACAAAATTAGAACACGATACATCATTATACATCAATTATACATCATTAACGATCAACTAGTCAACATCCATTTTTACTCCATTCGCCTCTTGCTTTGATGGTGGTGGTTTCTTGGCTTGTAATTTCGATTTCTTCAATGTATCTATTCTCTCCGACAACACTTTATTCACATCCATTCCTACCTTAGCGGCCATCTGTAAACAAAGTATAAATTTTGAATCAGAGTCACAAAATGCGAAATGATAAGCTAATATAATTCTCCTACAAAGTTAATAGTTAATCTTTTAGCACAGCATAAATTACCTGTACAGATGCAGCGATTGACCTAACTTGGTAACACGCTTTCCCCAACTTGTCTACTGATGTAATGGTTCCATCGGGCGCCACGCCAATTGCGAGCTTCCCTTTCGAACAGGATTCTTCTTCTGATGTAGCGTCTACTACGAAATATCGTCCAACTCTCGGCAAAGTCACGATTACTGGGGCCTTTGAAACATCGAGGTAGTCAAACTGAAATTCGTCCATGCTAAACACGGGAACGGGCTTCCCTAAGTCATAACGTGTTCCACAAGATCTAGGAATTTCACAGGTCCCTAGGCATGCCTTCACACCCATTGCGATTACGTCTAGCAGGTTTCCTCCGCACTGCAATACCTGTAACATGAACAAGTTTACAATTACAGAACCAAAATCAAATTATCGCTAAAAGTTGTAGTATTTCTCAAGTGATGTAGGTATCATTCATTTTTAATTACCAAAATGTCGACATCAATGATATAGCAAAATCGTTCAGGCACAATGCAAAGCGATTTTAAATCAATACTGGATGACTTGGCGTAGGCAGAAGATAATATGCGGCAAATTGTCTCTGCTAGTTCATCTCCACCACGGCCTTCGAAATCCGGTGATGCTGTTGGCGAACTATAAATAATTATTAATTATCATGAAATTATTTTGAAGATTCATTTCTAAATGTTTTGATCTGCATCTTTTCTTTAGATTGACTAATAATATATTACCAATCAACTAAAAATTTAATAATTCCTTGATTAGGCCTATTCGGTAAAGGTGTACCCAGATCAACTTTAGCAGCTACAATAACATCAGTCTCAGCCAGCCGTAACCTAACGGATCCATGAGAATTTGTAACTGTATTGACTTCAATATCCCCGGAGCGGTAGTCCAGCCGCGATCTTCCGTCCACTCGGATATCTTGCTGTTAACAAAATAATTAGAGCAAAATGGTCAATATTTTACGAGTATAGTTAGCTAGATCATTATTTACCATGCACTGTAAACAAGACTAAATTGTACCACATTAAATTTAAATGAATGTTAACGTGTGATGTATATTAAATTAAACTTACAGCCACTCCAAGTACAAGGTAGTACTTTTCTTCTTCACTCAATAGCACTTCCGCCATGGCGTCACTACCTCCCTGACCTTATTTGCAATCCCCTTTAACCTGTATTATCTGTTTCTGTTTTGTATATTTTATAAGATGAAAAGCTTGGAACTATTATTGAATCAGAAGAATGAAGAGGAAAAGTCAATTGGGAAATAGCAACAGGTATTTAACCGGCTAAAGTTTCAGGGAACTTAAATAGATGACCGACACAAACAAACAACTGACAGGAGGACACTGGCGATTCTCCTCGTCAATCCATCTTATTAATGGATTATCAAATATATATGCTGTCACTGATTAATCATGAACGAAATAATTAAAATAACTACAAAGTTTAATCTACATAAGTAATCTACAAAAACACTAAATATAGTCAAGTTTTCTTGAACCTGTGGATGTGTTGAGTTCACTTGTGCCGTGTTCCCGGTTTTACCTTTTCTTTATGTTATACGCACGTGGAGTTGTATGCATTTTTATCGTACTTGACGTTTGTATATGTTCGCGTGTATGACAAAAATGAAGTAAAGCTGTTTTACTTTACTTTTTTACATGCATATTATAGATGGAATTTGCATGCAAAATGCGCATAAGAACTTAATTCAGTTGCATGCATTAACATTTAATTCGAATGGCTTGTTCTTATCGTGTTAGTTTTCAAGCATATTAATTCATTTTCTACGAATTAGATGGCTGCGCATTATTACCCATTCATACTTCCTTCCAACTTCCCTGGCTTTCTTGTTTTTAGAGACAAGGTTGAAAATCCTTCGTCCCACTCACAACGTCACAACTGCATGAATGAGTTTCGAACATTTGTTTTTTATATTTGTGTCAATGCAGTGTATTTGTGACCTGTGACACGTCTGATGTCTCTGATGAGTATGCAATGTTAATAATTAAATTAATTGGTAGCAGGTCCATATGTCTTACAACATCTCTATATCATCTCTGGTTCATGGTCTTTGAACATGAATATTCCCTAAATTACAGTGATAACTGAATGGATGGATCTATAACATGAGATATAACTGCAAAGATCAAATTGGTATTGGTACAACACACGCTAAAGTCCGATATTTTGCAACCGTTTCCCTTCTCGAGTGTGTACGTAGTCCAACGTATTTATATCATAGGCATACAAGAAATTGCGAGTATTGAGGTCTAGGGCGGATGTCGCGGTTCCAAAACTTCTAACAGCTTGTACCTCCTCGTTGGTGATCTATAGAGAGTCTATTCTATAGAGTTTTTTTCTAATAATATCTTAACTAGGAACATACATTTGTATATACCTACAGTAAATGTGATATTGGATGCGTCAGTTTGGCAGACTGGCAATGGTAACGTACAACCGCGAAGCGCAGGAAGTGACGTTTTGATTCGTTCAAATCTTGTGCAAGAAAGTTTGCAAATTACATACACACACATAATATATTATATTAGAAATTTCAAGTTGAAATAAACTATTAAATACGTACTTTTTTGGTTCAGTTAATTTTACAAGAGAAGGATATTCCTTCATACCTACAGATTATATTGTCGTATATTTTTCATGCTTGTATTTGCACTTTGATTTTGACAAAGATAATTGACAACGCTAATCAATAATAATACCTGGCAAATTAAATCCGGCTAACTCGTGTTGGGTTTTTATACACAGAGACAGTTCCCGTGTTCCAGTTTCAAAATGAAAATCCCTGATAGCCTTCGGGAATTTCTTGTACGTGGACTTTGCACATCGACCTCATTAAAGGAAGCAGTCAAAATGGTCGCTGTGTTGGAAGCGGTGAGTGTCTTTCATTATGTTAATAAATATGCTCAAAAATCTGATTCTAAAAATCAACTGAATCAACTAATTTTTCCACTAGTTCTTTGCAGTAGGATTCATATGTCATGGAGGTTATCTCTATACTACGGGGGAATCTGATCATGGTGAGTGTAGAATGTATTAGTAATTTAAGTTGGCCTTGCGAAACAAGCATTACATTAAAATAAGAGCAAGCTTTCTCTTTGCACAACTACTTATCTCAAGCCAAACAAAATTCAGTTGTCAACTACCTATTTACGACAATGTATTATTTTATTCAGCTACTTTTGGAATATTGTACTTATTATGTGGTTTCACCTACTGGACATTATCATGGTTCTTGTGGATGGCAGCAGAGAAAGTATAAAATTGCTTATAATTTATGTCACACATTTTCTAATCTTGTTCTCTCAATAACGCGTATTTATGATCATTAGCCAACGCTTTCTCGGTGCCGCATCTGGATTATGATCTCAGTACTAACTAACCTTGCAATAATTGCGCTGATGACAAGTCGGAATTGCATCATAAAGAAAGACGAACCGATTTGGTCGGCAAATATTTGGATACTGTGTGGATTATTTTTACAGTTGTACATGATTAGTGTGGTGTGGGCTTTCATGCTGCACTGTCAACATCCGGAAATGAGACAACATTTGGAAGCCAAGCTTTTATCTTCTGGACAAGCTTCGCGAAATGATAATGATAAAATTATTTCCGCCAAAGGAGGTGACGATAATGACAATGGGAAAAACCTAACTGTTATTGCCTTGTGAGAGATGCTGATTGCTGAGATGCTCGTCACACTTAATTTCATAGTTTGTATGAAATAAATTGTATCATTCGATTACCTGTTAAGTGTTATGTACCTATATATGGGTTCTTTCTTTAAAATATGCCAGATTTTCTCATACACTATTTTTTAAATCATTGACGATTGTATGCACAAAATAAAAAGGATACATATTACTGAAAACAACAAAGAGAAGATGCATTTACAGTTCATAGGTGATAGGTGTACCCATAAAGACTGCACTTTACGCGACGCACCTGCTTGCTACCTGCACAATTAGCATCAAAAATCAAATCATCTTGCATTCATCAATATAATATAAACCACAGTTTAGTTACTTTCTTTGCATTCAGATTCATGGTTTTAGGTTCCTTAAAGTTCTCCGTTGGTCCGCGTCCGGTTTAGTGTACAACATCCATTGGCATCATACTTATTACAAAAACATACCTTTATCACTTCTGTAGAATATAAGCAGGTTATAATATCACATTTGTTGCATACATTTCAAAAACCTGACAAAAACACCCTGAGAAAGGGTAGCCAGCACTCAGCAGACAGCAAGAGAGAGAGAGGGGAAAAACATCATCTGGCAGTAGATATACCAAGTATCATGCTAAACCGTTTTACAAAGTTTCAACATTGTTACACTAATCATAGTAGGAACGATTTCAAAAAATTCAGCCCTAAATACAATTTTATTTCCGAAGAGTTGAAATTTAACTGTTACATTGAACAACAGATGTACCAGAGAAAGTAGAAACTTCTTTAACAAGGCAAGTGGGAAAATTCCTGAGCTAAATCGTAAGCCTATCCTAAACAACATCAACAGCAGCAACTGTTAGTTCACTTGGGTTAAACCCAAGCAGTTCAACAAATGAAAAATGTCCTCTTCTATGACACAATCAACTAAAACACACCGATACTCCTGTAAACGTTGCAAAAAACGGTATAAAACAAAAGGAGGTCTAAACTTACATTTGAAGCAGCACTACCCTGATAAATATCTATTAAAAGTAAATACGAACGTCATGATTAGTGTTCCAATTTACATGCACGTAAAGTGAAGAGATGAATTCATTTGCTTATTATATGGTTTACATTCTGACTTTATTTCAGTGTTCCGATTGCGATTTTATTACTTTTCAAAAAGGAAACCTGGCAAAACACACTAAAATTATTCATCACAAGGACATTGATGGTCATCCGGTTTACGAAGATATCAAGTGCAGTGAGTGCGACTACACTTGTTTTACTGAGGAGCAACTAAAGAACCATACATTGAGAAAGCACACAAGTCAAGATAAAGCTCCCTTTAAATGTGATCACTGCGATTATGGCACTGTGGAGAAAGCTGCTCTGACGAAGCACACCCGAATATGTCATTCCAACAATCGTCCCTTTCCATGTGAATTTTGCGGAATGAGGTATAGAATAAGTTTATTGTTTTCCTATTTATTCTTGATCTTGAATTTAAGTGATGCAGAAGCCATTAATGTATAATTTAATTCATTATTTTAGATTTACAAATTCAAGTGCTTTGGCCAGACATCATAGGTCACATGAAGGGGCGAAGCCATATCAGTGCCACTTGTGTACATCTTGTTACGCGGATCGAAAACGCTTAAAAGACCATTTAATGAAGCATTCAAATGAAAAGCCATTTTCTTGTCATTCTTGTAAATATTCGACAAATCGCAACGATAATCTCAAAACGCATATCAAGCGCAATCATATGCCTCCTGAAAATATGTAGCTCACTGGAATAAATAAAAAATTCCCCATGTAATACAATGTGTAGACAGTTTACACCAAAATTGAAATAATGCTGTATTTATTTACTTTTTAAAAGCCGTTGGTACAGTTTTTCTATGAATAAAGTAACGTTTTGATACACAACGCGACATTTATTTAATTGCGTAATGAAATCGTATCTTGTATTCATATCTGTATATTATGTACATACCTAAGCACTGTTACGGTTAAACCGTACACGTACAACGTATACACCCATGAGCTGTCAGGTATTTACCATAGAACAAAATTCTAGCAAAAATTACCTGGTTTCGGTTGATGAAACTCTATAAAATACTCGTTGTTTTTATATTTTAAATTTACACGCTGCGCTTAATGGATTTTAGTTTTTCCAGGAACCCACACCCATTAAAAACATGTACACGTTCTATAAGACATGTGCAAAACTTTTATGTATTTTCACGAGAATTTACTAGTTACAATTACAACTGATTTGCGTTCAATTAGTGTTACAAAAATACAAAGCTAGGTAATATATAAAAATAAAAACAATTTTTTGTTAGTTTTCTTTAAATAATGCAAGAGAATTCTTTTCGTGAAACAAACATTCAACTACAAATATTGCGTTTCACAGTTCATTCATACAGGCATTCAGACACATTCTAACATTACCATCATCAACCATATTCAATATCAATATTCGCTGCAAACGTTGCCGCTTATCCATACATCAGTAATGTCAAATAAATGATAACAATAATAAAACATTAATTTCAAAACATCGAATAAGACATTAATTTGATTCAGGTATGCGATAACGCAAAGTACGAAAACATACCAATATGCAAGTCAAGTAGCGGCACATGTTGTTTGTTTCAGGTCCAAATATAACTACAAGTGCGTATTCATTTCAGAATTTCTGTAGTCTAAATAGCAAACTACTGCAGTAGAAAAATGACAGCTTACATTCATGTCAATTCTTAAGAGAACTATTGATCTTTTTCTGATTTATACATTTTCTCACACAAAACACTCAAAAGATAAAGTTGTATGTACAGGATAATAAAATACAGAAAATACAATAAGTGAGAGATACGAATTTGCGAGCGCAAGCTTCATTAATGTCAGTCAGGCATGCATTTTTTCTTATATTATAAACTAAATACAACTAAACAAAGATGATGCTCCAGCAGGCTACTTATGATATTTTTTAATCTGATCATGGGTCTCTTCTTGAATCGTGTAGATTGGGTATTTCTTCTTGAATGATTCATACTTGATCTCATTTTGCAAACTCGCGATGGCTGCCATCCAATTGAAGGAACCAGATGAACCTGAAGAGGATGAACTTGCAGATGAAGATGGCTGGGAGCCAGTAGATGACGGCCCATAAGTCCCGAAAGCAGTACTCATTTTTATTGCCGCTTCAAATCACCAGACTTGTTCCCGTTTCAGCTCAACTTTCCTTTTTGTCTGTTTTTTGTAAAAAAAATGTTTGAATTTTATTCGCTTCCTCTCAACTTATATCCGTCGTAGGAGTATCCGAATGACGTCCTATAAACAAACAAACAAACCGACATTTTCGTTAGACGTGTGCAGTAAGATTACAAGATACTATGTTCATAATTTATTTTGAATTGAAAGTAACCCTGCAAGACGTAGTGATCTGCATGCAGGATAATGTATTACGCTTGTTTTTAAAACATTAAAAATTATGGCGCTCATGGTCAGTGGCAAGGGCATTAATGTCAGCAAATATGTGAAGCAGTAGCCGCAATATTAATGCTAATATGTGTGTTTATTTAAAATTCGAACAAGGGCATGAACAACCATTACAACTTCAAATTTTAAAACTAAATAATTGTATACCATACGTGGTGATGAACATGAGGTTTATCGTGCTGTGTAACAAGCGTTTACAAATGAAACATCTTTTTGTAATTACTTGACTTATTATTTTACTGATAATGTCCATTAATGCTCAAAAAGTCAACTGTGAAGAGACGTCACTTTCAAAACCGACAAATTCGACTGACAATGACTTTTGAAGCGCAGTATTATTTTTTAAATAACAACAACGTAAAAAGTTTGTTCAAATGTACCTATCTACACACAGTGGATAAAAATATGACAGCCATAAAACTGATTTCCTTCTATCAAACTCGTTAAGTTATTTGGTATTTACTTTGTGAAGTGGAGAGCCATAATCATCACAATAATTACTTCATGGTACATCTATATAAATGTAAAGTCATTACAATATTGACGTTTTAATTATCGTCGGCAGTACTTTTGTCGTGGTTGATGACATTTTCTTTCAAAATCAAAATATATTTTTTATCATTTCGCTGCTCTTTGTACTCAAATGGAAAATTGAATCAAGAACTTATTTATTAAAATAAATTTAATAAAATGAGGATGAATAGAGTTTTTTCTGGCAGCATATTGTACGTTGGATGCGCATTTGAAACATCTTCCAGAATTTATAACCCTGCACACTTCATATAATCCATTAAAAATGTTTGCTTTCTCACCACGCATTGGTCTATTGCCAAATTCATAACTTAAATCTTAAAGTAATTCATCGAATCAAGTAATGCATATTTTTATGACTTTTTTTCGGAATAAGTAAGGAAGTTTTAAAAAACAGCATTGCGACAAGTCTTTATATAAATCATGCACGCAATATCCTACAGAGGGTCCTACGTGTTGACCTCTAGACAAGATAGAGGACAGATACAAAAGGTTGATACATAAAGTACCTAGGTACATATCCTTACTGACAGTTAATTCCACCCGTCAAGCAGACTGGGCAGATAAAGTTAAGATTATACAGGAAATTTGAAGATGCTTCGCTGTTTATCAGAATAAAAAATAACAACTCCCTCCTTTGTTCATTTTTGCTGTCCAGGAACGGATCGGAGCCAAACACAAAAGCTCAATAAATTGTAATATGAAATGAGATGACAGAAATTACTTAGGTGCCAATTCTTGAATTGTCTATAATGTAGTTGCATCGAAGCAACTCAAAAAGGTCTTTATTTAGTCCAGTTAGTCAGTCCGTTGGCTTTTTTTGTCACATTGACGTGACGTGATAGTTGCTTGCTTTACTTTGTTCAGATCAAGATGATTGATCGGACAAAGAGTAGCATTATTGTGACTGTGGCAAAAGTTGCACCAACCAACAGGGTTCGTACAGTGTCATGTCTCACATCGCCAAAAAATTACTGTTACTTTCAATTGAAATATAAAAAATACCTACACTTTTTAACTGATTTGTAACATTGTGTATTTTATTTTGCCCTCATACAATTACAATCACGCGCTTCTGTGCAAATATTTACTAAGCTAAACTTGTCAGATTTGTTTTATCACAATAGTTTTATTTTTTTGGTGATAAGAATGTATCTGTTGATATTTCTATATTTATTTACAGGAATTAATTAGGTATTTGTAGATTACTTAGCGTTGCCGACAACTGGTTGAAATTCATAAGTGCCAATCTCGAATGATCCCAATTATCAAAGTTGCTCAATGGGCAGCTTTTAAATCAACTAAATAATATTGTACCACCACCTTGTCTTACTTTTGAAGCCATAATTATTCAACTCAACCTTGACTTATGTTTATATGATGGTATTAAAATTGTATATTTGCCACTAAATTTTTAGTACAAATGCACCGTCCACCACTTGTCTACATTCAAATAAATGCCTATACCCTATTAGCAACTTTGATTGTGTATATTATCTTTGTAAACAATGAACTATCATGCAATGTGAAAAGATGCAACCCGGAAATGTATTGCAGATATTTAGTTATCAAGAAATACCTAACACTAAAAATGAAGACCAATGCCGATGATATTCTTAAAATGGTATAAGAGCTTAATAGTATACCTAGTATGTATCGTACCGCTTTCTCTGCTACATACGACCTTATGCATGATTTCATTTTAGAAAGAATGGCATGTATATTTCAAATATATTATACGAATTGCTTATGCTTACGCACCTTTGAAGTGTCTTTGTGAGGAGTAATCACAGCGTAGGAATCCCGATCCCGGAAAAGGGGAGACAGCTTTTTGAAAGTCTTGCTTGAAATCCAACAAGTTCGTTAACATTCACCACAACACAAGTGCGATAGTGTGTTATTATTACATGCAACGCAATGTACTAATAATGCTCTTGAACTTCCTTGAAGATTTTCTTTTCTTGATTCAGCCTTTTTTTGCTCACAATGCAAAACTTGAAGTTTCCGATTCGATTCTACTTTACAATGTGTGTGCGTATGTAACTGAAATATTTCAAGTATTCGAGTAGTAGTGTTTTGGAGTCTCGCTGTCAGTATGACAAGACAAGCATGCGAACGAGTTGATGGGAGAGCTCAACAGTTGCAGTTGTTGACTCACAAGCACGTTTCGATTGAAACTAAACGATTCGTCGCAGACTGGCTCAAGTAAGCCGCAGTCGTGGTCGTAGAAATTTTTTGAAAGGTCTTGGTGCTAGGGCTGCGCATTGCACTGTAAAAAATGTAATGTTAATGTTGTAATGTGTACACTGCTGCTTGTATGTCAAACATAAAGGGGGCAGAGAGACGAGTAAACTCAAATGATGAGCAGAGTGTAAATGATAAGTTGAGATGATTGTCGCTGCACAAAACGTTCATTTTATATACACGCCACAGGATACGTTGTAAGTGTAAATGTAAGTTGGGCATTCGTTACGTTCTTTGGATATAAGTAGCGGAGTTGTATATTTTTTAATGTGTGCGATAAGTTGCGACTTTTGCTGCTCCATTATCATTATTATAAATACGAAGTTAAAAGGCAAAAATGCATTAAAATTGATGATTATTCAGCATTATGTTATATAATTATCATTGAATCATTGTTACTCTTACAGTGTGATGTGCTCTGTCGATTTGCGTGTCCCGTTTTCCCAAATTTGAGGGATCCTTATTATTAGTTATAAGTTATTAACCTACAAAGGCAATAAGTCTTGCCATTCTTTCGTCCTCTATGCATAATAGTAGTCTGTCTGTAGTCTGTTTGTAGTGTTGCATTTATAGTACGAAAACCTTTTGCCACAGTTATCTCAACTCACATCTCTGGCAGTTTCAATTGCCTGATTTTTCGTTGATCTCAGAAATATTGCAACAAGAAATCGAAAAAGTTATGCAAACATGTTTTAGTTTCCGGTAAGCAAACTTTCTGGGATCATAAAAATACTCGTTGAAGCTTCGTTCATTGCCTTGCATCCCGTATTCCCTTGTAACTACTGTTTACTGTATGTAACTGTCATTTTTCTTTTGTACTACTGAAACTTCTAGCAATAAGTAATCTGCCGTGAATGACTATACAACGTTCATCTTGCAATTTCAGCTCAGTGGTCAGACGACTACTGAACGTTGTAATCTGTGCATTTTTTGCGCGCAGCTTTCATCTTTTGGCACATGTTACGTCTTATTCATTCATAACGTTTCCTATAATTACAATTCTTTTACTATTAATTAATGGGCAATCAGGGCTTCTTTCAACAAAAAATTATCCTTAATCGAGGTCATTACAAGGTCGGGCTAGAATTATGGTCCATACGATTGTTGTAGGTATGATCATATTTTAAAATGAACATAATTTTAAAGAATAAATTTTTAATGAAAATGGGAGGAAACTAATGAGAACGAAAATATCGGGTCTTCCTTTGTCGCATCGTTAAGCAATAATCCAATGGCGGATGGATTTTGAATTCCTATCCTCAAGTTGCGCACCGATTTGACTGGCAATAGGGTTATAAAACTATATATTTACAAGATGACAGGGCTCATACATTTCTTACAGTCACAGATACGTATACATTCATCAATTTTGAATCCATTCTATTAATACTAGAAGAAATACATATTTGAAGCCGTATGCATGTCTAAAATATCTAGATTCCCCACAACTTCACTTTTAATGAAATCATGAATATATCATGCCATACAATCAAGTTGAATGATTCAACAAAAGAAGGAACCGGTGTAGTATGCAGTAATGTTGCTCACATAAGTTACTACTGCTTGATACAAAAGTTGCCATACTATATCAGTTATTTATATTTCAAAAACTAAATTTGCAGTAAAAAGAATAATGCAGATTCTTGTATGTATCAGCAAAATACATATACATACTAAAAGTTCTGTCATATTTGTTTTACAGATAGCACCATACACATCAATGATAATCATCATCATCATCGATATTATATTTTTTCCTGTTGATGGTATAGAAAGTATTGATTTTTGAAATGTAATTTGTTAAGTGAAAATTAAGGCAAGATTTTACCATTAATACAAATGAGTTTTTGCCATGATTATATCCGCTGGTAATTGTGTTGGGTTTTGGGTTATGCGGTAGTGGTATAATGCTGAGTTATGTTCTTTGCTTTTACCACGCCTGTTTTTTGATGAATGTACCTAGCTATTTAGCATTTTTTCAACTCGCCAATTGCCAGACAGAAATGCTTTTACTCTTACATTTCACGTTTTCTGATGTATGTAAGTGTAAGTAAGCTACAATAATTTTATGCACATACATAGTAGCAAAATTGGTTTCTCATTTCTCCTACCAGTAATAATAAGTTTTATTCCAAATCACTCTTGATATTATTCAGAAATTGTGGATTTTAAATATCTGCTGGAGACAAACAACTACATAAAACGTCTTGCTAGTTCGTAAGATTGTTCTGGAATTTCTATCCATCATTAGATTATTGGTCTAAAAAGTAGCTGAATACTATACATATGCTTGAGGTCATTAAGCCACATGTTGAGCTCATTCCAAAATCTTGTTCTACAACTTCTGGTCTGGAGAATAAACAATCTTGATTTATAAATAATTTATCAATGCATAAAAATATCTTCTCTCTAGTACAAGTATCTAAATATGGTAGATATGCATGGCTAAAAATAACTTCACAATAAGCAATAAGGTTTTTCCACTCTGTGGATATAAAGTTGCTTAAAAGTTGACCCATTAAATCTATCCACTTTTAGTCTCCTAATATCTGGATCAGCAGCGTGCGTATAGTTCACTAAGTTCACGCTTCCATTTTTGTATGAAAATTATAATCACTCTCTGTAATTGAAATTGTTCAAATCGAGAGCTATTTTATAGGTTTCTTTTGTTGGATTATCATTCATATAATAAATGTTTGTACTCGAAATTTTGTTCGATAAAGCTTAAAATATACAACTGCGTAACATTTACAATTACTACGACTATAGTTTACGCATAGGATTTTTTGTGATTTTATTGTCCTATATTTTAAAAAGCAAATTCTTTATTTTGGTGACCTAGCTTCCGGTCATGTATTTATTAATGCTTCTACGTTTTGGCATTGATTTCAGAGGTATATGTATGCATGAAATTTTTTATTTAATTGCTGAGGATTCGACAGTTCAGATGTGTACATAATTTATTGTGTTCATTGGAACAAATGAAAACGTGACATGCAAAGACTGACTGAGGTGATTAATAGATTCATTGCGTGCATTGCATTTGATTTTAAAGTTGCTTTAAAAGCATATTGATCGAGATTATTCAGACTCAGACACAAATAAGCTCCTTGTACATTTATTTTATTTTTAATTATTTGTGAGATACGAAATGTCACCGTAATGTCAGTCATTTGACTTATCTCTCAGATTAGTTTGCCCCGCGCTAATAATAAATGTGTGGAAAATTTTCCATGCAATGTAAATATTACTACAACAGAACTGTCGTATGTATGTGTAATTTGGTACATTGTCACTGTTAAAATTAGTCCATCCAATCAATATAATTATTTTTAAGAGGGATCGTCGGCAGCACAGTTGTTAATTATATTGATATTTATTTATCACGTTGACGCAGTCAGCAGAGTTGATGGCCCATTTGGTCCACGTGAAAGTAACGGCAGCGTCCCTTGTGTCAAGAAACGTGCATTGCATGTTGCTTATCTACGTTGTGACATTTATAAATAGGATATCATAGTGCATAGTAGCCTATCATTAGAAAGTGTACGATAAGGTGTCGCTTGTCTGGAATGATTCTGTGCTAAAGGAACAGATCGGACATTTCACAATATTTCCTTTCTCCTTTCCACAAATCCGATGATAAGAGCCAAGACCAGTTGCAAGTACTTAATTTACATTCCAGTTTATCCTATCACTTTTCCAATCAGGATTAAAAGTACTTTGTAATGATCCAAAACGTCAATGTTATCCACTGCTTCAACAAAGGAAACTTGTAGTGAAATTTTGTATAGAAAAGTTGAAAGCAGATTACTTTAGAGTTATTAAAATTTCAACGTTGCGACTTTATCTGCCTCACCTCACGTACATATGTATACATGTACAACAAATTTTAAGTACAAGTGCAAGTCCACCCATCTCATCATAAACCAACTTGTTGGTAAAGGAGCAGAGCAAAGAGATACTTACCAATAAACTTAATCTCTCTTAAAAATATATACCTAATGACATGCAAACTTGAAATATTATCCGCTACTGTGCAGAAAATAAGGTGGTATGGTAAGGAATATTTCTGGCGCCTCTCTGTCATACAACAATATTACATTATCATATAATATGCTTCATTCATTTCATCAACACATTTAACGACGCGACTTATATGAAAGACGAACTCCTTAGGTATTTTTACTTCACAAATTGTAAACATGGAGCAAAAAGTTTGACCTTTTATGCTAAATTTAGAACAGGGTTATGCAACACCATGTATAGATGTTAAAAAAAGAGACAGAGTCGATGTAGAGCGAACCAGTCAGTTATAGTAGTTATATTTAAGGCACATCCAAAAGTATCTACCAAGATCGTATTGACAATATACATATATGAGTACCGATATGATTGTATATTATACTCATTTAGCAAGTCTTTGTACATTCAAATATTAGTTTGGATTATACGTACGTATTAATTACCCATTACCCACAATACGTCATGTAACCACGAGGTCCATTGCTCAGCAATTTGCATTCAGTTTTTTATGATATGTAGTATTGCTATTTTGTCGACACAATCAGAAGTAACGTGGCCCGCCGAGTTTTTTGTGGACATGAACAAGAAGCCTTTCAATAATGACTGGTCATTCTATGCAATGTTTATATTCAATCGAGTATGCACTAATTAGCATTACAATTGCGAAGATTGAACAACTTTTTTGTTATATCATGCCACGCCGAGAGGAGCGTAAATATTTTGATCCGCAGACACGTTGTTCTTTGTGCACTCACAGGAGCGAGTGTAATTTTAAAGGAAAAAACGTTCGCAACGGACATACGGACATGAATAGCTAAGAGAGTGGTTTTCATGCTGTTTGCTGTGTTGTTGAGTCCATTCCATTCTAATTTCACTGGCGTCAGTATTTTTAGTTGTACACGTTAATTTTTATCTTTGTTTTGACAAGAAAAACAATATTTTAAACATATCCTGGCTATTATCATGTCTAAATCCGTCTTTTCACATCTGCAGCGCAGCGGAGAGAGAGAGAGAGAGAGCGAGTAAACGACGAAGTTACTGACAAACAACTTACTTTTATTTTTTATGGATGCACTATACATTCTCTCATAAATATGAGGCGGCATGACAGACACGACAGGAGAGTCATGTCATGAATTATTAGCAGTTCTCACTCAACGAATGATATTTCGTAACAACGCACTTCGTTTAAAGTAATCGTTTGGGTAGGATTAGGATATGTACGTAAATAAAATCGACTGTCGATGTTATCTGTCTTGCGAATCTAATCAAAGATAAAAAAGACAAACTCGTATGGAAGTAAATTATTATAGAATGCATTTTTTACGTGTATCAACATTCAAAACAAACCTGAACATTTATGGTTAAATCAGTACACAAAATTGAAAAAAGCTACATTTTCGTGTAGATTAATTCTGGTATTAGAGTAGCTATGTTATGTAGGTTATGTTGTAGTATGTAATAATAAAAGTATATCGACCGCGCTGCTGTGGTCGTTAGTCTTTAGATTGTTTGTACAAGATATAGTTCATTTATTTGTTTTTGTGTAGTATACATTCCAAGATGCTGTCTTTAAGTGTTTGTTATGTTGAAAATCTCTAAAATATTCTTAACCGGTATGTTTTATGATTGACCATATAGCTTATGAACTCTTATTACACATCGTAAATTGTTCTTCCTTCCTATTTCATCATTTTCTGTAACAGTGCATTTCATGTTGAATGTGCAGTCGTTATGTGGGCAATATTATGTACTACATGCTATTATAGTTAATTATTCGCAAGAAGGATTCTACTCTGCTTTCGTCTCCTCTGCTGGTGTTTGCTCTTCTCGTGAAGCTTCAGGCTGACCATCACCGTCCACAGGAGGAGCAGGGTCAGTTTCTTCCACGTGCACTTCACTTGCCTCGGGTGGAGGTGCTGTCTCTTGTGCTGGAGGTTCAGGTGCGGTCACCTCCCCTGCAGTGACTGCAGGGGCCTCTACCTCTATCTTAGGAGCATCCGTGGGTGGAACTTCGTCACCTGGTTTAGCAGGTTCTTCAGTTTCCGGGGGTTGCTCAACATTCTCCGTAGCTGGTTCCGGTTTCGAAGGCTCTTGAATGCTCTTCATTTGTTGGGGATCCAATTCCGATAGTCGTTTTTCTTCTGTCAAACTAGCTAAAATGTAAGTAATGGCTTAGTTAAGATGCTTTGTTCAGAACATTGTTTTGACAAATCGATTAATATTACTAAAATAGCTGTACCTCGTAGCTTCTTAACTTCATTTCGGGCATGCATTCCTCTAAATGCAGACTAGAGTTAAGGAAAAATTACAGTCAGTACAGCATTAAAAAATCAGGGAAAAATTATGTACATGTAATTAATGTCATTATTGTACCTGAATAATAATTGCAGAACGAAGTTCTTCTTGTGTGGCATTTTGATCAGTAATAGCCACTAGAGAGTCAGAACAATGATAAAAATGTGTATGAATATTATTTGAAAACAATTGGAAATATTTTATAATACATACACGTATTTCGTCGATTTTTAGCTTCTTCTCGTTTTCGCTTTTCTTCCTATAAGTACAAATAAAACGGAATACTTGTTACTAAAATGTGTTAGGAATAAGCGTAAATACGTGATCATTAAAATTGATCTTAGGTCACTTCGGAATCTTCAGCACCGAGGACTTCCCCACCGAGCTCCTGTTTTCCTTCCAATGATTTTCGTTTTTCTGCAACCAGTAAAAAACTTTGTTGTGCAAATGCAGTTCTAGCATCAAAAATGATATTGTGTACTACATACCATTATCCAATTCAATACTCTTTCGAATCTCTTTTACTTTCTTCCTTGCTTGATAACCTCTGAACGCAGCCTATTTTTTTAAAAATCCCCTTCGTGAAATCTCGTTCCTAGTCTTACAATACGTAAAAATTTGCAAAATGCTAAAATACTTAGCACTTACTTGAATTACCACAGCATGCTTGTTCACTTGCTCCACAGGAGCTGGAAGATTTTCCAGAAATTCTTTCAATTCTTCAGGCTCCAATATAGAGCCTCCCTGCCAGCTCCAGCGATGTTGTTGCCAACTTTTGCGTCTTTGGTTCTTTATGAAAATTATCATGTTTCATGTACATACTGTAATTCATTAATACAATAGGACATTCATATGCTTATACAGCAATATATTTTACCTTTGCTTCTTCGTTTAATTTCTTCTGTAAACGTACTTCCATAAAAACAGCCAGAAAGTCATAAACATTTTCCGGTTGATATCGAAGTACCTATTGAACAAAATATACTTGAGTGTTGTGTGTAATATGATAGAATACGTGTGTCTCGCGTTATAATCGTCTTTAAATAAGTTAGAAAACCACGTATTCGTTCTGATATTAATGACTTATAATATTATGTGAACTACAGTTACCTCTCTTGTTATGTCTTCTATCAAACGTTTCAAACCGTAAGGGACGTGAAAGCGCTTCCTCTGCCCATAGAGTTCCAGAATAGGCCCACATGGCATTTCAGGAAGATTTCGGAAAGCCATTGTTACAGAGTAATGGTAAGCTTTCTTTTGTGGGTTTCAAAGTTCTCGGGAATACCAAAGGATGGCACGGTATCTGGTATAAATGAATCCTAAGCTGAAGCAAAGCTGGAGTTGCGTTGTGTGAATGCAAATGATTGGGTATGCCCTTCATGAAAGTACGTTTAAATGTAGCCAGTACAAATCTCAGACTAATTATTTGAATGAGTACTCTGACTGTGAATTGAGCTGTCGCAACTCTTCCCGTCAATTTGGTAGTAGTAGATTTCCAGTTTCACTGACAACTTTAATTACTAGGATCTAGTTAGGTCAACTTAAAATCAGGCACAGTGAAACAATGAAATGTTTGTAATTGTCATCTTACCCAAAACAGTTCATGTACATTACGTTGGCCAATAAAATAACAGTAATTATAAGTATTTCCCGCCTATGACTATTTGTCACAAATATTCAGGTGCATATTAGAAATTTAGTACTTTCAAAACACAACGCTGGCTTGTGAAAATGAACTCATATCGATAACTATATAACGCCTGCTGTGTAGTGTATGTTATATGTATAATATTATGATATACAATATATATAGTGTAAATGCAATGTGCCAAACCACAACGAATAAGCATTTTGTACACCTACTAGACGTAGAAGGCCCGTTGAAATCAACGGGCTCTAGAAACTTAACAGACAGATTTAAGGTTAGGACGGCTTTCCCCTCTGTGGCACGACCTTCCCCTCTGGGGCACGACTTTCCCCTCTGGAGCACGACTTTCCCCTCTGGGGCACGACTTTCCCCTCTGGAGCACGACTTTCCCCTCTGGAGCACGACTTTCCCCTCTGGGGCACGACCTTCCCCTCACGGGGCACGACTTTCCTCTCTGGAGCACGACTTTCCCCTCTGAGGCACGACTTTCCCCTCTGAGGCACGACTTTCCCCTCTGAGGCACGACTTTCCCCTCTGAGGCACGACTTTCCCCTCTGAGGCACGACTTTCCCCTCTGAGGCACGACTTTCCCCTCTGAGGCACGACTTTCCCTCTGGGGCACGACCTTCCAGTCTGGGACACGACTTTCCTCCAACTTGCGCGGCTTTTCCTCCCACTTGCATAGCGTTTCCTCCCACTTGCACGACTTTTCTTCCAACTTGTACGGGTTTTTCGCCAACTTGCACAGCTTTTCCTCCCACTTGTATGTATTTCATTTCCAGTACAAAAAGAACCTACCTACTAATACCTATAATGCAACTTGGCTATTTGATTACGTAAATTATATTCAGCAGAGCACGTATACCTATGTAGGTAGATTGTAGATACAACGTGTAGAGTTATGTAAAAATGTCCATTTTTCTCTTTCGAATTACTGACGATACCGTTGAATTTTTGAAAAAATTTCAACGTAGGTTCCGTTAGGAAACCTGTGCCTTTAATTTGATACCAAATTTATTATTGTGGACTGCTTGGTGTCGGTGTGAGAGGGACCCAAAAGTGTCGAAGAATTTGCCTAATTTGCATATTCCAACTTTGTATATATAGATTTAGCTGTTCATATACTGTATAGATCATCAGAAGATTCATGATGATCCAGTTCGAAATAAAAAGTAAAGAACTTGGAGCCGAGATACCGGCCGTTAATCCTCATGCATGGCTAGAGATAATCACATAAGGTAAGATTAAAAGTAAAAAGGGCCAGCTTATCCCGGCTAACCCGCGATAGGGACAAAAAAACGTTCCTAAATAATAAATCCTTTACATGTGTGTGTTCAATTCATTCCCAAGAGCCAGGCCAAAGGTCTACTTTCCCAGTACCGTGTGTAATATGCACACGATGAAAGGCAAATTTTTTGATCAGGATCAGCAGCATCACGTTCAGTAACATGCATTTACTTATTTATATCCTTTTGTCCTATTCATTTTCTATTTCAAGCTGCGATTATCCTCCTGGGTGACATGACGTTGTGTATATGATGGACTGACGAAAATAATGAAAGTAGGTATAATCATAGTAATTCCCACCTTGAAACTGATCCAGATTCTTTTTTACATTTATAGGGTGAAAGCAGCATACATATGACATGGCAGATGTTGACAAGCTGAAAAGTAAACGTACGTGCATTTAAACCATTAGTTGAATTAAACACTGGAGTCGGATTTTTGGATTGTTTGTGAGTTTGCCATCGGAAATCACTGGTAGTGCACTATGGTGGTGGTACAGCTAGCGGGCTATATATTCTCATCTTCTTGTACATCATTTCTACCAGAAATGAGTGGCTTGGCTTGTTGTGGCTTGGGGAGGGCACCATGCAAAATTAGATGAATCGTCTCATATCAAAACAATATTTTTGACAAAGTTATAGAAAATCTGTATTACTAGCCCACTAGTAGCGCCAGTACACATATACATATCTTTCTGAAAAAATTCTGTAATGATAAAATAGTAAGTTAATACAAATTATGTCTCTACTCGGAAACAAATAAAGGATTACACAAAAACTCCATAATATTACCGGCTGTATCGCATGTTTGTTTGTTGCCCGTGTTAGTCAACAAGGATAAATGCGTGTTAAAGAAGGGATGGCTTTAGGATTACAAATTGTAATACTACTTTCCTCATTCTGTATAAAGGAATATAGTTAAGAATACAATAATAAGATTCTTTTGCTTTTATTCCTGTAAGGTATTCATAAGTAAGTGCATTCGTACGTCATGTACTTACTTAACTATTACATGGTATTATTTAAAGGTACATATATACTTCTATTGAAAATCATGATCAGCCATGTTCATCGTCATCATACAAACTAAACCAAAAACATGTATTATTATGATGAATGCAGGCATATTGTGTAAATTTTCCACAATAGCCAACATTGCACACATACGGACGATTTAACCGTGTTCTTAGTCCAACTTGGCAATTCAGGGGAGGTTTTAGGAAAAGCCGTGAATCAACTCGCTTCATTTTATTAATGCAGTTGTTTGGAAAGGATTTTTTTTGGAGATGAATGAGAAAAAGAAAAAAAGACTGGATAGCCATGATGATTGGGTGGACCACCCTTGTTGTAGCTTGTCTGTCCAAACTCACGCAGACCTATCAATACACAGATTCACAAAAGAGGAAAAAGGACAGCAGCAGAAGTTGATCTCCATAAAAAAGAAGGATCAGGATGAGGTGAGGGCTTGTGAAACGAATAAAAGTGTGCATGCATACATACATTGAATTCCTCCAACCCAACATGTAAAAGCTCAACTTTTGGCAGCGTATACTGATTATTATGTACGTATATACATTATTTTATGGAATGTATATCATGGACTTGATGATGCAACAAAACATGGAAGGATTACAGGATATTTTGAAGCTTAATTGAAACAGGCTACTACGATTTGCATTTTTTACTCTTTTCTTTCCCGTTATTACAATTTTAAAACGTGTTAACAAAAGTACAAACGAATGTTCAGGGGGAAATCAAATCCAGTAAGTTGCAATACAGGTATACATATTAATAATTATTTAAGCTATTTTAAAATATTTAGTTTCCCCATGTTTCCTCCGTTTGGATTTACCTGCTTGAATGTGAATCAACAATGTAAGGTTGTGGGTGGGCTGGAGGTATTTCTTTGGGCTACTTTACTTTACTTTATTGATATTATTGGGAAACCAACAAGTAATCATCCACTTAATAACTTTACAACACCTCGTTTGGAGCCACCATGTCGTCCATTTACTTTTGCAGCGCATATGCAAAGATCATAAAAGCTGTGGCCAGTTTTAATATTCCCGATGGTATTGATTGCAGTGACAAAATAGCGTGCATATATTTTTATTTTAGTCGAATCCTTTGCACCTTCTCATCCCAGTTGTCACAATACGGAAAACATGTTTCTTAACACGTTGGCTGACTTTTAAAGGAAATGAGGCTACCTCTACCTTTGAGAACCATCGCAGCAGCGGCTTCGTTTCTAAAGCACACTGTCCAAGTTCCCCCTTCACCTATGAACAAGATGAGAGTACCAGCCAGTGGGATTGAAATCATTGCTGAGTTTAGCTTCCTCAATGCAGGTCTCACGAGTCTTCCTGCCGATAGCGATCCACTCTCATTAGATGTTCAAATGTCATCATGATTATAATATTGTTCTCCTCACACTCCTCTTATGTGTGTGCGCTTCAACAAAGATAACAGTTAGATGTAATTGGTACATGAAGGAGCATCTTATTGTCATTTTTGGGTTTATTTTGTTGTAGTTTGATTGTCGGCATCTTTGAAGGGCTCTTGTTTGAATAAATTACACATGTAGTCAAAACTAATCATGAATGTGCTAATATGCTACACCAATAAATACATGTCGTTATTTGTATTAATTCTTGCGTACCTAGTTGCAATATTCTATATTCCGAAAAATACGACTCGTAAGGAAGACTATCATTTGTGTGTGACTCATTCAATTGTATTCAAATCTCCGCTGCATCAAAATCTTAGCCAAGAAAATCATCAAATCTGTTAAATTGTGCAGCATGCAGAAAACATGTATCGTTTATTTGGATTGACGCAACAAAGACTTTTATGCACAATGAAATTGCTATCCAGTAAGAAGTACAAAGTATGTCTACTGGAAAATATGCCTAAATTCAAATATGCAGGAAAGTAGAGAACGTATTCTCGGTTTCACACTGCAATTCTTCAGAGACCAACAGTCTTCAGAATACAATGTACAAGCCGTAAGCGTGGGGGGTATATAATATGTGTCTTACAAATAAAAAAATAATCCCCTATTTGAACGATATGTGCGTATTTCAATGCTAAGTAGGTTTTTATATATTTTATGTTTTTCTGTTACTAGTCCATTATTTATGCTATTAGAATGGAAGCTTTCATCGTATTAATGATTATATCATTGTAGCCTGCTTTTCAAAAAAAGATTTAGCTATTATGCAGTTGGAGAAGGTGTAAATGGGTGGTCGTAAAGGTGTCGTTTTCTGTCTCATGTTCTTGTTTAAAATAATATCGATATGTACAGCTTTCATATTATCGCATGCATTTCAAAGAAACCCTGTCCTCCTCGTATTTTTGCGAAGACAAATCGCTCTGAATCTAAAGCATAATATATTAGTACGAGAAATACTAATAGTCTCATGGAATATTTAACGGACATACCTATACCGACTTTTCACCTTGCTGCATATATTTTAAACATATAGTAATAATAAAAAGTGAAAAAATGTTTACAGTATACATATTTTTTGTGAATATATTGATTTTTTTTCATTTTTAAATAATCAGAAAGAAAACAATTGCTTCAGATTGTTTCATTACGCATCATGGTTAAGCTATATGTTATGCAATGGGTTTTCCTATGAAAATATCATGAAAGGAAATTAATACTATCTCGAGTATATGTACGAATATTCCGTTCCCATTCCGATTTATGGATACGATACAAGCAAAAGTCGAATAAAATGAATGGAGGTATGAGTAGTGTCGGGACCCTTAAGCACAAAGTTCATTGTTGCGGAAATTGAACTTGTTGAAGCTCATCAACATTAACAACAAAGTCCTGAATACTTACCTCCCTCCCTGTCGTAATGTAGCAAAATCGCTTTCTTTTTTATCTGCTGTCACAATTTCACATGCAGCACCTTTACTGAACTGGTGGGGTGCACTTGGAATCCAATTTTCCGCCACAACAAACATCTTAAAATGTGCTAAGAAATCGTGCAAGCAATATTCACTTGACATTGCTTCATAAAACGATCCGCCATTCATCAAGATGCTTGCGGGTTTTCGTAAAGGGAGATAAATGAAAGAATCTTATGATGTCATTCAAATAATCAGCAAGATTAGATGGCTTTTGTTCACAAAATTTACTTCTTACCGTTTTTATTTGGTACAACAAAACGTTAATGCGCTACTTTTGTTGTTATTTGTGGCTTCCATGTAGGCAATAACGGGTAGGCTCGGCTAGTGGGCTATGCTGACTCAAGGGGAGAGTCATGAGGAAAGGACCATGCTCCTGTGCTTCTGTAGTCTGTTAAGGATGCCAAACGGCTTCTCTTTCTTGCATCCATTCATTCAGTCTTTTGTGAATTATTTTGTTTTATTAAGTGTGTACACAAACTCAATTTTTATAGATGCCGACAAACGAGCCCGCATCTCATTGTGTCTTAAGATTTGTCAAACAGATAAGTAATAATTCTGTGAAGATGATCCCTTGTACAGAAGAGGTTAAGTAGCGTATGTGATCGATACATTATCATTATCAATCAGATACATGGATCAAGAGATGTACGATATACATATTATCTGTAGCGCTTAATGTGAAGAAAGGCATACACGCATTCAGATGCCATCAATCAATACCGTGTGCCTTGTAAGCGAATGAACGCTCTTTTCAGGGAAAACAGGCTTGCTTGCCCTTAAGTTACATGATGCTGAGTTTATCAAAACCATGTTCATCCTAACGCAAGCTTTGTTCTTTCCTGATTTCATGTACTCAAGGAAGATTACTTGTCTGATAAGGATATCAGATATGACTTGACGGTTGCCACTGAAAAGGTGTCCATTTCATCTGATAAATTTTACAGAAAATGAATATCGCTCCTTCCCTGTCAATCTTAGTTATTCCTGATATCCGTGATGTGATGAGGTGGATGTGCTTGAAATGCAATGAGAGCCATGCTTTAAATTATGCTACTCCTGGTAATGTATCTAGGGTTTAAAAGAAACAGAGGGTTTTCCATTTGAAAATCCATTTTACTATAAACACGAAAAATTGAATATTTACTGTTTTACCGATTTGGTTTTTTGAACATTTTGGTACATGTACCAATACTGCTACTTAATGGTGAAATACCATTTGTGGTGACAAATTAGAAATTGAAAAGGTCTCTAGAGTGGTGATTGTGCGTTTACAAATCAAAAAGGCAAATAATAAAAATTAGAAAAGGACAAGTCATTATAAAACTTATTTGGATATAGTAGTCTTTCAGCCCATGAGCTGATTTCTATTTTAATTGAAACATTTCCAATGCAATATTAGCGATACAAGTTTATGCAACTTACGTCAGGTTTAATGTGAATGTAAATTGATAATAATATAAGTTGGGAAATACCGGTACCAGGTAAAATCTGGCATGAAAAAAGGTTTTGTCATAAAAATTGCGTAATAAAATTGAGAGAATAAAACATCCGAGCGACTATGGTATATCAAAAGAATAAAGAGATTTTCGGAGGAAAGACGACTTTAGGCTTATATAAATATTAACATCATTATTTATTAGGGAGAAATAAATAATAATAAAAAAATAATAATACACTTTGCTGCTCCTCGCATGCAAAACATGTTTACTTATAATTGCAACAATTTATGTTTTTCTGAAGCTCTGTTGTCGGAAACCTGTCAAGTGTTCATAAAAGTTCTACTTTCATTATACTGTTTTCTCATGATCCAAAAATGTGCTGGAGCTGATTGTTATTGCTGCATAACTTTTCCCCGAATAAAGTGCTAAACAACAGCACATTACAAGAATCTTATCATTAGAATCGTTGAACCGAGAGATTTTTTTCAAATAGTACTAATAATGTAAGTATGTATGTGTCATACTCAATTATATACACAGGAGTTAGTCAGTTATAAAATGTATTATTATCACTTTTCATGTACGTCTTCTCTCCATTTGCTGAGCCAACTGTTGGAACATTTGTCACTATTGTCACCCTCTGCCTACTAAAGAAGAGAGGGAGGGAGAAAAGCAAGAAAAAAAGGAGGAAATTAGTGGAAAGATGCTTCCTAAATTCTAAAGCTTCTTCAATATCCGAATTCGGTTCAAGTGATTTGATCAATACCCTCTCATGACAATTCACTTTACATACAACAAAAACTGCTTACAACACCGCTTTAATAAAAAAATCTTGAGGTTGCATTCATGCTTTTTCATGCATACTTTTCTTATAATTTATACACTATGTGTGTAAACTTTTGTATTTTTTTCGTGGGATAAATACAACGCAGCCGATTTCATATTATAACTCCATTATTCACTGAAGGTGGTTATTTGTCGGCAGGTGGTTACACAATAAAACTTTTCCTAATGACGCTTCCGCATTACAGCTTCTTGTATCGAATATTTTTGCAGTATAATCACTGTGTGAGTCACGAACAAAATTGTATAAATTGGCATAATCGTTAATTATGTGCTTATTATCAATTCTCATAATTCCCAAACATTGAATTTTATTTTTTTTCCCTCAACTGAAAGACTAGCTACATTATTCCGCCGACCTGCAGCAACAAAATTAGCATTTTTACTACTTGTCTCATGTCACCCCAGAAATTATGTTATCTCTTATTTTGGTGCGTATTATTGTTTATAGCGGAGACAGTCTCCTCAAATATAAGTTTGTTTGTTGTTTTAAATATAAGGTATGTTGAAATGAATTTTTAGAACTTTATTCCTCTGTGAAAATAATGAGTAATTATATTCCAATTGCACGTTATTAATAATAACTTATTATGTCGATAGAAATCTTTTGTTTACGGCAGACGTATACAGTAAATCTAATAGTAATTATAATTTAGGAACTATCAGATTCATAGATATTGAGACTGCAAAGGCAAAGATACTATTTGTTGGTAAAGTGAATGCTTTTAAATTTATATACCTAAGTAGAGAAGATACACAAGACTTTCTGCTTCGTCTTAATATTTAATAACAAATCCTCAGCTTTTTGTTCTAAAGACAAAAGTAGTTGACCCTTGGGAATATTCTGGGAAGTACATACGGATGGATACGTTGTGTGCGTCATTTTCAGTGGTCCAACCCAGCCCATGCATGTAACAGAGTTGTTGGATCTAAGAAGCCACTGGGCAGACTTCTGATTTACTTCTTTTGTTTTCTACTGATTCCACTTCTTTCCATCGGTTTTGAGTTTATTTCCAATTCAAAAAGCACATAGTATGTCGGGATCTTTTGAAAAATTAAAGGAATGAATTTTCTTTTCTTATCCTTAAGTGGGTGCTACTGCTGCTGATAACTACAAGCGTTGACAATATCCTTCGGTTCAGTGCACTAGAATACTTACACGACCTGGTTGTCGCAATAAGGGAGAAAATGAAGAATACAAAAAAACAAATGATTTGATACTATGTAGCAGTACGTAAGTTCTATACCTCGCCTCGTGCCTTTCTTCATCTTCCGGAACCGCCGATGGCAATAGTGTTCCTGCTAAAATTGTACATTATCACCAGCGTATTATTACATCATTATTCTTATCAAGAGGACAAAAAGTGTATAAAACTAGGAGCACTTCAGTACATTAAATATCAGCCTTTAAGGCAAGCTTTCTTTGTCTCAGTCGTTTCATTCGCGTCGTTCTCTTTGTTCCTCAATTCTATATTTTGGGAGTGGATTTTACAATAAATAAGTGAGATAGCTCAATAATGCGCAACTTTTGCTTCTTTTCACTAGTTTTATGAAGGAACCCAAAGGATTTGATTGTGTTTAATTTTTCAACCCTCTAGCCACCACCATTACGTACATAAATAAACCATGTACACAACCCGTGTGCTTTGTACTACTTATTGTATATACTGGCACAAAAGAGTCCATCATCTCTTATTCTTCTTTGCATTTGTATTCCAGGATACATTAAGTTGATCACATTGATACAATGATGCGGAGCTTGCTTAGGCCACTGCCGTAAAAAGTACAAGTACTCTCTCTCTCTCTCTCCTCTGGGGCATTATGTGGTAGTGGTCTCGTTTTCTCTTTCTTCAGTTCCTTTATCCAGCCATAGTCTCCAGTATGGGCTTCACCAGTATTTACAGAAAGGGAGCGAATTGTTGAGTCAACAGCATAGTCACCCGAGATCTTTGTCCTCTGAATCAAATAAGTAATAAGTTTCTTTATGGCTTCAGGAGATAAAATGTCACATTACTTACTTGCCGCTAATAAGCAAGTTCAGCTCCAAAGTAAGCCACAAAAGACAACCTTAAATATGTACGTAGACTTTAAACAATTTATACCTCGCCACCACCGCATAAAATATGTGTGTATAAATGAGACCAAAAAGAAACCTTTCAGCACACTTTTTGCTGTCAGTAACCATCTCCAGCGCTAGTATCCTGTCCGGTACCCCTGGATCATGTTCATTGTCGGAGAAAGATGACTTATCTTTCCAGTAAAAATAAACATTGGGAGTATGTTAGAACATGCATGAGCATTAAGCTTTATCAGAACAATCTGCTGTGCCGATGGTATATTATAGAAATTGGTCCATTCTGTACATGGAGATTGAGATGAAACATGAACCATATGTATAGGTTTTCATGATATGGCCACCGGAAAATGGACATCCGTAAAAGCAGAATGTCCCATTTTTTACGAGTCGCACGATCTAATGAACAATGAACACTGATCAAGCACGGTTGGAATTTTATCCGGCCAATTGATGCTACTCTGGTCACTCGCTCAGGTAAGAAGATTTTTTTTTGATAATTGTTTCAACCTACCAGATTATACCGAAAGTTGGCCATGGTTGAGGTTAAAGCACACAAATCCTTTTGTTTGTATTCATTTGAAAGTTTGAAAGCATTGCCAACAGTGAGACATATCCGCTGTGTATGCGTATGTGTTTAACTGTCTGTTGACAGCAAGTAAAAATTGTTTTCTTGATGGAAGGAGATTGTCCAAGCAAGCGTGAAATTAACTTGATAAAATTTGTTGATTCTTTTTCTGGTTCGATCAAATATATACATCAATGTTTGAACAATGTACGTTATATTCATCTAACAGCCACTGTATGAGTTCGAAATGTATGTCATTCATGCTTCATCATACGTACGAGTCAGTATTTACAATTTATGCATAAGGCATAAGATCGTCCCGGATTGGACTTGAAACGGAAAACGTGTGGCAGAATCTAACCCTATTGAATTTGTTGATTTCTAATTGAGCGAGGGGTGAAAATGGATGACGTGTGTGCAATGATGACATCCGATACCATCCTACCTCGTTACCATTATTATAACTACTTGATTTGTTGAGATCATCCACTGCAATATTTACACAGAATTGTTCATACAGGAAATGTTCCGCAGCATGCTGCTGCCAGCAGCACACGTTAGGAAGCACGGAAAGTTGGACTTCATGGAACACGAACTGGATTGTGTAAAATTGTGCTGGTGATAAAAGCGATTAAGCCATCGTGGTAAAATGTAAAACGACCTTATTTGAATCATACGCTAATAGCTCGTATACATGTGTGAACGATAAAAACATTACAGTTTTAGGGCATTTAATTTTGCAGAGCACATTGTCAGCTTCATTGGTAGTTGACTGTGAAGCAAGGAAAGCGCTGGATTTGTAGTACGTAGCTCTCTTATGTTTGCATTGTCCACATTTGTCAGCTTGCAAAGAAGGGTAACAAGAGAGGACCATTTCACACCTGGACGAAAAATGTGAAACTTAAACCTGTGAAAGTCAACTACTTGATGCCAACTTGTATTTGTACAAGGGTCATATTGCATTTACTACTTTTCATGTTTTCTTAGCTTCTGTCATAATAACCGCATTTAAAGTATGAACAGATAACTTCAAAACTTAAAACTCCCTTAAGAAGGCCCATTTTTGTGAACTAATGACAAATAGTGCTTATATACCCAATCTCTCTTATAGTCACTTGAACTTCTTCAGCATGTGCGATTAAACGATGACACGTATTACGTTGAAAGGCCAAAAGTTAACAGGCTCGTACAACCAAAAGTACGCGATGTGATTACTTTAGTGTAGATTTACGTCCAGAATCGAATCATATTAAGAGCTACCTACATGACCAACAATTGCTTAATCCTTTCTTCAAGGCAGACTTGCATAACTGACACAACTGAAGTAGGGACCCTAGACAGAGAGGGTATTTAAAACAAGAGCATCCCTTACGAAAGTCCTTAGGTGCGGAAATGATAATGATTGCCGTGAATGGAAGAATCAACACAACCTACCACGAAGATGGAAGAGAATTTATTATGTTCACAAGTTTTACAAACCCCCAAAAACCACAAAACACAAAGACACATGCGAGTTTCACTGCAGATCCTCTTGGGAGTTTGTAAACAAATAGAGCTGTAAACAGCAACATTACACAATTTAAAATCATAACCGGAACATGTGAAAATGAAAGGCGAGTTAAAAGAATAAAGACCATTTTGTATTAAATACTGATTTCCTGCCACTGACACAAATATATTTGACACAGGTACATACGTGAACATGGTGCAAGTAGTTACTTTTTCCGAGTTTTTCCGCAGTAATGTATTGAACAATGTCAATGGTGAATATAATAATAAATGAATTAAGTGATTTAAAACGATTTTTATCATAATTTTGGATTGTCAGTTTCTCTTTTGTGCATTTCATGATAAATTAAAATACGCATGCTGCTTTTTGTAGTTATTGTAAATATTAGAAGTTTAATATTTACGGGTTATGCCAAAACATTGTACACGTAGAAGATATAGCGAAACAACATGTTAGAGGTTGTAATCATTAAAGTTACGATTTATTAATCATTTTTAAATACCATTGCTATTATCGACTACATTTTCATTTTTTTATTCTAGCGGAAACTTTATATTAAGAAGTACATAATTTGGAGATAATACTTTTCCGAACTTAATTCTTTTTTGCTTTATTATGGGCAAAAACGCATGCCAACTTCATACATTTATAATAGATGTTAAGTTAATATACTTCTTTTACACATGCAATAAATTAAACTGTATGTTTGCACAATATTCTACACTATCACTATTAAAATACAGGAGATATTATACAACACTTTATACGGATCTAGTATTTACAAACTGCATAATATTTTAACATTAAATTTAAATATAAACTAATGACTGCAACGGGTGTGGCTACAATATATAGCGATTGTGCTACTTTGGAATGGAAATGCGAGAATGAAATTAGTGAAAACGCTGGGGTTACAAACTAGTCACTTAGATCATCAGAAAATCCATCCTCCGAACTGTGCTCATGATTATTATTGTTGGGTAGATCCAACGATGAGCATTTACGCTTCCTCCCTCTGTCTGAAGATGAGAAAGGGCTCATATTAGATCCAGGGCTGAGAGGGCTCAACGGACAACCGTCACTAGGACTCATTGACAAAAGGTTAGCAGTTGTAGGGTTTGCAAGCAATCCAGGGTGGTGGTGGTGATGGGATACATGCAGAGCCGACAATGCACCAACTGGAGAGGTGTTTGATGATGGGTACTTGGACTGAGGTAGCGATGATTTCAAATCCGACTCTTCCTGCAAGCGGCGTAGCCTTTCCTGCTCCTCACGTTTTTGCTTGCGCCATTTCGCGCGGCGGTTCTTAAACCAGACCTTGAAAGTTGTAAAGAAGAAAAAAATTTGTTAGACGTGCTACGAAATTCATAGTTTCGGTCATTTCTTTGAAAGTTAAAAAAAAATCATTTTCACTCTTTAGCTTGGCAAGCAGCTCTGTCATTTTATTTCTTTAGAGTAACAAGGATGTATCAACTGTATGAATTACAATAGAACCGTTCGGTGTATGCACTTGAGAATGTGACAAGTTGCTCAAGCGTGATAGTAGATGTGAATGCAACAACGTCCTTACATAACGATCAAGTGAACAGAAATAGTTTTCCGTGCACGAAAGTTTAGATAACAAAGAAATCTGAATGCAACAAAACAAGGAGAAAAACAAGTAGATAGAAACAATAATAACGCGGTGATTGTATGCTTTTCACTCTTTCATCTTTCAGCAAAAACTGTACGTCAACTTGCAACAACTATATATATTGTAGTGAAAGAAAAAAATGAAGATGATCGTCATATCCCCTTTGATCCAGGCTAAACGTACTCAACCATGTAATGTGGTTAACTTAATTGGTAATATTGGCAGTCACTGCGCTGTTTCCAGTTTTACATCCTTTGAGCATGTAATATTCGAGGGATTGATGATGATAAAAAGGTATATCTTTCGATCATGATATTTCGAGAATCTTGTGTATTACTCTAACAAGCAAAATCCTCTGCTACTTTCATCTTGTTGATACTTTAATGTTTTAACAGAAATCTTCATGTTATTTATAAAAGTACGAATCACAAATTCACTCTGACAATTTATATATATCGAACTGAGATTGTACAAAAGTCCCGCATATTTACCTATCTATTCATTTTAATAACGTGTAAAAATCGGACTATCTACCATCTACATATCTTATTATTTATTTTTCATATATAACATTGCATTGTTGAATCATACCTAACGTGAACTCGCGCACCTTTCCCGGATATCAAAGAGGAGCTAACATATTTTGTTGCATAAAGTCAAAGCTTATCATCATGAATAGTTATTTAGTTAAAAAAGTTAGTTCGCTCAGCGGTGAGCTCATAACTCACAGGAAACTCCCTTTGATCACTTTTGTCCTGTCAACCGGAATTACACGCTCATGGTCACAAACTGTTTTAATGAGACAATGATCATGATCGTACAATGATATTTTGGAGATGATCCTAGACTTCAATGGTGTTGAGGTGGCTGAACTATGTTTCAGTTCAAGTAAAATATTTCTAGTTTCATAACTAAAAAATTTCAAAAGAAATTTTCAGTTCACAAGTCATTGTAATAAAGCATGTCGGCATATTATGGAAGTGAAAGTTATATTTTTGGAATAAATTTGTACAGCAAGACAAGAGTGAACAAGGGAGCTACAATCAAGCGAGAAAATCAAATTTATTTTGTCTGCCCACATCAACATAACAGCATGCTAGTTTATAGACGTCTTTCCACGTACTAAGCCACCCTACCACTTCCAAATTACAAACAAATTACGATGAGAAGGCTGAGCGTATATGAAATTAAAACTTATTTGTGACTTATCTAATAACCACAGGAAATCTTATGGTTCTTGTCACCATCATCGCATTGTGCTTGGATCAGACGCAAATAAAAGAGAGATAATACAAAAGTCATCATGCTATTTATTTTATAACATTTAAAAGGCATTCTCTCCGTAGTTATATATTATGATGGAGCCATCAAGATCAGTCAAACCACTCAATCAAAATTCAATTATCCTCACACTCTTCACATTTTCACGTAAATAATAGAAAACATATATAACGCATAAAGCTGCCATCAAGAAGACCACACACCAAACAGGCCATATTATTATATAGAAACGAAAGAATTAATAAGAATAATAATAAGTGTATTTACTCTGAACCCGACCAGCCTCCACGAAAAGCAAGAAAGGGTGAGGAGTGAGTAGTGGAGTGAAGGCAGGGCTCATGTACAGTTGTGTTATAAACTTGGTACATTTGTTCTGAGTAGAAGTATAGCCAACCAACCCTATCTATATACCCATTCCACTGTAAGGCAGGCAGGGAAAAGGGCATCTTTTCATGCTACTATTCAGGGAAGGACTGGAAATGTGGTGGTGTTGTTCAAGTGGCTATTATTGCCTTGTGCTCTGCTCCTTTCTCCTACTTCACCCATCACGTCAACACAATAACCGACAGCAAGCAAACTGCCTTCAAAAGGCACGGATTTCTAACTCTGATTCCGATAATTTTCAGCCTGGATGATCCTATTATGCAGCTTTTCTCCCAAATCATTAAATTACCATGATAAGAGATCCACCACTGGCAGTCCTAGTGTTCCCTTCATATTCCCCATTAATTTTTCTCAAACTAAAAATGTTGAATCCTGAAAATGCCATTCTGATGTGAAGTTGTATGAAGTAGAACTATGGGGCACATATATGAACATATGTACATGAATGTGTCTATATGTATACGCTTAAATATATTCAAAATTGTATTTTTGAATTGCAATACTTCTGGTTTCGACATAACAAACTATTATGAAAATGTGCATAAAACTGAAATATTTTGGAAATTAGTTTTGAGATAGTTTACTTTAGAAATTCGATTCGATGCCAGAAAAATCATCCTGGAACGTTCTAAAATGAAATTTGAAAATGAAAATACTACAATTAAGCTTGACCAAGCTTACTATATTAGATTTCATGTCATTCACTTAAAAAATAATCGACAATTTTGCTTTCCATTACTCAGATTGACTAAACTTTGAAGAAACGATGCTCGTGTTCCGGAACATTTTATCATAGTATATATCTGACTAATTCAATATGTGTCTGAAGATGAGCATGCGATTCTCAAACTTTCCAGCTATAAAAACAAGAATCGAGATGTGGAAGAGCATAAGCGATATGGGGTATGGATGAGAGAAAAAAGCGATCAGAATTTATACGAATTGTTTGCATAAGCAGAGGAAAGTTGTTTTTCTAACGAGATATTATGCTGACAGATTATTCTATTACGGTTATAGAGGAAAGGAGAATGAAAAAAGGCTAGCTAGCCACTCACTCTTTGTAGAATTCAGTACTCTAGTTTGGAATTATGAATGCGAAAATACATATTACATGTACTGAAAAGTACAATATATCATTTTATCCCGGTTGTAGAACGTAATATGATAATAATAACGCAGCCCCAGTGTAGTTTTTTCATTTTTCTCTCTCCCTCTGCCCACTATTTCCACTCTCGACATTTTATTACGGTTAATTTTGTTTGCTGTGAAAACAATGGTTGTGAATGGAGCGAATGGCATGATATGCACCGGAATACATGTGTAGCTTAAGGGAAGTAGAGATTTTACAGTGGCACGGCTCTGTGAGCCGTGAGACCACCACTATATGAATCAGTGTACAGCAGTGCAAGCCGTCTGAAACCGCTCAACTCTTCCCAACGACCAACAAAGTAAGTGAAAACTCAACGTGAAAAAATCTGGAGCATTGGTGGCGAAAGCGGATTCGAGAAGAAAAGTCTGTGTATTTGCTAACTAATGAATGTATCCTTTCCCATATCCATTTAATTTTTTTTTTCGTTTTCCCAACGGATAACTTGTAGATCCGTCTGCGTCTATTATGAAGTATGTAAAAGCAAAATGTCAAATGGCAAGAGAACGTAAGTACTTAGTTGGAATTTAGCTGCAGAATAATAATACGGAAAGCATTAATAGGTCTTTAGGAAAACACAAAAAGTAAGTTGAGTACATATATCATTATCATCAGCGGTCGGGAATCAAAACTCTGGAGAGCCTGTAAAACCATCATCCGCATCTAGCTCCGGTTGTGTGCAGGAAATTATTCCCACACTTAATTAAGTTCTTTCCCCCTACTTATTCAGACGCTTAGCTTGCATAATACACTTTTCGAGTGAAACGCAAACCACACACACTACCACACTACATCCATTCTTGTTCATCACGCAAATACATTCAACTCGTAATCAGTTTTTTCTTCTTCAATTGACTAAAATATTTCGTCTTGTTTTTGTACGTTTATACCGTTTAGATTCCTTAAATTTGTAACTAATTTTTCACGTTATCTAAGTATTTAGTATGTAATTGTCGAGATTTTTAAAGAGTTGTTTTTATAACATGACAGGCTAAATGCAATAATGTAATGCGGTCTTGAACCAGAAACAAAATGCAATCACTTACTTCCACACGCTCCTCCTTCAGATCCGTTTTTAAAGCCAATTGCTCACGAAGAACAACGTCAGGGTAATGTGTTTTCTCAAAGGTTGCTTCCAGTTGCTCCAACTGCTCTTCAGTGAAAATAGTTCTAGATATTCAGAAAAGGGGATACATTACTGCATACATTATTATAGTTTCGGGGATTTATCAGATCGACAATCGTGACAAGCGCATTTCATTATCGAACTGGATATTTCACATTGACGTTTTTAGTAAAGAAAACATTTCCTCGGAAAAGGATAATAAACTTTTTCTGCTGAACCCAAGATTGCAAATTTGGAATCTTTTTAAAGAATACATACATATCTAATGAAAACAAGATGCAATATACCCAAACTAAAAGTGAAAACTATGTGCCTGGATATCTTATATCCCTGATACGCATAATCACTACGAAGAATGGTTGGATGAACCGAAAACGGTGGATTTATGATTTGATTTTTTTATTACAGAAATCGAGAAAACTAGTAAGTGCTTTTCCAAGTTATTCGACTTACGGATCCGCTCAAGAGAAACCACAAAAATTCGATAAATCCATGTTTAATATTAGCGCTTATTTATATGATTTGGTATAAAATGGTTGAATGGTTTGAATCCTATCTCTACTTCCCTGCTTCCAAATGCACATGAGTTGTAATGGAAATGTAAGTAGGCATACACTTTATGAATTATACATTTTACAGTGATTCACAATTTAAATTTTTTGGTTGTTCTGAAAGTAATAAACCACCCTCCGGCCTATAAGATATATATAGAAAGTACGTTACCCAAAAAGTCCAATAAACGCTTATCAAAAATATATCCGTAACCGCATAAATTCAGAAAATGTACATGAAACCCTGAGACTGGAAATGGGAATTTGTCTACAATAATAGGATCGCACAGTAGCAGGAAATATGTTTTGCCCTTTTGAAAATGAAAAACTTCTTTTTCATTCGCAATGTTTTATGTTTAGATCCGGGCCTATTTTTTCTATCATATATATGAAGGTGGGAGCGTATTTAAATATAGAAATGAACTAGTCTGCCTGCCGCCTACCCACGACGATGATCGTAAGCGGGGTTGCTGGCTTATACCCTGAATATCATTCCGCTTTAATATGGGATTTAAAGCTCCTTTTATAAACCATAAAGGAGAAGGAAACGGATTTCAGATTTTTCGGATAGAAACATCATCCTCCAACCGACATAACCAGTTACATATTCTTTCCTCTGCTTACTCGGTACGTTATATACATACTATGAGAGCGTCTTAAACCGTATCAACAGCGTAGTTTCAGTTTTCTCCCGTGTGATTTAATGTATTAACTGGAGGCGAGTAAACAATCAACTTGAAAAACAAAAGCGCGCTCCACTTATTCGTTCTATCCGAATAATAATATGAAGCGTACGCATACACAGAGAGATAAACCATTATTATTATGGACTTAGCCGAAATTGCTCACCACAACGTCCTTTCTTGCTGATGGCAAATTTCAGATGGATGGGGAGTAAGAGTAGTTTCCTTGTACAAACATTGAATTTATTAGAATAATATAATTATAAAATGAACTAGGACTGATGGGATTTTGTATTAGCCTGGCTTGAACCTAGGATTCCAATTCAATTTTCAAATAATAATAACTTCTTAAGGAAGTTTTATTTCAGTTGTGTGTACATGGCTTGTACTCACATTTCATCATAATGTAGTCTGCAGTATATAGTCAGGTATACATGACAGTGCAAATAGATGTGATGTGCTGATTCCAGGAAGAACGCGTGATGAGATGCTTGGAGGTGTATTATACGGTCTAATGCGTTCAACGTTCTTAGTCGGTTAAAATCAAGGTGAGAAATTTCAGGTGCGTGCTATGACGTATGGATAGTTTATCATTTCAAAAGTGGATGACTTTAAAACAGTAATTCTGATTACTAAAGATTGGTTCAGTATTAAAATTATTGTGACAACTTGTCGGCAATTGACAGAGAGCTTATAAGATAGTTTTAAGGGATGGGGAAAAAGTGATAATTGCTAAGTGTGAAAATATAGTGACCAGATTTACCCATCAAAAAGCTTCATTCACAATAATCACATAAATACTACGTACAGGTAGCATTATCCATATTTTTCCGAGGAGAAACACAATCGACTTTATAGTTCTTGAAAGCAGTCTGCAGAGGCTTTAAGTTTTTATTACCTGTGTCGTCGCTTTCGTTTTGGTACAGGGCCATTATTACCAATAAGTCCACTGATCATTCCTGCTGATGTTACAGAACCGGTAGATCCTAAAAGTGACTGAGCTGCAGCAGCAGCGGCTGCTGCGGCCACTGCTGAAGAACCCAACGGATGATGACCAGAGGGGAAATACGGTCCATATAAACCTGGATATGCGGCTGTAATAATGAAAAATCAAAATTACAAAAAAATCTTCTACTTTCACTAATATGATCACAGTAATATTGATGCCGTTTCCTCCAATGTAAACTTAGACATTCAGACTTTCATTGGAAAGTAATAATTTTACACACTATGTCACAAAATAATCCCATAAACATCCCTACAAAGTTAATTAATTACGTTCCTCCATATTATAAACATATCGAATGTATAGGATTACACGTATACCTAAGGTCTATAAATTTCCTAATGTTGCCCATCCTTTCAAGGGCAAATTAGTTATATATGCTATTAGTATAGAAAAATATTCCAATCCGATTAAATGGTGCTAAAACCAAAGGAAATACATACTTGATGCTTACCAGATCGAAAAAGACAGATGTGACAAATTATGACTTCGTTAATAGAGATTACTATCACATTCTACTTTCGTTCAGGAAATATTAATTACTTTTTGAACCTGCAAACAAGACTATCCTTCGGAGTACGATAATTTTATTTTATCACATATATGAATACGTAAATACAATTTTGTCCATTAACAACCGTCCTAGTCCTGAAACTAATACTGTGTAATGTATCATCGTAAATCCGAATTAAGAGCCGACCATGCAGGTTCTTGTTTTAATCTTGTTTTCTTCTAATGCTATTCTTATATAAGGAGAAAGTAGTGGAGCTCAAATGTTAACACCTGTGTGGCATCCAAATTTCGTTATATTTATAATGCAGCATTTATATATATTATTAAACTATGCGACGGAGATTTGAAATATAATATTACGTTTCGGTCTAAATACATCACTGCAGAACAGAATATGATGACAATATTTATGAATTGAGGTCCACTGAAAATGACAATACCGCATTACCCTTGACTAATCTGACAGTAGAAGCCTGTGAAGTGTGACAGTATTAAACCCTTATACATGCACTGATTGTGGGAGTCTGTCTCACTATTTACTAGTACAGTACTGCCAAATGTGTTGATGTGTTCATTTGTGATCTTTCGCATCTCATATTTAAAGCTACCTTATTTTTTAATGCATGCATATGCAAAACTGTTGTCTGACATTATTTATTTGGCAAGGTGGAGAATCTACCTGATTATCCCAAGGTGTGATTTCATTGCATTTCTACTTGATCAGGATCTTATGTATGTTTAAAACTTACCGAAAAGTTCAGCGGCTGCCTGGGGATTGTGAAGGTGAAAAGCAGGATGGTGCATAAAATGAAAGGGTTGAAAAGACGCCAAATTGCCTCCGGAACCACCACTGCTATTAAGTAAGGTGTTGGTGTTACTATTTCCGTTCTTGTGGATATTGCTTCCCACAGACTTTCCAGTAGGGATTCCAGGAGAGTTGCTACCTTCACTGTGATTTGGACTAGCTTTACCGGATCCCAGAATGCTTTCAATTGTAAACGATGTTCTTCCAGCGCTAGAAACACTGTTACCACCACCATTATTTCCACTAGCACCACTTGGAAGTTCTTTGATTAATGCGTCCGTAGGGGTACGTGCCATGAATGGGAAAATACTAAAACACGTTGTAGGTATGTTTGCCATGTTGATCTGAATGACTAGCAAACTTGCTCAATTTAAATAACTACCGTTAAAACAATTTAATAGTTTTTATAAACTTTCGAATGCACTTCAATGTCACTACTGTGTAAGTTATCGTATCTGCAAACTTATAATTGGATAAAACCAGTTGTAATACTTTGGTTTACCATTTATAATGTTATGGGGAGAACTGAGACTGTATTTGTCTTATGAAGAATCAGGGTTAACAATTGCTTCCCAAGAAAACAGAATGCCGAGATTTGCTTCGTGTTCTTGTCAATTCAAAGACGTTCGAGTGAATGCTGACAAAGTGTCACTAGCAATGAGATTAGTAGACGATGTGGCCCTTGGCTTTAGCAGGGTTACCTGCGAAGAGATAAACACAGTGTCAAACTGATTGTGTACCTATGGGTATACTATGTTTGAACGTACAAAGGCGATGAAAACTGAGCAGGGAGCAGCAGCAAACAATATACCAGTGCACCAACGATGAAGATCGGGAGTCTTGTGGTGGCGGTGATGGATGATGTCGGGAGAGATATTATGACTAGGATGATGTGTTGGATGGAAGTGTTACGATGAGTGAGTGAATGGTGTGAGTAGGAGATGTAAGTAAGGTCTCTCTTTCTCTTTGCCTGATGCCAATAAATCCCTGTATGGTTGTTCATATTATTGAGTAGGCATGTGTGACTCTTTGTCATCCTGCAGTACTTGTAAAGAAAACATGTATGTGAACATTGGATGCTTTAAATTCTAAGTATCTAGCTGAGGTACCTTACCATTATTAAAATTTGGAGTTGTTGCGTACAAACAAAAACACACCAAAAGCTAAGTCCCTTTTGTTGTAAAAAGTTATTTGTGCTCGCTTACATGTTAATTATATTCTTTAAGTACAGAAATTTTCATGCTTCTTTACCTATTTTCTTGATGATAATAACTTGAACATCGACTTGTTGTACAACCACTCGCAGTACAGTTTCCCGCGTGGTTGTAAAATATCAAGTTGGCAAAGAAAAAAAGCGAGGAGTTGGTTTTAAGTGAATTAGTTTTCACACGTTGCGTTTTCAAAGGATGAAACAATGAAGGCTTTTCATTAGATATTGGCTTATGTACCCCATGCTACAGGGATTGGATTATTGGAATGCCTAGACTGCTTGCTTCTCACACAAGTTTTTACTTAAACTACAACTTCTCTGTTAATCCTTTCACTCTGATTTTTTACTACTCAATCCCAGCATAAGGCTTTACCTCTCCTTTTTATTTAATGTAGGTGACATTTTACGATGATGATAAAATTACAATGGTGGATTTTTGCCTGCCTGTTAATTTTTAGGGTGGAAAGGTTTAAAACCGTCGGCAATCCTTTTTACTTTTTTAGTGGAGCATGTGCCCAAATATTACTGGCCACATACATTTCGGTAACTTGTTTGTGAAGAAAAGCTAAACTCACTTTTGGAGGAAAAGGAATTAGCCTGATAATTTTAGAAATAATTATTTTCCATTTTTTAGACCCAGTCTCCCAGACTGCCTGGCGTCGCAAGATTCACATTACAAGAAGTTGGGTGTCCTGAAAAAAATCAACGGCTGTTTGTATTCAAAGGAATTTACTTTATTCTCGACTGTATAATGCTCACGAATGTTGCCTTATGGTCATTTTAATGTAAAATGCAAAGACAAGTGAAACAAAAGTATTATTAGGTATATATTTTTTTAGAGACATTGCCGTTACCAAATGCCGACTTAACATTTAAAAAAGGTTTAGCATTCATCTTTGTCTTTTTCTTTGTTAGTGGTGAGTCGAGAAATGAAATTCATCCGGAGACTGCGTGTCTAGGATTTTTTAAAGAAAAAGCTTTTAATTTGAAGGTAGTGGTGATAATGGCATATGCGGCTTGATTCTGGTGAAATAATTAAATGACAGTATGTAGTAGTCACTATACGTGTACATTTTGTGGCGCTAAGCACTACTTTTATCTTAATCATGTACAGAAATTTTGCTCCAGATTCAACTTATTCTGATTTTACAATCACGTAATACCGTGCCGTGAAGAGACAGAGGAAAGTACAAAGTAATCCAAAAGCTCTTGACTAAAATGGAAGGGGATGGTCTGAGTTGATGAAGAAAGGAAAGAGGATGGCTTGATCTCAGCCAAAGGGAGTGCCAAGCTGATCTCTGGGGCTGGCTCTCCCCTTCTCTCTTTGCACAAAAGCCTGCTTCCTTTTCATACAGACAACAGCATCATCAACGAGAAGCCAAGCTAACTAGAAGTGAGGCAACATATCGCGGAATACTTCGTGTGTAGTGCATATTGTACATAATATTATTTTTTGTAGAACAAACTGATCAACTAAAGATGTACATTTCACAAATGCATGAATGAAAAGTAAACAGTTGAATCTGGCTAATGATGAGCGTATTATAGCAATTAATCACGAGGTCCTTATCTGTCTCGTGTTCGTTCAATTCGTTTGGCCGTCCATCCGACACTCTCCCAAAGCGGTTTATTTAATTAAAAAACCAATGTTATGGCATAATATGAGTCAAAGAAACTGTCTATTACAACATTTATGGGGCGCACTGAGAAAGCAATAGTGCAATGACATTCTGAAATCAATCTGAAAGACTGATATGATTTAATATTAAAAAATAGGCTATTCTATTCGAAAATACATAATATGCTGTCTCCAATTTCGAATCGAGCATCCTTAGGGCAAGAAACGTGGAGACTCTTTATAATGTCATATTTTGAAGCTGGGTCGAAGTCAAAGCTCACAAAATTACAGCGGTTCATTATTGTAATAACGAGAATTTATGTACCTTCTTGATTCTAAAAATTGTAACCCAGCATAATAATATGTACTCAATATGATCATGTCTAATTAATAGGGCTATTACAATGTAAAAGTGTGCTACTAGTAGTATACTGTTGATCATCAATTCCAAACTTATTACCGAACAAATTTCCAGAATACGTTCTTAAAATAATGAATTTGCGTCATTTCCCAGCATTAAATTCTTAGAAACCATGTTATGCAACTTGGGACTTCATGTTCCCAATTTATTAGAGAAAGGAAAAAGCTAGCTATATGCTACATTTAATTTATTATTATCCAGTGATTTAGAAATTAAAATTCCCACTAATAAAAATCTTTTTACTTAATTTCACTAATTGGACAATTCTTTTAAAAATCTTAAGCAATCTTTCGAGTGTTTACTTGAAATGTAAGTTATTTTTTGTGGATTGATCGTGTATTTGTTTTTGTAGATGCACTGATTTGTTTTTTAGATTGTTATAAAGGGCTTGCATGACGGACAAGCATGCACCTGACACATACATTCTCTCATCGTCAGTAGCATTAGGTATGGAAATGGAAAATAGTGTTATTTTATAAGTAAGGTTGTCTTTATTCGCATCTTCCTACGTCCAATACAATAAAATTAAGAAATTAAAACCAAAAACCCACCTCACAAGGTGACAAAATATTGGTGATGAATACCAACCAACAATATGAAATCTTTTGCGATTTGAAGATTTCAGCAGTGTGTAGAAATGTAGAAAGGAGTAGCAGACGTAAATCATTTATAATAATCACTGTAAATATTTTTGATGCACATAGAATTTGATTCGACATCCCACGTTGGATTATACGAATATCCGTGTTCGTCTTGTCTTGTCGACCTGTGTATTAAGGGACACTTATTATTTTGACCTCCTGATGTGTGAGGCAATCACCCGGAAAAATGGTTCACACAGCATATCATCTCAACGTCCAACCTCTTCACCGCACGCATCATTGCTTTCCTGTCTAGGCTAGTCTATTCAAACTTTGAAACTACACCAGTCGCAGATAGATACAACGCAAATATGGGATTGTTGATCATCTTTTCATAATAATGCATATAATATACATATTATTTTCCAAATATAAGTTACAAATTTGATATTGTACGTTATTAGTCCTCCTGTTATGATATCCAACAGTCACAATGTACTCTTAATTCTTTTCTTATGATGTCAATACGCTTGGGCTGACCAGTCAGTCAGGAGGCCGATCCTCAAAATCTTGATCTCCTTTCAAGGCCTTAATTAATTTTTATTTACTCACAATTTTCATTGTGCGACATGATACGAATTATTACCTACCTACAGATACTACATTCGTGCCTTTGTCTAGTCTCGTACACTACATATTTATGTATCATTAAGCGCATGCATATCGGCATTTGGCATAGAAGTATAGTAGCTTTGTCGCGTTTGTTGTCATATTGAGTTTGGTATATTGTGTGTATCAGATATAAAATGTAATATGCATGATTGTATGATATTTGAGTGGCATTATAATTTCTTTGCAGAACGCCAAAAAAGTATTTCTCCATTTCCTTGAGCAATAGTATTTTGTAACTCAAATCCGTTTTGTATCTGAAAATTTGACAATTGTGCTACTGTGTTGCATACACGGTACAGATTTTCGTTTGGGTTTTGTAATCTATCCACAATAAGTAAGTTTATACGTAAATGCACACTGCTTTGTCCATTTAAATGCATGGTTCATTTTTTTTACAAAAAAAAGAACTCATTCTCAATCCCCACTCAAGCATTTTGGTATGTTGCGGGTATGCAAATGGTATTTTCTTGACTACTATTCACTAACTCAAGTCAGTCAAAGGGTTACTTTTCACAGGCTTCTGTGATTTAAAAGGGTTAAGGCGTGATACAAAACATTTGTTGTCATTGTCACTTTAGGATTAAAGGAGCGGCTTCTTTGATAACTTGTCGGATGTGTAAGTTGCAAAGGGGTTGTCGTTGCCGCTTTTTCAGCTTGAAGGTATAAAGTTGACGATGATGAAAATGATATGGACTTATCATACAGACACAATAACAATATCTGTCATGAGTATACCACATCGTTTGTCGATTATTTACTTGTATAGCTATGTTTTGGGCTTGGATTTGGGCAACAACGGAGGCTTTTCCCCATTTTCAGTATCCATTATTGGCAGGCTTGTTTCTTCGTCTTGCCTGTGTCAAATAAACGTTAGAGCCGTTACCTTTAGTTGAGCTCCAAATACTGAACACAATGAAATTAACAATTTTATGCTTAAAGAAGAGAAGAAAATGCAAAATATATATGATTGATTCACAAAACATTTCACATACAACCTTAGCACATTTTGGTGTGCAATGGTTCATCAATCACAGTTAATGAAAACGGTGAAATAAATTAGTACACATTGTGTATTAGTTTTGCATTTTATTACTACTAGGCTCATTTCAGGTAATAACCAGTAACTAGCTACTCTCCGAATTTTGCACTAAATCTTCGTAAAGAATTAAAAACAAAATGTATGAAAGAATGTGCAAATACTTTCCATAATATAGCCTAAACTCTTGAAACAATGATGGCTTTGATATCCAGTGGCATTTGTTATTCACGACCGAGTAAATGAGATCCCTAATCCCCAGAACATGAAAAGTTATCTGGCTCTCATGGCTGGCTGGTTCATGTGCCTACAAGATAGCTTGAACTATAAATACAAATGTAATATTGACTATTGACTAGATAAGCTGAGCACGCTTTCTCTGATTCTACAAATGACGAAATGCTGCAAAATATTCCAGGTTCTTTTGAGGTAACTTTAAAACTTAATATTTGGTATATATATCATGTATTATAAAGATTACAATCTTGCTCCTTATGTCGTTAAGGATTATTAAAGAATATTCTGAGTGCAGTAACAGCTCAGCTCAGGAGCGTGAAAAACGAACTGCGGGTTGGCAATGGAGGCGAATCGTGGGTAGATAATATTGGATAGGTGTATTATAGGTGTATGTAAGCATTCGGGCTGATGATTATCTGAAAGCGAAGCAAGTTTTATGGTATCTACTTTATGAAATGGATCACATCAAACAACTACAACTACGCATTAAGTAAAAGATGATGATCATAATAAAAATGATTTTTGATATGATATGAGGTGACAAAACGAACCAAGTCAGCTTTGTACTTTATCAATAATTCCTTTCCGAATAATGTGAAAGATGCTTTACCATACCATCCATTTTTAGTAATATGGAAAAGGCAATGCTCTATTCTATACGCAAGGAGAGGAAGGAGGTGTGCTGTTTGTTGGGTGTCATGTGAGAGAAAGGGCTTAACTTCTGCCAGAGGATTTTGTTCTACTTACCGTATCAATAATATTATGACATTCGTCGACAATTTTTAGTATGCATGGAATGCCTCAAATCCCTTATTTTGAGTAAAGCCATCACAACAACGAGCACACTTTTTTGTGGAAGCACCAGACAGTAAGGCGTACATGGTATTATTGTCGGGGTTCTATGTAGATTACATGAAACATTCTTACTACCACCACATATATTATAGCCTTAAAAGTGTGATTCGGAGGTTGGAGGTGGTGATAGTAGTGTGCGTGGTGGTGATGTACATTAAAAGTAACAGGAAATAAAGCCAAAGCAAACTTTACTTGTTTGTAGTAGGTTAAGAGGATTTCTTAGCATTGCTGGCACACCAGGTGTCATGTATGAGTTTAAATACTCCACGTCTCTGCTGCTTATTTCGATTTCCTACAAATATATCGTTTTTTCTATATTCTAACAAACAGATAGTCTGTATGGATTATTTTGTTGTCTCACAAACAGACTGAGGTAGCTTATACAATAAATGGACTGAGGCTACAAAAGTATCAAATTATTCATGTGATTGATCAAAGTGGAAAGTTGTAACTGCTCCATCGAATTTCCTCAAATCCATTTCATCGACAAAGAACTTATAGCTTAATGTCACACATCTTCGTAAGTACGAACAGTTCAACACTCAAGTTGTCTCAAAATTAATATGCTCACAAAATCGACTGTGCTTGTAAATATCTACACACTCTAATTACCAAATAGCAAGATGAAATGTTCTGCTCTGTTGGCTGCTTCTTTCCTACGACTCGTTTGAGCAAACTATTTTTCATAGAAATTATTAAGCGAAACAAAGCTAGGTTGCTTTTCTATGAATTAAAAAACCATTATTTAGTGATACCAGAAATGAGTTTACAGGAACATTATAATTACCATTACCCGTCACATACACCATAGAACAATACACTCTTTCTACAAATCATTGCAAAATCTCGTGACTTGCACGGTCTTCGGGCTCAATTTTTATAGTTATAAACCCTAAAAAGGCGCATCACGCATTCTTAAATGAAGAAAGTAAAAGATATTAATCAATCCACGTCCTATGATTTTATATGCGTTTAATATTACGTTTATATACATATTTTTATGGAAAGTGGAAATTATCAAACAATATTAGAATGGATCAAGATGTGTACAACTCAATTTCCTTTGAACACGTATAAATAATACTAAAAAATTATTTTCACTGATTATAAAGAACCCAAACATTTTATTCATTACTGCAACGTAACATAATAAAGCGATGCGAGACAACTTTTCCTTCTCTCTTCTGATCCATGTCGATGTGCTGATGGGTGGGTTGTATGAAGAAAGCATCAAAATTTGTTTATGGGAAAAGTAGTCACGGGTTGAAGTTGAACCTATCAGTACACTGTGGACAAGATACGGGTAGAGAGGCGAAGATAATGTAACTGATTCCAACCTTCAAAAACAGTTACTTAATTTACTTTAACTTTTTTTAGATGCCAATAATGCAATAAAATAACGTTGAATTCTTAATTCAATTATAATTTATCGCGATGAGTTTTTATATTGTTTTGAGCAATCAAACCACAGCTCAAATACTGGTTTCTCGAAATTCAAATGTACCGTCACTTTGTCACTATTTCGTTCACTCAACACATGAAAATATATCAATCAGAAAATGGTAAGCAGGAACAGGATAATTGAATGGAACCAAACAAGCTATCATGCTATTAATATGACTATTTGCTCAATGGGATAGTTAACATTCAGTCTGGTCTCAGACCCCAAAATTGGGGTCAGGATCCCAAAAATGGGGTCCTCCAAAGACCCCAAAATTGGGTTCTCGGACCACAAAACTGGGGTCTTGGGCCACAATATTGGGGCCCGGCGTTATAAACTCTATGTAAAGACCCCAAAATTGGGGTCCAAATAAAAATTAATTTCGAAAAAAATCGAGTACCAAAAAATAGTATCGAGTAACAATAAATAAAAATTAAAATAAGAAAACTCATCAAAAATTAAAATTTTTCACCGTGACAAAACAAAATTTCACCGTGCGCTTTCGGAGAAATTATAATTAATGCATTAAGTAATAATTAAATCATTTTCTTGAAATCGATTATAAATTAAATTATTCTGATTTTTGCATAAATAGTAATTAATTATGTACCTAATTAACAAAATAAGTGCTCAACATTAATGGTGAGTTTAGGCATTTTAAAAATATTTTCCCAAATGGACCCCAATATTGGGGTCCAGACCCCAAAATAGGTGCCCTGGACAACAAAAATGGGCACTGGGACCCCAATATTGGGGTCTGTTTAAAGTCTGGTGAGTAAGTAGCGTAGATCTTATTAGGATTATTCTTCCTGTTCGTTCGTATATAGTTTAAAATTAACCGCATATTTTTATTAAATAAAAATATTACAAAAGGGAATGTATCGAAAATCAGTTGGTAGTTGTTATTTTCGCAAATTAAAAGTACTTTCAATTAATTTTTTGGAAACACATATAATAAGTTATTTTCAAGAAAATACTACACTTTTGCATCCGTTTCCAGTTTTATGATATTCGATGCCGCGATGTTAGACTAATTTAGAATTTTCGAAGATAATGCCATTTCTAACTTTGAGGTTAGATTGGTATTCCACAACTAAACATTCCAGAAACTAGAGATGAATTTAAGAAAATACATAGATAAATAAATAAATACATAGATACAAGAATACATTGCATTTTCCAAAATTAACTGAAAGTGCCATTAATTTACAAAAAATAGCGATCAGCTGCTTTTAAATACTTGTCATTAAGCTCAGTTGAAGGTTGATGACAATGCCACGTGTTACTAGATGTACAAAACGAAAATACACAACGTTTTGTCATTTCTTGGAATAGCTGTAGTGTATAATATTTATGCTAAATCATACACCATAACTAATCTACACCAGCAATTAATTAGGTTATTAAATGTTAGTGGAAAATCGAGACGAACAAAAAATTCTGATATTAACTTAACTTTAAAACTGAAGCTACTTACTTCACCATTACTTTTAATTTTTATATATAATCCTTAAAATGTTTAATATTTCCAAAATAATGATTGAATTTGAAATCGCGAAACTAATAAATGCGCATGTCAATTCTAAGCTACCTATGCTACTTCATTCTATTTACTTAAAGTATTGCTTTACTTTATTACACTCAAAATTGACTGATCAGCTTCAGCATTAACCTCAGCATCATGTCATAATACTAATGACGTGTATAATTTTAGTGTTTTTCTAACAAGAACTCTTGTGTATTGAGTACAATAGTTGAAGTGTACGTTTAAGAAACAATTTAAGTGGTTCTACAACCAAATTTTAGATTCCCTTCATGAGGACCCCAATTTTGGCCTCCAGGTCCCAATTTTGGGGCCGGAGCCCATTTTTGGGGTCTCAGGGACCCAATTTTGGGGTCTTCGGAGGACCCCATTTTTGGGGCCCCAGACCACAATTCTGGGGTCTGAGACCAGACTGACATTAGAGTCATACGCATTGTACATTCATGATTTGCTTGTAAGCACACACGTTGTGCGTTGGGTTAATATTGCATGGATTTTTCTATTCTGGCATGTCATGAGCATAATTTATCACTTTCTCTTAGATTGTTATTACTAATTACTAATTGTGCAACACAATAATTTGAATAAGCAACAGTTATAACTTTATCTTGCTCACATATTCTTCTGGAGTATTACGGAAAACGACACAGATTTGTTGTTCTCTTCAGAGAGCAGATGTAGTTAGTTATAGTAATCTTGTTCCAAGCGGAACCATTAGCTGTATCAATTTTTGTGCATTTAGCGTCTCCAGCTATCTATACCGCGAGTATAATGGGTTTTGAATATAACGGTGGATTACTGTTTGTTTCCAGTCTTTTAATAATATCATGTGAAGGGCAGCAGCGTCATTTGTTAAAGTATATCAATAAGGGTTCCGATCCACCACCTAATGCACAGTCCCAATTTACCTCAATGGCGATGCCGGCTGAAATAGCTTCTTGGAGCAACGTCAGAAACGAATTTTCAACGGCAGATCAAATGTGTGCATTGGGATTGTAAGTGGACATGTTCATATGCGGATTCGTTGTTACTTAACCTTTAAACCCCTTCACTAATATTTGTAATATCTTAATATTTTCAAGGTGGGCGCTCTATAATACAACCTTTTTTGGTGAAGGGGCTGAGGATTCCACTACAGTTATATCTGTTCGAGGAATCAATATCAATGCTTGTACAAACCGTGGGCAATTGCCTATACTGAGAAATGTGCAATCAGTAAGATTTTTTGGAAATCCGGACTATTCTCAAAGTGGCATGGTAATTTTCTCTCAAGCGTATTTGCTGGGTGGAATGTATACAGTGAGGGTAGCAGGTGAAATGGTCTTACCGCTTCCTGAAGAAATTCAAGGCTTCCCATTGGGATCTATAGCTATTACTGGAGATCGTGTTTGGCTTGTATGCGGTGATATGGCCTGCAGAAATGCTGTTTGTGTGGACGGTAGAAGGTATGGAAATCTTTTCCTCCAACGAAATGTTGCAGGAGACAATAGTGTAGTTGGCGGCTGGCCGAGAATCGTTAGGAACGTTCAGATTATCAATAGGGATGATTGTAGTGCCCATCGAACTCCAGCACCTTTGAATACCTCAAGAATATTCAGGAGAGATGTTTCGGAAAAGATTGAGATTTCAGTTTACGAAACCGACACCCAATCACATTAAAAATGTTCATTTCAGCAACTTCAGTACGTGCATTCACTCACACGTAAGCTATCAGATTTCCTGCAATTGACATTGATATCATGATGAATTACATAAGAAAAGTTAATGCAATTAAGTTACAGTCAACTAACTATTTGAATAGGAGTGGATTACACGTTCTCAGCAGGAAATAATCAGGAAGTTCAAGAGAAATCTACCGATATTGTAATTTGCGTTCATGTGACAAAACAGTAATTACTGTATTAATGAATTTTCTGCTCTAACTGCGTTTATTGCTTTATTGACGAAATCCCTGTCGATTAAAATAATAAAGCAGTTTTTATGAAAATGAATTTCTCCATAATGGCTAATTTATTGCTAAATACGTACAACACATTCTTGGAGTAATGCGGTTCAGAAAGCACAAAGGTGTGAAAACAGTTGCTGTTGCAGCCAGTTATGTAACCGATGACACTGACAACTGACCTCAACAGTTCGTTCAGCTGCTGCATAGGAATTACATCATCTTCAAATCGGCATATCACATAATTATATTATCTAACTTATTTTTACAATGAAGCTGCTTGTCCTTTCATTGGGATTCATCTTGCAGGTTATAATTTAAATGCGTTTAGATTTCATAACAGTAAAAATTCGACCATGTCATTGTATTTGTGCACAATTTTCAATTGTTCATACAATTTAGACTTTACCAGGCCAAACCCGAATTTTGCAACTTCCTCAATCGCCGAATAACAATGGTATAAGCTTGACGGATGTTGCTGTGAACAGTGGATCCCCAGGTACCGACGGGTCATTTACTGTGCCAGGAAATGTGGATGCTGTAGTAAGTACAGGAGTTGGCTCTAATGCAGTAAATCCTCCAGGCTCGTCTACAGTACCCCCAAGTACATAAACCTCACACTCTATATAATTTTATTAGACATGTCACCATGTAGTACAATATTTGTCAAAATAACTTGCAAATTTGATTTTCAGTCAGTGGTTTAAAATGTGGATCCACAGTACAAATGTACTCTGGAAATTCAGCTCGAGTGTTCAGCACAAATTTTGGATTCGCTAATTACTACAATAATGAAGTCTGCACATGGAAGTTTGAGGTAGATACATTATATTATTGAATTACACACGTAGTATCGGCACACGCTCATATTGCTTCAGCGTTACTGTAATTTCTGAATCTAGGCAAATCAATGTACGTTGTCAGCTCACTGCCCGTGTGTCGATATACCCAGGTCATGGGAGTGTCTGGGCGATTATCTTAAAATAAGAACGGATTATATTCTCGAAAATCAAAGGTAATAACAAATCATTCGTATTCAGACATATATATCTCGTCATTCAGCATGCATACAACACACTATGATGTTCAATCGTAAGTCATTGTCAAACTTATAATCTTAGATTTTGCGGAGGGAACAGGCCCGGACAGGCAATCTACTCTGATACAGACTTTCTCAGCGTCCGCTTTCGCTCTGATGCAAAAATCACTGCAACTGGATTCACGTGTTTCATATTGTGCGAGGGTCCAGGAGTGACTATGTCAAAACCTTCAAACATCGTATGTCCAAACAGCACTCTTTCCACAGGGTAGCATGACTCATTTCGAATAAACTGTCAAAGTTTTATGTCGCCTCTGTTGCATTGAATTGACACAAATTATCATTTTTTGAAGCCACATTTGAAGCCTGCTTAAATCGTATCAAAACCCATACCAACTTATTAATACCAACGCATACAAATTGTTCAAGTTGGGGTTATGATCCACTACAGTTTCATTAATAACCTAAAATGTATCCACATACATATAACACACACATCCACATAATTCGATAATGAAAATGAAAATCATGATACATAGTGAAAATAAAGAGAATAAAAGAACTTGACTGATACATAGTGTTCAATGTTCATATTTTTACTAATCAATCGTATTTCCAGTCTAAGGAATGATATAAAATGTGAGAAATCCATGAAAGCAATGCTAGTTGTTCTTGGAATGTGCCTGCGATTTGGTTTCCTCGCGTTATTAGAAAAATGGTTTAGAGGTTAACTGCTGTATCGACTTTATTACACCTGTTTACACTAGGCAAACAATGCTGAAATATGACGGAAATATTCAATAAGGTGTAAATTGGACTATGTATATGCGCGAAACATACAGTAGTTGTCCCGAGCAGCATTTACACCCAAGCTGGACATTAAAAATTTGCGGGTTTGTGCTATATAAGCTACTATATTCTGTATACTTTATGCAACTATAACTGTAAAGTAAAGTGTGGCAGTTTGGGTAGTTGCTTGAGTTTATGCGGTTGCTCACTAGTGATACCTCCCTACAACATGCTAACAATAATTTATTTAAAAAACGTTCACGGGTTATTATTACCTACATAGCTTACTACTTTCGAGTACTTTTACTCTTGTCATAACGAAGCATTTTCGAAATGCAGTCATTCAATTTCCATGCAATAATTTAGGTAAGTTTAAAGATCCGCAAAATTTTTATATTAATTATAGTCTATAGTAATGTAAAAGTAAGATAATTCGTTTCAAAGTTATGATATTCTGAGATATTTATCGAGCCAAAATGTGTTGATGAATACACAATAATTCTTTTGTGAAAAAGTTTTACCCCTGTCTGTCCTGAAACCGCTATAGGAGTTGAAGCATGTGATTACTTTAATACTCGACCTCATGTTTTGCAAGTCATTATTTTCCCCTCCCTCTCAGAACAGCGCTTTATTGCTTTTGTAAAAAGTTGTTGCAAATGTAGATTTACAAAGGGTTGATCTAGATTATAAAAGCGATTTTGCGCGCCCCTTACGCGCGTTGCGCTTGACATATCGCCATGAAATTTTCAGAGTATATTTACTATCATCTAGTCTACGATCGTGCCAAGTTGCAAGTTTCTATCTTTAAAAATGCCCCATAAATTACAACTGGAAGTGGAAGTGTTGATAAAACACTTTTCCGAACACCCTTGTTCGGAAATGGCGATATTTAAACAGTTAAAAAGTAACGGTCACGTAGTCTCGATGTCCGGAGTACATAATCTGATCAATTGCGAAGGTAAACGACGACATACCAGGCCTCATGGACTTACAGCAACCTAAATATAGTTACCCGCGAACAAAATGCACTCCATAGGTCATCAGGAAGGTTCGGAATCTGGTCACCAAAGAGAATCCCCCATCGCAAAATCAAATGGCGAAACGACTTGGAATATCAAGGCCGACTGTTTAACGTGCTTTGAGTGAAGATTTGGGACTAATAAAACGTAAGAAAAGTAAATTGCACTGTTGGCCTGTAAATTATAAGCCCTCCCACATCCAAAACCGGAAGACTAATGCTCGAAAGCTCTACGAACAGCGACTGGTTGGTGATAAATGGGAGTACGTGGTCACGCTTGCTGAAGTACTCTTCAGAGTTGATTACTACAAGGGGAAAAGGAAGATTTGTTATGTTAAAAGTGGAGAGCAGATAAATTCAATGTGGGTACCGGACGGGCTTTGGAAAAGTGTAAATGAGGAGTGGGATAAGATTCCGACCGTTCTCGTGGGCAGGGTGTTTGAATCATGGAAGCGGTGATGCAGAGCTGTGGTTAAGGAGCAGGGCTACCGCATAGAACGAACAAATCATTCAAAAAAAATTTGTATTTGAAAATTTCGTTGAAATTAAATCGCTTTTATAATCTAGATCAACCCTTAGTATAGGTGCTGAATAGAAGAGGTGGCTTCTATAGGTCCTCCGATGTTCGGCTCAACAATTATTACTGGCCTAAGTTTGCAATTTAGATGTGCTCACCTTGCTTGTTGTAACTAACAGAACATTGTAAAGGAAAATCCAAGTTTTATGAAAATTCTACAGTCCAGTTGAGAGTAGGAATGGTTGCGTGTACACAAGTTATAATATAGTACTTACAGGATATGACCATGCCGTTATGCCTCCATGTCATGTCAAATTTCCTTTGTTTTGTACACATATATTCTCCTCGGTTCAGATGTTGCAGGACATTTTTGGCACCCGAGAAAATATTGACAACCTTTTTTCTACAACAAATGCTTCCAATACCGTAGATACTCCGGCAGGGAAAACGATCGTATAGGAATGCATGTATGTATGTACATACCAGGTTTATGTTTCTGTATACTTTATTAGAATTTGCAAGGGATATACATTTGTATAAACCAAGGTTGACCGCATATATCACAAGCAATGAAAGTACAGGTTGTCAATGAATGTACAGGAGCTATTGGACACAGTTTTCTGTGCTTACTTTTGCCATGCATATAACATAATGTCTCTAATGCAGGTGAAGTTGGAACAAAGCAAAAAAATCTGTAAAGTATGAGAACTTAATCGACTACCACATGAAAAAATGGTAGACACGCCAAATGGGAAGTTGTTTTTACTTTAATAATATACAAGCACACGACCACCGATTTTCCTCGACGTTTTATACTGCGGTCTTGTTGCTGGAGAAAGTCCAATTCCTTAAAAAATACAACCACCGAGAAATAGTTGCGTATACCGTACATCACACAAACACTTTCGTTGTTACGTTATAGCAGTCTACTGGGCCATGCAGAGCCGTCGCATTTCGCATACATGTATTTTACTTTTTGGTTGTAGTAGCTTTCATGTATCATTTTTCCTTGAATATTCTGCAGAAGATATTCTTTTCTTAAATCGTCTTGAAAGGATGGCCTGTGGTGACCTGAACTGAATTCAACAGTGCTGCTGGAAATAATTCAGTGTGAAAATTTTGGTTTGGTATTCAGCAGACATGGTGGTGCAAAGTTTAGAAATCGCATTTGATCGTCCATCAAAAACATTTTATTCGGGAGAAAAGATATCGGGTCATATACTGGTTAAAGCAGATAAAGCAGAAAACATCGAAGGTGGAAGCTTACAAATATTTTCGTACATAAAATATCACTTGACATACATAACTTCATATTTGACCAATCTTGATACTTCTGCATCGTAGTTCTTGGACTAAGGCTGTGGGGAAAAGCCAGTGTTAGCTGGCAAGATAAAAATTCCAAAGCGGGGAGAAGAAAGACGAGTCGAAATGGGACATCCGAAGCAGAGAAGCTACCTTCAAGTGATGAAAATTTAATTAGCGAAGAGGAGTCCTACTTCGATCGGAGAGTAACCGTATTGGAGAAAAGTTAGTGCAAAAAAGTTTCATGATATGTCTTTTGTTGCTTAATGCTAAAATGCCTGTGCATTTATCCACATTGTGCATGTTGTACTGCGACATATGCTATAGCATACGTTTACCTTGTTGTAGTTATTTTTTGGGAATGAAAGCATGGCTGGTACATTTTTCTTCGTGAATTGTTTGTGCCCAACGTGTGAAAGATCATCAGACAGATTTCATGTACTTTTTTGATTGTTTCGTCGTAGCTGGACCAGAAAACATCCTGGTGCCCTCAGGCACGAATAAGTATCCATTTGAGATCTCTCTACCTGCAGGAATTCCCTCGTCATTTGAAGGAGACCATGGGAAAGTGAGTTACTATTTGGAAGCAGTTATGAAACGGAGTGGAGGGGATGATATCGAGGACAAAAGCCAGCTTTACGTTAAAGGGATTTTAGATCTTAACAGTAGCCACGATGCTCAAGTGGACAGACCAGAAGTAGCAACAGAGAAGCATCTTTGTTGTTTCTGTTGTAGAAGCGGTCCCATTGGCTTTCATTTCCGGATTCTCGGGAAATCCGGAGTGATTTCAGGAGAGAAGGTACCCTTTTCTGCGGAAGCTTACAACATGAGTTACGCGGGTGCTGTAGTTCTTACGTTAAAATTTGTACAGGTAATCACTTAAATGTGTCTAGGAGGCTACTCCTATCAAAAGTTAATATTGCTAGTAATTTGTAAAATATCCCATTTTGATAACCATTCCCCCATCATGATCGGACAGACAATAACATTTAGTACAAAGGAAAAGTCAAACATTGTGAGAAACGAGCTTTTCAAAATGAAAGGACCATGTATAAGCAGGGGAGGAACAGGTTTATGGAACAACGAAAGTATCGATCTTCCTCAGGATTTGCCACCTACCAAGTTGGCTGGTCGTAGTCAGCTAATAAATGTGGAGTATAATTTTGAAGTATGTGAATTCACACTCAATAAATAACTGTCTTTAAAAATTCAAACAAAGTTAGCTTTATGTGCTTACAGGTAGGTTAATGAGTTTTTACCTTTCTTAAAAAACAGGTGGTTCTGGAGATTCCACGGGTTTCTAATCTCACAGCTCAAATCCCTGTGGTAGTTGGTACAATACCATTTGGATCTACTCTAGATGCAATTGTAGCAGAAGGAGTTAACTGACTCTTTACAAATAATACATATTCTGTTTAACTCATCTCATGCTCATCATCACTACCAAAATAATTACATTCTACTGAACTTTTTACTTTGGCTTAACGTTAGACATTTTGTTGTACATTTGTTACAGCATTTGCTTTCATGCCATAATGCCATACCTCTATATTCCAAAAGTTCAAACTTCAAACGCAAAACAACAAATATATATATACGACAACTAAACATAATAATTTATACTTAATCATATAAGCAACCCAATAATGATACATATAACATTTAAATTATGTCATAATAATTTGTACTTGAAACTTATTTCACAGCAATGTGTTCTGTGTTGCAAAAGGCATGATGTGCTTTCTGACATTGCAATTCTTATTTGGACCTGGAGAAACGGAGAAAGGAAAACTACTTGCAATTCAAGTATCAGCTATTTAAATGTTCGGCTTCCATCGATTGACAATTAATTATTGTTGATTTTTTAAATTCGACCAATACTGAAATAGAAAAAATAATTTTATAATCTATCATGGTAGTCATTCTTACTTTAAATTAAATCAATCTTGTGTATGCCTAGAATTTTACAAATGCGTATATAATATAAGTACACAAAATATTATAATGTGAAAATAAAAGTGGCAAGCAAATAACAATATGGCACATCGTACATACGGATCTCTGTAGGTTAAAACTAACTCATGAAGCAAACACAAATGAAGTTTGAACGAAGTATACATAGTAAGTGCATAAAGGTACGTACAAGTTATATAAGAAAAGCTAGAAATTATCCAGTACAAACAATACGTGTTTTGTGATTAAGTAGTTTGGTTGGATTTTCAAAGAACAAGACCACTGACATGAAAATTAATGAACTAATGTGGAAATTTAAACGATGAAGTGAACTGCGGAGAGCTTTTGTGATAATAATTTAAAATCTCCTCGAGGTTTATCTTTACAAAGCTGTTTTTCGTGATAAGTTTTTTGTTTATGCATTAGTTCTTCAAACTGCTGTACATAATATGTATTTACTGATCATTAAATTATACATGGCTTTATTTGCTACAAGAGGTTAAAATCAATATTTGTAGTTTAAACGGCTTGAAATAAACTGGACTTCTGGGGAGCGGAAGCTATCATGAAAATCGTTTAGTAGTTTCATTAGCACTAGTAGTACCAACCAGCCAGGATGGACTTGGCATTTTCATTGGCACGACCAATAAATATTTCATTTTAATTACTTTACTTTATGGACTTGGGCTCAATACTAAACTAATTTTGGACTTTTATAAAATGCAGTCCATATGCATATATCCTACAGTGGTGAAATGTACTGTCGCATTTCTGACATGTGACCACTAATTCCTTCCATAATCAATTGCTGTAATACCTTTATATGATATGAAATACTTACGAAAGACGAAAACATGAACTTTGCTTATCAATATTGTCCTTATCAGTCATTACCACTCATCTCATGAATAAAATGCGCATCATAAATAAATAGATACAATTAATTTCTTCACAAAATGTATACATAATACATATACTACATGGATAGGTATACAGAGATAGTGATAAGCAACACCAGAGTATTTAGTATTCACGAGGATCTGCTTGTCAACTTATGACAGACAATTAACCTCTGCTTCTAAATCTATTATGTAGTTCGTATTATGTGCCATACATAGCATAATGTAATAATGATTTCCTTCACACATTAAACATGAATAGATTTTATTCAATCGTATTCCTGATATTCCTTTCCACAAGTTCATTCCTCTGTATTTAGGTAAGTGCTTATCAAATCAACTAGCTTTGTATCATGTCATGTAAAGTTCGTACTGTATGAAATTGTTTTCTTCCCAACTGCTTATTCATTTCATATTTTCATACTATGCATCTACCTTGCCCAACGCGAGGGCAAGAGATTTCCTCTCAAGTACAGACTGCAAGACAGACACAAAGCATGCTGCTAGTGAACTACTTAGGCATTATGTATCCGTTGTTGGTGTTAGATAGAACAACAGCATTGTTAACCGCAGAGCAACTATTTCAACATGGTACGATGGGAGTATCGAATGGAAATGGAGAGATCTATACCAATATAAGCAGGAATGTGGAAGATATTACATAGAAATCCTACTTTTTTATCAGATGTTCATAGAAAAGAACAGATGCTGCAAGTATGATATTTTTCATACAAATATGACCAATGCAATATGGAACAAACAACAATCTCTTTCTTTTTGTATTGTTTGTTACCAGCTTTGTAGTTTTAGTTCCGTGAATACGAGCAAAGTCTAAAGTCAATATGATTGCAACGTCGTAGTTTAAAAGAGAATTTAAACTGCATCGTATCGCCAGAGAATTGGTCCATGGAAAGTTGGAATAGAACATCTTACTGGAGGTAAACGGAAGTCAGGCAAAAGTTACAGTCCAGTGGAAACCTTCATTCCTTCAATTATATAATTACACACTTGAGAAAATGGGAGGCTTCCAAGAGGCTCATACGGGAATTGGGATAGGGGACAAATTAAGTAGTTCACTCTTGACAGATCCTCATAGAATTCCATATGTGCAAATGAATGGAAGGAAGCAACAAGGCTCTTCTTGTGATAAATTTTTCTTCCTGATCGTGCCTTTACTCATCTTTCTGGGAATATCAGCGTTGCTTCTGCTCGTTGTCATTCAGGAGTAAGTTGAATTTGTCAGTACAATATTGCAATGTATGAACCTATCTGGGAGTATATGGTTGAACAGCATGCAAGATGTAGTGACAGAATGACAATCTTTTTTAATCGTTATCTGTTATCTCGCCTTGTGCAAATTTGTTCTTGCACTTTTGCGAGAATAAAATTCGAAAGGAAACTTACAATTGGAAATATATAAATGTTTAATATTTCAGTGAGTCATTCATCAATTATGAAGACAAGACCAGAGAGCAGGGAATACTTGGATCTCATGATCTGCAGTGGAATGAGCTAATCTTTACACAACTGTGGGGTTACAGTTCCTGTATGCAATTCAAAGACAAACATTTTCCGAAAGATGTCACTTGTCGTTACGAGAATGAGCCTGCCTTTTGGTCGATTCACGGAATTTGGTATGGCAAATGATAATAAGATGCGAATATTTATGCGCTGTAATTATCAATTTATTTAGTAAATGAATGCAACCATTTCAGGCCAACACGTGAAGGTTCAGAGGGTCCCAATTTTTGCACCAAAGTAAAGTTCAACGTAACTCTTCTGGAGTCTATTCTTCCATCTCTAAATGAGTATTGGTATGAAATCGATAATACGAAAGAGGGAAATTACTTTTGGTCTCATGAATGGGTGAAGCACGGGTCGTGTGCAAAGGAATTGGATACATTTGGAACTGAGCTTAAGTATTTTAGCGCTGCGTTGGATCTGCGTAAAAAGTTTGACCTGTAAGCCAACAACATAACAATTCCATAAAACTACCTACTTTAACATTTATTTAAGGTAGTTGGTATATTAGGGATTCCTCCGTATTCAACAGTGTTGATTTTTCTTCATTCCAGATATTCCATTTTGAAAGATAGTGAAGTCATCCCTGAAAATGTGAGAACTAGCTCTGGTTACCGCCTCGAGCAAATAACTGACGCGATCACGAATTCGCTAGGAACGTCTGCAGTACCCTATATTCAATGTTTAGGAAAGAAGGTATGCATATTTTTGTTCGCATGGCTTTGTTTTATGGGCATGCATTTCAATAGATAATCATTCAACAATTACAATTGTAAAATGTATGCAATTTCTTATAGAGTCCCGAGACCAACGAGATGTCCTATTACCTGTTAGCTGTTGAACTTTGTTTTAACAAGGACTTGGAATTCATTCCTTGCAAGGAACATAAAAAACTAGCAGTTAAATTCGGAGATACGGCACTTCCATGTCCTAGAAATGCTCCTATACAGTATTTGGATGGTACATTGTGAGAGGAATACAGAAAACATGACATGCGCAATTAATAACCACACCTTTCAGCTCACATATTATGTGAAGCACAGACTTCCAGATTGCACTCAAGTATTTAAGTAAAAACTCAAATGGAAAAATTTCTTTTGTATTGTGTTTCCTTGTCGGAGGTAATGATAAGGAACTTTATGAGACCAAACCAGCAACGATCGTTTAATTGTTTGTTATTATATTATTATATTTTATGTAACGTTATACTTCTTTATTGCAAAGCAATTTAATTTACTTCTCTAGTCTAAAAAAACTGACATTCGACACAACATAGTTATTATCGTATTACCTATGTTATTCTCTTGAAATATATTATGATCGCACTTCAATCAATTTTACTTATCAATGACAAACGTCACTAAATACATATTTATATTTACATATAAGTACGTCATTTGGCTCTAAATTTTATCGAACTATATTATTAATCATTTTTATTACTCTATTGAAACAAAAAAGAATAAAAATAAAAACAACAAAATAACTTTTTACTGATTAAATAAACCTACTAAAGCTCGTTTGTAAAGAAACTGAAGATCAATGTACAAGCCGAAGCAAGGTGAAAAGTTTTCGCATGCTTTTAAGCATAAAGCAAGGAGTTGCTCCGCATCCTTAAACTGCGCATTTTTTATTAGCATCTCGGCAGTTTCAGACTGCGTTGTCAAGTTTTCAACAATTTTGGGCATGTTCGCATCACGTTGAGCACAGGAGGGGCACTGACCAGTGAGGAGATAACGATGACATTTGTCGCAGTACGAAAACCCTGGCACATTTGTTCTGTTCTTAATGGAGAGAAAGTGATTACACGCATCACAATTGCAGTAAAAATTGTACCTTTCCAGCAAATATTTTAGCCTTTCTTGAGTGTCTTGCATGGTAAAGATTGGGGTATAGCTTATGCATATCTCGTCCCCACGCTTTAAAGTCTTCAACGCTACAACTGATGTCTTTAAATGTTTTAAACTGCGAACGGGAACCGCATTCGGATCACACGAATGATTCAAAAGGCAAAGAACCGGGTACACTGCAGCTCCATATCTTACAGTTTTCATGTTTTCAGGTGACACTTGCGCACCTGTCTCAATCGAGTTTTTTGCAGTTGTTGGATTATTATTGAGATCTGGAAAAATTTCTTGCTCAAGTTTGCTTAACGTAATAGCATTGAACTCAAAACTCCTCATGTGTCTCAACATGAGAGAGGCTATAAAATCCTTAAAGTCAGCCTCACTACAGTCGTCTGTATACCGAGGTCTGAGGAAAAAGTCTGTCTTTTGATCAATGAGATTTGTCATAAGTAAAGCTTTGAAAACGTCAGAGAGATCTTTTAAAAATTTTGAAGGGGGATGCGAAATAAGGTGGAAAATTGGCAGATAGGAGTTTATCTCATAAATCCCCTTATCGTTGAATCCTCGCGTAAAGCCAGAATTATTTGCAAAGTACAGTGGATCTTGAGTCTTGAAAATATTATAAATTGCTTCCGGTCCAGCAGTGAACAAAATTCTGGCTGCAGTAGTGACACGGTATGCCATCGGATGACAGTGCAGATATGGTAGATATTTGTGTTCGTATCTGTGCACACCTTTGCAGGCTTTTGCAAGGCACGAATCTGAGCAAAACCAAGCCTAGATATATAAAATATTATGATATTTTAGAATAAAACGTTATAGAACAAAATTACAATGTGATGACTGCATCATAGAAAATAGAAACTATATAACTTTTTTTTACAAAACTTACAAAAGTACAAGAATGGCAAGGGATTCCTCCAAGTATTGGTTTTGTGCATAAATGGCAATGCTCCGTATCCCACTTCAATAAATTTTCCAATATGAAAGAATACGGTGAATCCATAAGCATTACAGTTCCTGTAAATAGCATAAATTTTAAAAAATTCCGAATTTTTTTTATGAATGATCAAAGATAATTCATTAAGAATGAAGAAAACAATACCTGCAGGCACATCCTTTGTTACGACAACTCTTCGCCCGCATTCACTTCTGTAATCAATTTCCACAAATTCCTCCACATTCTGAATTTTTGGATGAGGAGACGTCAGCTTGAAGAATTTGTCTTGACAAAATCGTCGACCCTCATTAATTGTCTGCTTGTTGTTATTATGCACAGTTGCATTTTTTCGATTCGCAACCGAAGCGCATCGATTCTGCAGTTCAATTAACTTTTGGGCGGATTTCTTAGGGTACGCATTTGCTGCTGCCAAATTAATATCTCGTTGTGCCAAATCCGGTTCATTTAGCGTTAGAAACAAATCAGCTCGCTTTTCGAACGCCAAAGCAAGTTCCGGTTGGCCAGGTTGACCAAAGCCTATAGCCAAATTATAAGCTCGGAGAGCTTTTTTATAATCTTCGGAGCAGTAAGCCGAGTTACCTCTGTCCCTTAATGATGCGGAGATGCTTGCAGATTTTTCAAAACCTGAGGCGATGACAATGATACGAGAACATTTTAAATAAAAGTGCCAAAATTGTTATTATGAAAAGATGTGAACGCTTAAGTTTTTATATGCATCTGATTTAAATACTTACGTTCAAAATATGCATCCGGTACAGGGATCCAATGAAAAAAGTCTTTGATTCGCTGAATCCTCTGTAACTCATTTTTCCCGAAAATCTCAAGATTTTCTGCTGCTCCATTAATTGCATTGTCACAAAAGATTTTATAGAGGTTATCTAAATGATGTGTTTCCTTTTCATTTTCATATGTCCTTCCAGTTATAATGCACTCGACTAAAGCTTCCTCAAAACCCATTTTCACCAGCAAAATTTTTACTGTCTTTCAATGGGATTTTTATGAGTTTTTTGAGATCAATAAACTTAAAGTACTAAAGTAGGTAAATAAACAAAACTGAAAAGCCACTAAATACGTTCAACAGGTGCAAGCGACCAAAAAGCTTTGATTTTTATCTCTGCAGCTTTCCCACTAATACTTATTAAAGAAACCCAGACTTTCTACATAAAATCTGGAAGCTGTTCGTTGTTATCCCGAATGCGATCAGAAAACAACTGAAATGTCTGCTTGACTTGTAAACATTTTTAATTGCTTCGTTTGCCTTCAATTCAAATTAATTTCCTACAGCAAATCTTACAACTTGCAAGACTACATTTCTGTATAAAATGTCGTTATCCTATGTTTGTAAACGACTTACGGTTACCGCCACGTTTCAACAAATTTCATGCTTCTTCATCGTAAAAGTAAAGATATACAGATATTATTCAGCAGATTCATACGGTGATAGGCAGTATTTTTTAGTTTCGTGTCGGTCATAGTACTTTACTATTTTTGTATATAATTTGTATATATTTTTATTTAAGCCATGTAATTGCATTTTACAAACATTACTGAATACGTTAACCGATAGAGCTCTCATAGAAATATTATTCAGTGTAACGTACAAGTAAATTCCTTCATTTCATCCTGGCCTGTGGAGAAAATGACGCTTTCCACAGCAAAGCTAATCAGTTGGGCAACGAAATACTATATCATCTTACGTAGTACAGATATCTTGAATGAAGTGATTAGATAAGTAGTAGACTTACTCTTTTCTTTCGAATACTTTAATTTATTGGTCGAAAAGCTATTTTTACAGCCTTACCCAATTGTACATCTATTACGAGTTCTTTATTTTAAGTAAACTACAGGATAACGACAACTACATCCACGTAAACCTTTATTGTCGTATATTAGCATTAGGAAGTAAAGAAAAGAACAACAGAGAACGGTTTGCCGACTTGCCGAATAGGTACATCAACAGTGCAATATTCACATTTCCTCATGTCAATGGTGAGTTAATTCATTTGCTGTTAGAGTAAGATAGGTTTTTGGGAAGTTCCTTGAACGAAAATAGCAATAGGTGAAGAGAAATCCACAGAAAATGCTGCAAGGTAGACAAGCTAAAGCTGCATTGATACGCGTATTTTCACAGTTTGTTGTCATTGTAACCGCTTCCTTCCTGAGAAGCATATAGGTAGGTAGAATGCTTTTTATGATAATGTTATGTAGGATAACTAAGATCCGCTGTCTTTAGAGTTATTCGTACACCGACTTTTGCACGGTTTTATACAAGCGATGTAATTAAATCTGTTTCTCGTTGAGCATAGAATTGCCAGACAAAAGCTAGACTACGGCAGCAGCAGCAGCAGTCGGCAACCGATGCAACAAAGTCACAAAAATCCGGGTAGTCAGAGTTGGGCCTAAATTTATGTACAGTTTGATAAGAAAGATGGATATATAGGCCGTTAAAAGTACAAAATGTGTTCGATGCTGTTGAGAATATCGGCTCACTCAAGTTAATTTTCTTTGCAAGGTCTCATGCATGCATGTATTCGTTTATCCTTCCTTTTGGCACACAAGATGAGCGTTTGAACTTGTACGTTGTGATCTCAGTGATCTGATCTTCATGTCAACCCATGGAAAATATATAGAGCACTAGGCAGATGGTTATCTAATAAATCTTGTGGACAGGTGATGATAAAGCAATTTTGATATCAATTGGCCATATGGGAAATACAAAATTCAGTAGTAAAATTGAAGGTCGCAATAAGAACGTGAATAATGTTTAAAATGATAAAAGTACAATATCGGAAAATGACAGCACGGTTTATCATCTTAATTAAATTAGTAATGCTACAAGTCAGACATACGTCCTCCCCATCCTCTTTCAGTTTTATGAAAAGACACCGACACCTGACATCGTTATGCATTATGAAGTCCTCAAGAGGACTGGAAAGAAATTAAAAATGAAATTATATAGAATGTAGCATATCATGCGGATTGCGGATGGTATTTCAAATTTAAAATTACAAGCAGGTTTTATCGAATCGGTGAAGTAAATTTTCGCATCATACGCTAGCTACGATTTACCTACCTACCTCCATGTATTTTTACGTATAGATAATATTGGTAGAATGTTTTTACTAATTGGTCTAAGGTATTTTAATGCTCATTAATCACATCATGCATTTTACTAAACCATTATTTTTAAATTTAGACCTGTCATAAGAATCGAGATTTACGTTTTCAACTCCCTACCCAATCTACCTATTCCCTTGCTCTTACTTAAGTCTGTACTTTAGTTTCATTATAGTGATGATAATGATTCATTTTAGCTATGGGATGAATTCTAGACGGATAATGGTAAAATGAAATGGACGGAATGTATGATATTTGTAAGGGACGGAAACATAAATTTGGACGATACACAGCTATCAACCCGCATTTTTATTAATGATTTGCATGTTAATCCAATGAAGTCCAATGCTGTAGAAGACATTTATAGTTTATCGCTATAATTTGTTTACAGTTTATTTTAATTGATTGCTTTGACGCATGGCTTTTGCAAAAACTATTTTAGATCACAAAAAATACAACACAAAAATGTTAATATAAGGTAATGGAAGTCATGTACAAAGTCATCACACGGATTTTATTTTATAGCTTTTTTCTAAACTTCCCAAACCTCAAGGAGAGACGCTGCCATCATTGCTGCCTTATGAAAATTATTGATTACATTTGTATGTATTTTGTAGGTAATTGTTGAAAGCTTAGTAATGCAATTTACAGGGTCTTAAATTTAATTTCTTTTGTGCATGGAGTGAATGGCACACCCAATTCCAATAATTTCTTGTACGCTTTTGCAAAGTCCTCGAAGTACAGTTTCTCATCTTTAGCGTACGTTTCCACCCACTTTTTAAAAGCGGCATCTTTTACAAACGCCATATCGGCTGGAAGCATCATAAGCTGACCAGATTCTTTGTCGACGAACTGTTTGGGCCCACTCCACTTTTTGTCAACCCATTTTCGGTTGAGAAGCTCATTATAGAACGAATTAGAGAAGGATGTTGGAGCGTTCGTCCATGGACCATCAAAACCTGAACGGTCAGTGTGACAACGTCCAAGTGTGTGGGCTCCAATCAGCGCTACTATTTCTTGGTCATCGAACCCCATCCTGTAAAATACATCTCGAGGATGTTGAGGGGATGGATTAGCACCATCTGGGAGTCTACCGTCCGGGGGACATTCTGCAGCCGTTCCATCAACACGTCCAGGCCTCCACGGGATTATTGGTCCGCCCATTTCCTGAACTGTTTTTGGATTTTAAGAAATACATGATTAGTTTCGATTTACAATTTACAGTCTAGAGGCTAAAGCTACGTATAGGTAAGGACGTGTAGTATAATTGCACTAATAATGCATGTAGATATTATATAAATATGCATCAAATAATTGATGGTCACAAAGTTACCTGCCACTACGCCTGTAATAAAGAAAAAAGAAAAAAATATTTACCTTTAGAGTAATGCGGTTATTAAAAACTCAAATTTTCAAAAAATGGATCTCATCAAACCTGCCAGTGTCCAGAGATCAGCGTAACTAATCCAACTGAATTGCTTCTTCACTTTCTCTAGTTTTTCTCGTGCAATGTGCAATCCAGCATTTGCACCATGCTTACTTTCAGGTTCAAAGCGCATTGTCGCTTTATTGGAACCTCCATCTTTCGTATTCTTGTCATAGGTTCCAGAAGCATGCCATGCCAATCTCACAAAAACTGGCCCGTAGGACCCATCGTCGTACTCGGAATCTTCATCCAAAATTTTGGCGATGGCATCGTATACCTTTAAAGTAAAGAATTGTCAACTTGTGATAAAACATTCAGTTATACGAGAATCTTTGTGGGCGCTAAATAGGTAACTTGTATACATAACTAAGCATGAACTACAAAACTACAAAATGCACCTTTTGATAGTCTCCTGGTTTTTTGCATCCACCGAAAGAAATGCCACCACCTTGAGTCGTCCAATAATAGTAGCCACCACCAGCTAATGCTAAAGCACCCGCTCCCCACAGGCCCAACTTAGACCCACCCTCCTTTCCTCCAGCGCCAGACGCATAGTTACGAATAATGCTCGGTTGAAAAGCCTTCCTTCTAGCAGTCTGGGTCGTTTGAGTGCTCATGATCAGCATTCCAGCCCTGACCATTGGCATTCGTAAATTTTTTAAGGCGGAAGCCATCTTGAATTATTGTGGTTGTTTGATCTCAACCGAAAATCTAGTATAATAATCAAAGTATAAAATGAAACAATTATGTATTATAGTTGATACACAATTTGATAGTATTGCCAACTTGTGTGTGCGTGTGCGAGTCACGAGCCGGTTTCGGCAATGGCTCCTCTTAATGATTGCTATTATTACTATTATAAAGAAAATGACTTTTATAGGATATTACGTTATGTTGTAGTCTTTGTGGGAACAATTGTGCAAATTTTCGTACAGTAGTTAACCGAACTGCTTACCGTGATATACTACAAATGCCTGTTACCAACTGCTTTGTTAAACAACTACTAATACCACAGGAAACTACTGTATGTTATGACTTATATTTTAACTGGTCAATGGTCAATGAAACGTTAAGTAAAGCTTGATATATATTGTATTATGCGTAAGCATGAAATGCATAAAAAGAATATAATGTACCTAAAAGCCGACTATGATGACGATTGTATAAATGTTATTAAGTAAATGTTTGTTGTGGAGAAGAGGTTTGTTCTGTCACTTATTTATCAGTGTTTCGTATGCCCTTGTACTCCACAATGTTATTTGGAATATTCTCGTGCACGAAATGCTCTGTAGATCATTGCTGCAGAAAATGACAGAACAGGTAGATAAGTATACACACTTACATAAAAACCCTGTCAAAGGAAAAAAGAACCCAAGTATGGATTCCAGCACGATGCAATGGGAAGTTGGGAAAACAAAAAGCTAAATCAACGTACAGAGGGGTAGAGTAAGTGCAGAGAGCTAGCACATCAAAAAACTGCTACATAACGATAATAAGATTATTAAATTTGTAACAGACTTACATAGATATAGGGATGTATGTTGGTAACGATGAAGTAAAGATATTCCACAAAGAGAGAACGAAAGTGTGGATTGGTATTATGAAAACATGTTAGGTTTAGGTGAAATGTACACCAGTTAAATTGGTGAATCCCTGCATCTGCAAGATAATTCCCTTGTACTATCAGTATACCTATGCATTTGGTGGATGATGGATGGTCCAAGTCCAAATACTCAGACTCGGTTATAGGCAAGCAAGGAAGAAGGATGTAAAAGACTGCTCCGCTTTCCGCTATACATCACGTCACAGACATTGATCATGTCTGCCGTCCTGAAACATTGCATCAGCAACACAATCCAGTGCTGAGAATATGGAAAGGAAAGACGTTGAAGGTCAAACTGCACAATTTTCGGTTTCCTTTGTGTATGCTTGCTAGGGTTGATGAAATGAAAATGGTTGATGAAATGAAAATGGTTGATATGAAGAAAACTCAGTAATTTAACTAGTGGGTGGACTTTGTATCATAATTCCCCACAAGTTTTTTATAGTTTTAACTGTGTGCATGTGCATTTGCCAAGTTGGAAATGACATTAGAAATGAAAGTACCGTTTGGGATAAAATACCATTAAAAGTGTATGAATGTCATATTGGAATATTGAAAGAAAAATACCACTCTGTAGACTGTCTATTAGTTGGCATGATCTGCTCTGGATATCAATATCTACTTCATTGATTGTAATCCCTCATATTATTGTAAATTTTTCTCTTGAATTGTTAGATTCCAGTTATTATTAAAATCTCTCATAGCCCCACGAAGCAGTGAAGAATAACCGTACACACACTCACCTTTTTTCATTATCATTTTTGAAAATGTAGTTACTAGTATTTATTTGGTATGTTTACAACATTTCAGTGAAATAAAAAGCTACATCAACTGTTTACAAACTTATGAAACTTTCCTAAACTAAACATAACACACGCTAAATGAAATGAAACAAGCAAGCTCGTCAAAAATCACTGTGTTAAAGCACAAATTACATATAAATATAACTCAGTTTTATTTAACTTATTGCTTCGATATTTGTTCTACATATGTATTTATTCTAGGATATAAATAAATTCACGCGGTCTCTGTGGGCCTTCAGTTTTACCTTTTTCACTTCAAATTCTTCGTTATCTATAGAAAAAAATTCAGGGGCCTGTACGGGACATAATTCTATTTCCCTACATTCCAACACACGACTATAGGTTGAGGACTCACCTCGCAGACGTTTTAAACCTTCAATCATAAAATCAGTTCTGTCAAGTCTCTTCCCTATTTCAACAGATAATTTACCACCACCAACTACACGAATATTTAGTTCGCTTGACTCTACACATATAGACTGTTCTACACCACATTCTGGATTTATTTTTTCATCTTCATCTTTTGCGCCCAGGTCGATTGCATCTGCTAGAACCGATCCACTGAAAACTGACGTTAGACGACCCCATATGGAGGACTGTGGACTTGCTCGAATTTGATTTTTCTCCTCCTTTTTTATCTGCAGCTTTTGTCGTTCCTCTTGTTCCTTTCTGCATTTCGCACACCCGGAACAATTAGGAATGTAGTTTAACTGTGCCTTGATAACCAATGGCTCAACTCGAAACAATGACCAGAATGTTGTGAAATATTGTCCAAAAAATGAGGGCATCTCGCGCTTGATTTTCTTTGCTTCTCTATATTGTCCCATTTCTAATCCCACAAGGCTGTAAAATGGTTTTCTGGTTTTCGCAGGTTTTTCTGCGTCGCCCGTCTCACCAGTCTGAAATGTAAAATATAGAAAATTATTCTCGGATGTGAATGATAATGTGACATTTAATTCTTCAAAAGATTCTATCGTTAATAGTTTACCGTCACTTCGTCCTCAGCTATTGTGATCTCCATTACATCAACAGGTCGTGTTCTGTGATTTATTATAGCCAAAGCGGATTCTGCGATGAACATGGCTTCTGTTTCCTGCTTTGATGAACTTATTAAGTTCTTCCCGAATTTATTTTCAAAGCCTACCGGTATTACACCAATTTGGTATTTCCCAACAGCCTCATCTGCATCAGCTCGTCTTAAAAGTCCAGTGATGGTCTGTTTGAAAAATCATAATTTATTATTATAAACATGCAAATAACGATTTTTAAATACGTTTACCCTCCCCGAGTCACAAAAAGTATTTAAACGAACCTCAAAAACTGTTCCATCTCCTCCGGCAATTGCGATTATATTCGTCTTCTCAATTACACCTGCCAAATCTCTTGCCTCGTCAACACGTTCCGTTTTCACAGTATTGACCAAGAAACCAGAGAGATGTAGTAATGGTTCAGCATATTTTTCCAACTTTGTTTTGGATTTTCTGAAAAACAAAATATGACCATCGACCTTAATAACCGATAAACAACCCTCTGATTATTCATTCAGTTTCTTCTGCAGTCAATTCCATTGCTTTTTGATTTTTTAAATACCTGTTTCCAGCAGTAGGATTGAGGAGCAGTGTAATATGCTTGTTCTTAGCTCCATGTGGCAACTTCCGTTTCCCATGAATCAGCGCTTGCTTACTATAATCTCGCATCATTAGAAAAGTCCTGTTGAGTACCCGAGTTAATAAAGTACAATTAAACTGTATGAGAAACACAGCTCAACCAAACATGACCTCCCCCATTAATCATTAGCATTTACATGTCAGCAAAAAAAATGATTCTATCATCGTACTTGTGCCTGTCGTAAGCATAGTCGATGCCGTAGTAGCCTAGTACGGCAGCAAACGTACTTTTCTTCCAGTGTTCCCGTAAAGTCCTCACAACTTTCGCCATCTTAAATTATACTCACGAGTAATTGACACTTTACGATGCTCTACAATTTATTGTGAACTCATGTGTGTGGTGAAAGGGGTTGGAGAAACTGAAAAAAATTGGTGAAAAATAACGTTGACCGCTAAACTAGAGTGTATATAAATCAGTTGTACTGATGAATGGCGAATTAAGTTCAGAACCACTCGGAACTTTAGCCATACAAAAATGGCAAAAAGTATTCTAACCGGTAATTAATAACCGTTGACGGTAGAGGAACACTTCGAACGTCTAACGACACGAGTCAGCTGTGAAGACGGTTTCAGAGAGACGCAAGCACGCGTAAACAGGATTCATGCATGTGCTTCTGCACTCTCAATTCCAAGCAACGCGAACACAGGATTTTTAGCGCACAAAAAGCACATGTCTTTCTACACAGAACAGTCTCACCTCTCGCTTGTTTGTTTCGCATAATAATATATGTAATATGTATTCGCATCGCGTATATCCCATGCAACTTTTAATCTTTTGTAAGCTATTATTTTTTAAAATAAAAATTCTTACAACGATTATTGGGCTTTTCTTGACAATATTTATGAATTTATCAAAATAATGAAAGTAAGTTTAATGTTGTTTTATTTCGGGTTGACTGACTGGTGGAACCTCTATGAACCTCTAAAGACTTTTACACTTTACATCATACAGGGATACATTGCCTGCATGTAAACTGAAGAATACAGATTTGCACACACAATTCATCGCATTTCACTTCTTTGGATTATCATCGAATTTTTAAGAAAATGCTCGTTATTCTGTCACAAATTTATATTTTGCCATAGTCAAACAAAACATCATAGCCATATTGCATATTGGTTTTTTGGTTCATCTTAATTTTTATGATATAACTTGTTTTAAAATTTAAAATGATCCTACTATGTACGTTTTAGAACAATTAGGATAGTGTAAGTGGAATGAACATTTGCATTTGCTTATATTAAGTACTTTACTACTTTCTTATGCTAATGCTTTTTCTTTTCAGTGATCCGAGTAAAATTGGAAGAAAGGGTGCCGTCAGTAAACTAGTGGGGCGACATGAGAAAATCATTGCTCGCTCCATCATGACATCGTTAAATGCACCAGTGTCAAGATTTTTTATGATAAAATTATGATTGCTGGTTTCTTGGAGGAATAAAGAAGGCTGGTTTATTAATTACTAATAATTTATTATGCTTCCAGGTTAAGAATAGTGTGGATCGTGATAAATTATAAATATGGGCTGTACAAATTCAAATATGTGGATGTCACGACGTACCGGCAAGGAAGTGACTAGGTAACGCTAGACTGGGTTAGTATCAGTGGCTCATAAAATGAAAACATTGCAATGAATGTAACTGTAAAACATTTAAAATGTTCAACTTTTTAAATACTTCATTTCATGGACATACAACTAGTGATTCATATCACTTCATATTCATTCTTATCGATTTTTTCATGAAACAAGAAATCAGACAGGCTGTGCAGCGTGAAGTTTTAAACAATTATCGTATATGATCAGTCCATCGCGAAACTATATGAAAACCACAAAGAAGATGTCTAATGTATGTTATAACATTGTGGAATGTTATATTTTTCCTCTGCATTCTTATTCGACCGGGTCAGGGCACACACATAATATGTTATATAGTTTAGGCAAAGTATTAGATGTATTACTTATCATCACTTTTCACCACTGGCACAGATTAAATTTTTCGTTCCAATACAATTCATGAAAAACTACCCAAGGTTTGGACAATGCTTACCTTACCATAAATTCCGTATCACAAAAAGTAAATATTTGGATTTGAATCCGTTCGTATAATGGTATTATTATGTAGCTGATTATGTGTCACCATAATATTGAATATCAGAATGTAATAAATATAAACGATTGTCCCACTACTTTGTGCTTATCACAAATAAATATACTTCCATCAAGACTGTATTTTAAGCTCGTTTACATATGGGAAAAAGATATGTATCTGTTGTGTTGTGATTGAGCATCCTTACACTTCGTTAAATGAATCATGTATGTTATATGCTCTTTCTGGTAACTCATGCATTACAAATAACCCGACTTGTGATTTTTTATGTTTCAATCTGTTCTTTCTGGAAAATCATTTTACTCGTTTCTCATGTGACACTGAGGTAAAGTAAAGCCCGTAAAAAGTAGCACATGTTATAGTTCCGACTTCAATGACATTTGTCATGAATATTATTGTTTGAAAATGGGAACGTTTAAAAGAGGAAAGGAGGATGACTTTCTGCTTGGGGGAAAGTATATGAATCAACGAGGTCATAAAAATTACGGATCCACAAGGTGCAGGTTTTCAAATATTTAGAAAAGGTTATAAAAGTAGATGCATGCCTTTTTTAATTAATTTACTTTTGCAACATCTACCCTTACGATGCTGATATTATTACCTATCTCTTCGTCCAGAGTACTGAACTCATAAGTTTTGTTTTTGACGGATTTAGATATCCTAAGGTAGAGGATGAGGAAATTCAAAAAGTGCCTCTTTTGCAATTGGTACGAAAATGCTTCAAAATGTTATATATGTATATAAAATCAATTCATAAATACTCAACAATGTGACTCTAATTCATTTCAGTTCCGTTATGCGACGACAAGAGATAAATGGATTATTGGCATCGGTACTGTTGCAGCAATAGTCCATGGAGCAGGTATGGAAAATTGGAATGAAATACATTTTGTTATTTATATGCATTTTTTTATTTTAATTGTAAATATAATTAAGACGATACATTTTAAAAGGGTTTCCGGTCCTTGCCAAGGTTTTCGGGAGTATGACTAACACATTTGTCAGACAGGCACTATTTGTAAGTTCCTTCAAACGAATAATTAAAATGAAATCGTCTCGTCTGAACCCGTCTTCCTAAATGAAGATGTGAAAATTTTACTTATTTGATTAAAATAAAAAACCATCAACAGGGATTTGCGAATCGCACTACTACAACAGCCACTGAATCAACGTCAGTATTTACAAATCAGGCCTTTAATGAATCAGAGAGTTATGTTCCAAATTCAACTCCCACAGGCATCGACAACCAGTTTTACAATTCAACTGAAGCATATTACGCACTAACAGTGGATGAGTTCACCGATTATATGACTCGAATTGCCTGGTACTACCTCTTTATAGGTTTAGGAGTAATGGTCTCATCGTTCGTCCAGGTATTAAACGTTTACGATAAGAGAATTTGTAGCTTACTTCTTCGTGAAAAAATGGCTAATTGAATTGAATTGAAATTATCGTAATCGCAATTTCTTCAATTTGGTTAGGCAGTCTCGTTTGAATGGGCATGTGAGCGACAAGTCTACCGTCTTCGGCAGGAGTTTTTCTATCAAGTATTGCGACAGGAAATAGCATGGTTTGACTCCCATCAGACTGGTGATCTAGCCGTTAAGTTAACAGAGTACGGTTATATTGGAAATTACAGTGGATTTTAAAAATAGGTTTGCACTGATCCCAATAATAGCATTTATTAATGATTGATTAATTTGTCCGGAGCAGTGATTTGGAAAGAATAAGAGAAGGGATTGGTCACAAGTTTAGCATGATTATCCAGTACACCTCCACATTCATAGTCGGATTCGTTATGGGATTTCTAACAAGCTGGAAGCTGACACTCGTTATATTGTCCCTGACGCCACTAATTACCGGTGCATCTGCTTTCTCCGGAAAGGTATATTGATACTTGAATATTGCCAGAATAATTGGATTAAAAATTTATCATTATTTGATTCGAAATTATCTTTTGTGGATTGCAGATGATAGCCACACAAGCAACCAGAGAACAACAAAAATATGGAAAAGCGGGTGCGATAGCGGAGGAAGTGCTGTCTTGTATAAGAACCGTTGTGGCATTCAGTGGGGAGAAGCGAGAAATACAACGGTGAGTAAAAGATACAAATACTTTTTTCTAAAATGGAAATTAAAACTATTTTCGATTTCTGCTAATAAACTATTCATGTTTATCTGTACCTTCTTTTGAATTAGTTATTCTGATGCTCTTACCGATGGACTGAAAATGGCTCTTAAAAAATACCACACATTTGCTTTATTAGTCGGTTTTGTCTTCTTTGTCATGTACGGGTCGTACGCATTAGCCTTTTGGTATGGATGCCAGCTTCTAAACCAAAATGTGATCACTCCCGGCGATGTTTTCACGGTAATTGTTTAACTTCAGTACTTATGCAGTATATACGTTTGACATGGCATACTATTCATGAATCTATTAGCAGTAAAACAAATAAATATCTAATCGTATTGCAGGTATTTTTCAGTGTGCTTGTTGGAGCAATGTCGCTTGGGAATGCCATTCCATTTCTCTCTACAATTAGTAATGCGCAAGGTAGTGGTGCTATCGTGTTTAATATTGTCGACTCTATGCCAGACATCGATCCTTACGACAAGCGAGGAATAATGCCTGACAGACTATTGGGTCGAATTCATTTTCGAGACGTCAGTTTTAGATATCCTTCCAGGCCCACACTTCCGGTATAGCCCTGTAAACCTCATATGTACTATTCTTGAGCAGTTTGTTGTGCTATTGATAATGCTTTTGAACATTGTATTGCAGGTTTTAGTTGACTTCAACTTAGAAATAGAACCAGGAAAAACGGTTGCGATTGTCGGAAATTCTGGGGCAGGAAAATCAACAATTGCTAATCTTATTTTGCGATTTTACGACGTTGACTCTGGATCTGTACTAATTGATGGAAATGATGTTAGAGCACTGAATCTGGCTTGGCTCCGTTACCATATTGGTTATGTTTCACAGGACCCTGTCTTATTTGGCACTACCATTTATGAAAATATTAGATATGGCCGGGAGGATGTTTCTGCTGAGGAGATTTACGAAGCTGCTAAAATGGCCAATGCCCATGATTTTATTAGTGCATTGCCTTTGGGCTATGACAGCTTAGTGGGAGAAAGAGGTTCTAAAATCTCCATCGGTCAGAAACAAAGTACATTTATTATTTAAAAAAATAATTATCATACCTATAGAATTACAATTACAAGATTCGCTTGGCATAAAAATTAATGTTGGTGTATTGTTATTAGGAATCGCAATAGCTAGAGCACTGGTTCGGTCGCCACGAATATTGGTGCTTGATGAAGCGACGTCAAGTCTCGATGGGAAGTCCGAAGCTGTCGTACAAATGGCTTTAGATAAGGCGAGGAAAGGCAGGACGACAATCATAATAGCCCACCGTTTGAGTACAGTTAAAGATGCAGATACAATTTATGCTATCAAGGTTGTTATCACTGTCACTTATTCTGTTCTATGCAAGAAGTCGAATACGAAATTGCGACTGAAACTAACTGGACGATGACCATTCTTATTTGTATATAGGACGGAAGAATTGCGGAATTTGGAACGCATGCGCAATTAATGTCCCAAGAAGGACTCTATTATACTTTAGTCATGGCCCAAGCTAACGTTGAGGACGTGGATGAATACTCTGCAGCAAGTGCACAAGAATCAGCGTAAACAGACTTTTTGTTCCTTGTATTTGCATATAGTTCATTATATTCACATTGAAAGAGCGTTAGAAGTAAAATGAAGAATTGTTTGACATACCAAGAGATGATTCCGCCTCCGCAAAGGAGTACAGCATTTTTCTGGCAACCGGAAAATTGAAAGGACAGCCTCGAAGGAAACCACGCAAAAATGTACGGAGACGACGGAAGCTCATACTTCCGGATCCCGAACGTTCGCAGCTTATGAAAGAAGTGGAGGAAGTCAACGCAGTATATCCAGGAACACTAAAGATTTTGCGCTTCAATCGGCCAGAATTGTGCTTGCTGTTTATGGGTAGCATAGGGTGTGTACTAACTGGAGCAATTATGCCATTCTTTGCTCTATTTTACTCGGAGATGTTTTCGGTAAACGGTTAATTAAATTAATACTGCATCACAAGCGTACAAGTGATTGCTTCTATCTATATAACGTTTCTATCTAAACAGACCTTTTCAACAACTGGGGAGGAATTGCTAGACCGGGCCTTTTTCTGGTCGTTAATGTTTTTAGGCCTAGCCGCCGCCAGTTTCGTAGGATTTTGGATGCGGGTATGTTAAAATTTATTCCACGAACAAAATGAGAAAATTATCGAAGTTTAATACGGTTTATTTTGCCAATCCATCACAGACAATATGCATTGCATCCGCTGGTGAATACCTTACAATGCGACTCAGACTGTATTCTTTTATTGGAGTTATACGCCAGAGCATTGGTTGGTTTGACAAGGAAATTAGCCGACCGTCACGCTTATCAACTAGACTAGCCCGAGATGCGCCACTTGTGAAAGCAGTAAGATATCAATCTAATTAACCGTGACATACTTTTAGATAGACAGATGACAGTGCATGAATACATCTAATCAATATTTAACCATTTAAGGCTGCTGGACATCGGCTAGGAATTGTATTGAGTTCCCTTGTAACCGCAATAACTTCTCTGGGAATAGCTTTCTACTGTGGCTGGCAACTTGCGCTAGCAATTCTAGTAGGATTTCCCATCTTGGTTTTTGCTGGGTACATTCAAATAAAGGTTCAGAGTGGAGGTCAAAAGAAAGATGTAGCTCTCATGGAAGAGGCAGGCCAGGTAATTCCTAAGTGGGGTATCCTGATACTAAACTTTCACTGAATACTTGTTTAGGAAAAATATACTTCTACTAAAAGTTGTTGGTTTATATCTTTGTTTAGTGTGCTAATGAAGCAATTGCCAATATTCGAACCATACAATCACTAGGCCAAGAAAGAATTTTCTTTGAGAAATATCTGGAGCTACTGTTTTCTGCGTACATGTAAGTAACTATATGTTATACATTTAAATAACACAACCCGTTATACTTCAAACTTCAGAAATTCAATATTCAATCAATATTATATTATTTAAAATTAGTGAAGGACATAAACAAGGCATTATTTATGGTACCGCGTTCGCTTTCTCACAAGCAATAGTGTTCATAATTTACGCTGTTGCATTCCGTTATGGAGCCCACTTGGTAAAAGTAGGTAGTATGACGCCTCTGAATGTTTACAGGTATTCAAAAGCTATACTTTCAGCCACATATTATACGTGTGAAACGAATCTAGTCTGAGTCTACCATTTTTTGGCTTTAGAGTTTTTTTCGAGGTTGCTTTCTGCGCCCTCAGCTTGGGTCAATCATCTTCATGGATCCCAGAATATGCAAAGGCGAAAATGGCTGCCGCCCTCATGTTTAATCTGATAGAGTTAGAATCACAAATTGATGCACTATCAGAGACAGGATTGAAGCCGCAAGTAAACGGTCATATAAAATTTGAAGATGTGCATTTCCGCTATCCTAGCAGGCCGGATGTGCCTGTATTACGCGGATTATCTGTTGAAGTCAAACCAGGGCAAACGTTAGCCCTAGTCGGTGGCTCGGGAACAGGAAAGTCAACATTAGTAGCACTGTTAGAACGATATTATGATGTAGTCGGCGGAAATGTGGTAAGTTAATCCTTCTACGCAAATCCCTTTGCTGGCTTAATTTCTTTGAAAGACTTTTGTTGACTGAATGTAATTCATTAAATGATAATTACAGACGGTAGACGGTTATGACATCCGTTCTCTAAATTTGATCCATTTAAGGAGTCACATTGGTGTAGTGACTCAGGAACCTGTAATGTTTGATTGCTCAATCCGTGAAAATATAGCATACGGATATGGCGACGGAAGTCAGTTTGTTCCCGACGACTTAATCATAAAGGCTGCTCGTTGCGCCAACATACATAATTTCATAACGGGATTACCGTGTGTAAGTAAAGAATATTTTCACACTTATCCTTAAGTGCATGTACAGTTACCACACGGCCATCGCGGTCATGTATTCTTTTGCAATGACTTTTTTATATGTACAGGGTTACCACACTGAAGTTGGAGAGAAAGGTACTCAGTTGAGTGCCGGTCAAAGGCAACGTAAGCTGTACATTTTGTGTAGTACGCAGCAAGTTATTTTAACTACGTATAATATACGTATATTCAGTTGGACTAATAGTATGAACTATATTAACAACAGGTATTGCGATCGCTAGAGCCATCATTCGTGATCCTAAAATATTACTTTTAGATGAAGCAACAAGTGCTCTTGACACAGAAAGTGAAAAGGTAAAAATTTGAGATCGATAATCTGGGCCGGTAATTTCCCCTCTGTGAAGAATTTTTTACTACAAATGAACTGTAGAAGATAAATGGCACTCCCTAATTCTTTCCAATCCTGTTATCGATATCTCTGTTTTGCATGCTGTGATTGCTGTTTTCATTTAATTGCTAATACAATTTTAACAATAACTTTGACAGTTGGTGCAAGAGGCATTGGATAAAGCCCGAGCAGGCAGAACGTGCATAATCATAGCACACAGGTAGCAGCCAAGTAACACGTACATTACCTAATCATTTTGTGATTTAAGTTTCATAGATTTCCTAATAAAACCATCTATGCTTACAGACTGTCAACCATTCAAAGTGCTGACTGCATAGCTTTGATCAGCAGAGGAAAAGTAGCAGAAATGGGAACTCATGAGCAACTCCGGAACGCTAAAGGATTATATTACAAGCTTACAAAACAGCAGCATATTAGTTTTTAATTTTCTGTCTAATTCCCCTCCATAATAAATGCTCATTCTACGAACAACGACAAGTCTACATTAATGATTTAGTGGGTTTGTTCGTGCTACGGTTTTTCACAGTTTTTATGGAAGTACATACATTACAATACAATCATAAAAAGTTATCCTTATTCATGGGGCAACATAAGAAAATGTTGAGATTTTGATTGCCGTTCGTATATTATTATTTATATGTTTATGCCAGCTAATACTTTTGTTAAAATTAAAGGATGACTACTGTTTTTTACAAATGTCATTTCGACAATTACATGTATTTTTTCAAAGAAAAACTTTTACTTGTCAATCCTTGGTATCATTCCAAAAAAGTAATTCAAGTACATCATACATTTCTGTGTAGCAGAGTTCTTATTCTTGGAAAGAACGACTCAACGGTATAGTACAAACTAGAGCTAAAGTGTTCAAGCTATAAACGTACGTACTGTATACTGAGATTAAACGTGATATGGAAATCCCATGTAACGTACTTTATAACAATAATTAATGCATTATGTGCGCTCAAGTTATAATGTACAACCGATAAATGGTAGGAAATGCCAGTCAACTGTAGAGAGGTCAACTTTGCACTCGAAACATTATTTCCAGCATTACGTTTATCGAAGAAAATAATTGGTTTAAACATTAAATATATATTTTTTCAGAACTGCACACTGCACACTACACGAGTTCCATCCAACTATTAGTAAATACATACCTCACCATTATGACTCTTTCCGTTGTAGATATTCCGCTGCTGCATCTTCTTGTATTTTAGCGAATGAGCAAGTTTGCCAGCCGTATGGTCCGGGAGTCACGTATCCTCCCACTTATTGCATAATGCAACAAACTTGCGAACATCAATGATCTCTTCTGGTACTCTATTGTACATCGAGGAATCTCTTCTTCTTTCTAGGCATCATAAAACATGATCAACTGCTATATCCGCTTTTACTGTTGTTGAACGGTGTGTGTGCAATTTTAAATCAAGTTCTAGAAGAAACGTGCTAATTTTTCTTTTTACCACATTGAATAGGAAGTCTACATTTACATGTAGCAAAAATTAAACAGAGTATTGACTTCTGTTACCGAATAGACATTATCGCACATCTTGCAATTCAAGTACATTTTTAAGAATTTACTTTTAATTAAACACTCTGCCGGCTAAACTGAGGCAACAAGTACTTAATTGTATTGATCCAGATTTGGAAGGGAACCAGGAATAAAATACACGATGGAGTTTTACCTTTTGGTAAGCTTTCCTTAACTTAGAATCATTGCGAATTAAAAAAGGGCATGTCACTGTTCTTTATGAAATGAATGCAAATTATATGAATGTTATTCAGGATCCAACTGTAAAACCAGATCCAACATTCAATGCTTTGGCTGATGCAAAAGCCCTCCGCGCTGCAATGAAAGGATTCGGTACAGATGAGGATGCCATTATAAGTGTTTTGACAAAGAAGGCACACTTCCAAAGACAGGAAATAATTTCCGCTTTTAAAAATGAGTTTGGAAGGGTAAGGAAGAACACTCATTAGATATTACTCAAATGCACATAAAGCGGCCCAGAAATTGTTTCATGACTGCTGCCCTAAGATTGGCCTTAAATTTTTCATGACATGTTTCAACACTAGGATTTGATAAAAGATCTGAAATCTGAGTTGGGTGGAAAGTTCGAGAAACTCGTTTTGGCTTTGATGGAAACACCTTACGAGTATCTGGCACATGAACTCGAGAGAGCCATGGCAGGGCTTGGCACTGACGAAGATGTTCTGACCGAGGTAACTTAGTGTATTTACTGTGTTACATCTTCAATATTAACACGGAACAATGGTGCAAATCAATCTTAATAATGCTAAATGTATTAAAAACTAGGTACTTTGCACTCGGTCTAATCAGGACGTTAAACTTATAGCCGAGGCCTATCAAAGTAAATATGGAGCATCTTTGGAAGATTCAATCAAAGGAGAGGTCTCCGGGGAGTACAAGCGGCTCCTCGTTATGCTTCTGAATGTATGACTTTTCCTAACAATATTCAACTTAAATAGACAACAATGAACTGTATTTTATAAAGAACAGTTACTCATGTTCTGCAGGGAGCTCGTAATGAAACAAGTGGGGTGAATTTAGACAATGCAAAGGAACAAGCTGAAAAACTGTACGCTGCAGGTAATAATCTTTCTAAAGAAAAAACTCCACATCATCAAAACTCTTACAAAATTGACTGATTGCCTTGTGGCTCCTTAATTTAGGCGAAGGTCAGTGGGGTACTGATGAAGAAACATTTGTGGTGGCCCTTGCCCACGAACCATTTCATCAACTGCGCGTTATTTTTGACGAGTATCGCAAAGTCTCTGGAAAAACTATTGAGCAAGCTATAAAATCCGAGTTTTCTGGAGATCTGCTAACGGCAATAGAGACAATTGGTGCGTATGCAATAGTATAATTTGCTCAAAGCTTTCACTTTCAGCATTGTAATAAGTAATTTTGATATAATTGATTGAGTTTGCAATTTTAAATAGTTCGGTGTGCCCTAAATCGTCCTCGCTATTATGCTGAGAAACTTGAAGCAGCCATGAAGGGATTTGGGACGGACGACTCCACATTGATCAGGATTATTGTTTCAAGAGCAGAAATCGACTTGGGCGCGATCAAGAAAGAGTACCAAGATTTATACAGGAAAACATTATATGACGCGGTGAAAAAGGAAACAAGTGGAGATTACAAGACAGCATTACTTGCACTAATAGGAGATGCATAAACACAATTCAAAGTGACGTTTTCATTTCTATTATTTTAATAAAATTACACGGTTAATTAATCAGAAATACGATTTTACAGAGTATTCAGTATCTTACAATTAAAGGTGTAAAACTCAAAATACTATAAATTATTTACATGGCCCCAAACAATAAATTACCGTTACAAAAATATAAAAAATACAACTCTGATTCCTTGCAAGGAGGATTTGTACAATTCTATCTATGAATCTCTATACTACCAACTGACTGTGTCTGTTGGTTGTTGTTCTGATAACATTAAAGTTATTTTAATTATTTTTGGCGATGAGGGTTGTTAATCTCTACTGCCTCGTCATAGCGTTGCTTCAATTCAGGAAGTAATGGTTTCAATTTTTCAAACATTGGCAAATATCTGTCTTTCTGATCGGGTATCTTATTTTTTTGCACCCATGGATGACTTCTTGCTTCCCTAAGATTCAGGCGTTGACTGGGATCAAGGTTTAAAATCTGCCACAGGAATAAATAGAAGTACAATTATTTACTAGTCACATTCCTAACCTTTCAAACAAGATACAAAACCTATTATCCATTAAACACTTACTTTCACGATGAAGTGTCTGGCGTCAACATGTACGTGTTCAGGAAATTCTATATGACCACTCGTAATTTTCCTATATGTATCATCTCGATGATTTGTTTCAAAGGGAGGCTTCCCAACCAGGAATTCATATGTAAGTACTCCGAGGCACCAGAGGTCAACCTATAAATAATAAAATATATTTTGTAGTAATATGAAAGGTCAACGGATTGCACTAAAGTGTTAATAAAAATACTAGTAAAATATTTTTTTACGGAATAATCATACCTTCTCATCATAGGACCTTCCGGTTACCATTTCAGGAGGTAAATAGTCCAAGGTTCCACACATAGTTTTACGACGATGAGTACTAAAATAAGAACAGATGTAAATTGAAATATATCGGGGATAATGCACTTTCGGTATCGAATTAGTAAATGGTTACACTTGATATGTATTTTACCTGTGACCAGCCGTTTTGATGGACCAACCAAAATCAGCCATTTTTATTTCACCACGAAAGCCAATCAACAAGTTCTCGGGCTTAATATCTCGATGTATAATCTTCTTATGATGTAAATAATCCAGTGCGTGTGTAAGTTGACTGATATAAGTTGCAGACCTTAATAATCAAAAGTGCATATTATATTATACACTATTATATCGTGATCTAAATGATTTCTATAGTATGGAAAACTTTTACTTTTGGTCTGTAAAACGGCTCCCCGGCTGTCTCATGAGCTCTGCATACACTTCACCTCCCGGAGCGTATTCAAGAACATAAACTATTTTGTCCCCGTCTCGAAAGTATCCAAACATTTTAACGACATTTGGATGACTAAAGCAAACAAATAAAGTAACAAACACAAAATGAGAAAAACATTTATCCCAAGTTCAAATAAAAACAGCGATGTAGTGACTCTTGATTCATGACTACATTCTACATTATTATTAGCGTTTGGAAACTTACTCTAAATCAATGTGGATGTCAGTCTCGCGATTTATCTGATGCTCCATTCTGTCTTCCTCTATTTGTTTGGCATGGATTACCTTAAGAGCAACATAGCGCCTGTCCCTTGCAGTTCTAGCCAAATAGACATGGCCAAACTTTCCTTCACCAAGAGGTTTCCCAATTTCAAAGTCCTTGTTTAGTTTCCATTCGGTCCTAATAAACAATTTATAAATTATTTTTTATCTCCTAATCAATTGTCAGTTACTTCAATTATTAGTGCACAGCAAGATATATGGATTTCCAAAACGCAAGTAGGTAGGTAAGTATGTAAAGTTTACGGTAAACCTACCATGGCTTAACAGGTGGGCGGCGCATTTTTCGTGGATCAAACCATTGTGATTTATCCACACATGGAATGTCCAATTGTTGTGGAACCGGAGGAGGGAGCATCCGGTTCTGAAACGAGTTTCCAGATCCACTTCCGAGAGTTGGTGCGTACTTTTGTTTACCTGGAGTAGCCATCACTGTCTGTAGTTTGCACTTCTTTGCCGATTATAAAAACTATGCACAAAAATATGCACTGTATTTAAAACTCAATAAAAGCAAGTCTTTTTAATCGTATTTCTTCACTTCACAATAATAATGATAAATACTTAAAATCCTCCAGCACACTTCAAAACAAAGCGATGCAATAATAGTACGTTATATAGGTTGTAAGTCAGTATTATTGTGAATGACTGTTTCTTGTTACAAGGAAATATCACTGGTTATCTACTTTCAGTGACAATGAGTAGTTAAAAAAATAAAAATAGCAGAGAAACTGATGATTGTGTTTACTCTAACAAATGGCACAACTTCTATTCATTCCCACTACTGTACAGTGTACACACTACACACATGTCAAGTGAGAAGAGTGGAGAAGTAACAAAGTAACGGACAACGGACTCCACTTTGTAAGAAGGAGGAAGAAAGAAGAGCAGAGCAGATTTTACCGCTGTCAACAACCCGCTTGATCGGTGCACAAAGGCACATTCTTTCACGTTGTTTGCCTTCGCATCTTGGCGAAGCTATTCTGCAGCTCCAACAACAACGGTCGAGTAGTGCTTTGTTCAAGCCAATCCAAAAAATGTAATTACAATTACAACCAAGTAATTAAGTTTCTGCTCCTGCCTTTGAAACACCTGGAAAACCTGATCATTTCCATCATGAATTATTTGTTGTATAGATCATCATTTCATTCATCATTAATCATCATCATCATTGTATCATCACTGCAAATTGTGAGAAAACAATATTTTGAGTCATCATAGAATACTTTCTAGTGTAGAGAAAGATTTCTTTGAACGAAGTTGATGTTTAAACAGAGCTTGTTGTTAGTAACTTACTGTGGTAGTCAATTAGGTATTTTTGTGTGCAATGACAGCTTACAGTAAATGCGCAGGATGTTTTGGTAAATTATGCGCACAATGGAAATTCTCTATTTAAAATTCGAGCAGTTTTCAAAATTGCTTTACATTAGCCACGACAGTGCTCGGTCAACGCTATCTGATTCTGAGACGCCATGACATGCGAAAGCTATAATTGTTAAAATCCATTTCTGTCTAAAATTCCATTTATTGGGGCGAAGTGAGACTAGTCACTCAACAGGTTTTGTACTTCGATATTTAGTATTTTTATATTTCATTCTTGAAAATATACCTAAACTCAAAGTGGGAAGTTGATGATTCTTGTATCATATCGTTTTAATAAAGATTATCGTTTTTAATGCGTACAAGAACTTGTCGCTCGTTTGTAATGGTATTTGAGCATTATGCGCCATTTATACGAAGTTCAAATTGCTGCACAATAATGCCAGTACTGCAAAAATTACACAATAACCAAAATGAATCTCACATAAGTCATCATAGATGTATTTGTTAATTAATGTATACTTGAACTGTATTATAGTGTTCCGGTATAATATGTGTATCAATAACATACTATGAGTTTGCCTAAAACGTGTGCATTGTTGGTTTTGCCAGAATTTTATAAAGTAAAAACATGTCACTAACCCACAGTTCCTTTACTTTTTTATTCCGTTTATTGTAACTATGATTTATTACAATAATAACAAGTTTGCATAGAGTATAAGTATATATTTGATAGACATAGCTTACTGACTAACAATTGAAGCTTCCATTATTGGAAGTGAGGTTTTAAAGCACTGCGCAGTAATCACTGATTCATTATTACTCTACACTATATTTAAAATTAAAACATAAATCACTGTTGCAAATCTATTTGCTTAATACATGATGTACGTACCTATGTGTATGTAGAATCAGGAAATTGTCACCAAATTGTATATTCTAATAGTTTTATAAAAGAATAAAAAACGTTTGCCATATATGTGATTATTATGGTCATTCAACATCCGGTTAATTTTATATTTATGGAGAAAAGTAACATCCAATTTCCTCTAAAAATGGAATCGCTTAATACGTCTTCGTTTGCACAGTACGATCTATGTGTATTAATAAACTATAACAGGAATTGTTTTTGCTGAGTCCAGAACTGGACAAAAGCAATCATCATTAAACGCTATATACATTTTAAACATTATGCATAGCTACGTATTTTCCCTCAAAGTGTTTTCCTTTTGCTGGAACTGGATAACAACTGGATATTAGATATTATTATGCACTGCAATTTTAACGAAACTGCTTTGGTAAATCTACGTGACATTTTCGTTCGTTTGTATTTTCGGTTTTGTATTACTCGACAATCGCAATAATTGCATTACCGTTCATCGCTGTGATCACTTTGAATTAATCGACATTTTTACAATACTTTAGTGGTTGATGCGTGCCAACGTTCATGAAGAATGCACTGGGGATGATGCCCCTTGTTGCCCCTCTGCTTCAGTGAAGTCATGCAAGTGCATCCAAGGAGCAACCTTGTCCAAGTTGAGGTTATCCAAACTCTCACGGCGCTTCTTCCATTGGTCTTCCACGTCTATGACAATCATTAAGAAATACGGCATATTATTAAAAACCAGACAACTATCTTCATTTCATGTATCTCTACATGGATTCCTATTATTTTACAACTGTTACTTCATTGTATATATTATTACACATTGACAAATGATACCAAAAGCAGTTTATAATGACTAAACTTTAGCAACAACAAAAAACAAGAATTTATTGCACAAATTAATGAGAAAGCAATAAAAAGTTACCTGGAGGAAGGAAAAAGTTAGTGGGAATTGCGGAGGTTGTTATAGACTGTGATCGGCTCAGTTTTCTCATGGGTGGCGGAGGATTGTCTGATCCACTGTTGCTGGCATTTGAATCAGTTGAGTCCTTCTTTTCTATGAGGCAAAAAGTGAATAAATAGATATATCACAATATTGTAAGTATACTTTGCTAAATGTTAGAATTCGGAAATTTTAAGAAAATATTAGCACAATTATTGAAACTTCAGAAAAAAGTACCTGGAGCGTTCTTCATCATTTCGTCGGTAGTTTCACTTGCTGGTGTAGGAGTAGTGTTGGTGCTAGCCTGAAAATATTTTTTTCCAAAGAGTTATTCAAGATATATAGTCTGGTTTGTCTCTGTTTAACGAATGATACGAATTCATACTTATACTGACCATTTTTCCCAGAGAAGGTTGTATAATTTACTTTGATATCCCTTATCAGTGTGTTTATGTAATATACCTTGTACCGGACAAGCCGGAAACTTTTGTTTGTATCTATTTACTTTTTTATATGATGGATGAACTGATATTAAAATGATGATGGTACGAACAACAATCTTGCCTGACAAGCAGATACAGAGTGCAGCAGGCAGAATGAGGATTGGGGTTTTAGATTGTATTCTGCCCGAGTATGGTACGATGTATTAGTAAACAACACTTCACTCAGACAAGCAGTTTAAAATTAACTTCGCAATAAGGCCAGAGAATAATCAAATAAATTTTTATATAACATACGTATATATCGTGTTCTTCACAGGACACACCATTTACTCATAGTAATAATGATTGGTTGAGCTGAGCTTGCGCTATAGAACGACTGAGATATATAATACGGTAGTTTTCCAACAAAAGATGTACACCAGCACTAGCTCTACTGCAGCAATAGTTTTCTGCCTGTTTGATGGATGACGGTAAATCTGCGCTTATGCATGACATGCA